>CM060373.1:11113415-11613415 GCA_030545235.1 Helianthus tuberosus | reverse complement strand
CCCCTTGGTCGAACAGCTGGCGCGCAACCACAGCTGGCACAGCTGCTCCTCCCTCCTTCACCCTCCGGCTATAAATATGACCCTTCATCATCCAGGTTGAATCATCTTGCTCTCTATACTCTCACACTCAACACACACTGTTTATTCTCCCTCAGAACAGTACTTATTCTCACGCCGGAGCCTGGTTAAGAGGGAAACCCCCATATTCCCCTCTTAACGAGACTAACGGTGTTGCTGTTTTGCAGGACCCAGGTCATTTCTATGAGTAAGAAAGGAGATTGAACCCACAGAAGAAATAACCCCACAGATTAACCTTGGTGTTAACATGTGTTTCATCATTGCGCCATCCGCTTTTAGCAAAAAACCACTCTCATCTCTTTTCTTTTTGAAAAACACTCGTCAAAATGGCTGAACAAAACCCTTCACACCAAGTCGACGGAGAAGTTTCTTCCTTTGAGCTCATTTCGGACACAGCACACGTCCAAAGGGGTCAAAGGAACGAAATCATCCAAGAAGGGCCGACAAACAATGATTTTCCTAGTATTTTTGGAAGTGCCTCCAGGGTTGTTAGCCAAACTACAACTGGACCGACTTTCCAACATCCAACTAGGATCATCACCCAAACCACAAATGGAGCCACTTTCCAACCTCCACCTGGGGTAGTCCAACAAACACCCCCACCAGTGCAGACACCAAGCCATGGAGCTGGCCCCTCAGCTCCATCGGAACAAGCACAGCTGAATTTTTCTGCACTCTTAGGGCTACCAGAAGGAAAAACTCTGGCTTCCTGGTATGCCGAACAAATGCCGTCTATAAACCTTGTTTATACACAACTCAGCGCGCAACAAGCTTTGCTCCAAGCACAAGCCAACCAGTCTGCATTTGTTACCCCACCGCAAAGGTCTCTGAGTATGCACACAACTCAGCAGACCAATGCATGGAACTTACGCCCAGAAAAAGGACCTGTGCCAAACATCAGAAAACCAAGTGCGCAAGACACGCGCGACACCTACGGCGAAACGGAAAGCAACTATGTGCAGTATTCTCATCCACCAAGGAAGCCAGTACAAAGTCGTTTAGGTCCGCGCAACATAAACGACGAGCTCGATAATTATAAAGAGGAAGACGACGAGACATACAAAGAAAGCACAGTGTTCAGCAGACTGCCGCCAGAACATGAAGCATACAAGCCTCACAAGCGCGCAGGTTATAACTCAAAAGCAGAGCATGATTACACCTTGAGCTATCGTCCAGACGACATGGCTGAAAATTCAAAATTCATCAGAGAGATTGCCACAGCCGTTATCGACAAAACGAAACTGCCACACAACGTGGGCAAATACAACGGCTTGACAGACCCGGATGATCACCTCCAAGTTTTTAATGGTGCTGGAGCAACAGGTGGATGGAACTTACCGACATGGTGCCATCTCTTCACTCAAACCTTCGTCGGAGCAGCGCGCATTTGGTTTGACAGCCTACCAGCAGGAAAAATCAAGTCATGGGTCGATTTCCGAGAGAAGTTCCTTGCACACTTCTCTCAGCAACGTAGACACACCAGAGACCCAGCTGATTGTTTAAATATATGGCGTAGAGACCACGAGAGTGTGGAAGACTTCATCACTAGGTACAACAAAGAATGTCTGGAAATAGGAGATGTAGGCGAAAAGATGATGCGCGCACACTTCATGAGGGCAGCCAAGTGTGATGATCTAATCAAACGTGTAAAGGGAAGAGACGGAGGACCCAAAGATTGGGAAACCTTCATTGAAGCAGCCAAAACCATCGCGCAAACAGACAAACAGTTGACCGGTGATGACCACCGTCAATGCGGGTATAACCACAATGACCGGCACAACAAAAAGGGCAGAGGCCAACCATGGAAAGCGTCCGGTCACAGAGAGAGAAGCCCAGCAAGGGAGGATGCGCGCCACACAATCAATCAGATAGCCCACCGGAAAGAGGTAAAAAGAGAAAACAGGGAGAAACAATGGACACCACTAACAAAGACCCCTTCCGAGGTCTTGGCCACTGAAAATCACCAGTTCAAACCACCCCTACAAATGCGAAACAAGAGGGGTCAAGATCCCAATCTTTTCTGCGAGTTTCACAAAGACACGGGTCACTTAACTGACGACTGCTTCAGTTTAAAGCAAGAAACAGAAAGGGCCTTAAGAGATGGAAAACTCACTCATTTGGTAAAGGGCGGAAAGCGCGACTACCGCCAAATACAAAGAAGAGAAGAAGGACCAGATAACAAAAAACTCCGGAAATTAGAAACCCACATGATTCAAGGAGGTCAGCGAAGGCCAAAGAAAAACTACAACAAGCGCACACAAGACGACTCGTGGCGCGAAAGGCAGGTTGTTTTTCCTATTGTAAGAGGAGGCCCAAGAGAAAGAAGACCCATAGTCATCTGTAGGATCGTTGTTTGACCCAAATGAGTCGATCAGAAGAGCTTTATGTCCAGTTCAAAGGCGGAATCAGAGAACTAGACGTGTAAACAGCTTGATACTATATAATCTGTCACTTTGATTGATAATAACAATGATTACAACCTGGACAAAGTTTGGCAGCACTTCGTTACAAGTTCTGGATCCGTGCCAAATGAATGAGCAAGTGCACCTTATATAGTAGAGGAGGTTTCGCTTATATGGACATGTCCATATGAGCGAAACTACATGTTGTGGTTTCGTTTTTATGAACATTGTCCATATAAGCGGAACCTCTTGCATAACCACTAAATTTCGACTCTCGAACCTCGTGCACTGGTTAACCTAACCTATCCTATTACTTTACATGATACAAGACGAAGTCAATAGACGTAATGCACTAACAGACTCCCCCTCGAATATTGACGAAGTCTTCAGCGACTAATCTTCAATATGACACATCTTCAGTCTTGATCATTCTGCCTTTTCTTTCAAAATGTAACAATGTAAGCATCCAACAATATTTCTCTTTTTCTTATCAGTTTCAGGCTCCCCCTTTCGTCAAGCTTCCGTGCTTTGGGATCGACACCTAGCTTTCCATCTACAAGCTCCTCTTTGTTTCAAGCTTGTCTACAGACTCCCCCTTAAACTCTGCTCTCGGGATCGTAGTCTGGTACACTATCTGCAATCACTTATACATTTTATAAGTAACAACATTTAAACTATCAATCAAATTCTCTAATCCACTCCCCCTATCAACAAACATTACAGATTTGGCAGTGTTAAAGAATCCAACTCCCTCACAGTTAATCATCCAAGTTCAAGTTAATGACCTTGGAGATGTCACAAACTGTTTTTGAAATTTTTGATTTTAATTTAAGTTTCAAATTAATGAACTTGTTTTATTTTCAGAAACACAATCAGCTTACTTAGATTTTGAAACTCAGCATTTTAGATATCGGTTGTCGAAAATAAAGCAGAAATCAAAATCTTTTTGTATTTTCTGAAAATATAAAACAGTAAAGAAATATGTACAAACATATTTACAGACAATATTTTTGTTTGAGTATGCGTCAGAGGATCATATCAGTTTTTTGACAAGTCACAAATACCGTTGAGCTTAATTTTCACAGTAAGAATTAAACAATTCACTTAGATTGTCGATATACTGGTCCACTTAAATTTTCACACAATCTTCAATCTGTCCAGGATATGAATTAAGTATTTTAGAGACTTAAACTTATACATGTGTCCCACCTCTTGAATATACTCCCGTATCCAGATCCCAATATTCAGTCTTACAGGTAATTATAACACAAATGATATCTGTAAGGGGTTAATAAATTATGAAGAATCATGAGAGCTCAGGTCAGAACCATCGTTCAGCAGAGAGATCATGACTCAACTTATGGGTGTGTCCCCTTTAGAGGATCTTTTTTACAACAGCATTGTTAAGCAATTTTATTGTCTTATCATATATGCTGAGGGTGATGCTATGTTTCAAGCATTTGCGGAAAGTATTATTCGAGGACTAGGTCAGAACTTCCATTCAGCAGAAGTCCCGGAATAATACCCCAGATATCACTGAGTATAAAGACCTAGTATATCAGAAAAAGGAATCTTTCAAACGAAATTTCAGGGGTTACCTATATATCCAAGTAGTGTTCCCCACGAAATAAGTAAGTAAAGATTTAGGTTTATATCCCGAACAAACCTACTAAATGTGCAAAAACCTATCGGCACATCATCAGTGAGACTGTTTAACACTATTTAATCATTACATTTCTTTAGCATACTGTAACTGTCTACTGATGTACTATCATTTCCTCTTTTTACGCAAAAACTCAATTTTTGAATTTTATCATGTTTTTGGCTTTTTCAAATTTTCAAATGTTTTTGTATTTTCTGACAATATTACTCCCCCTAAAATGCAAAACCATTTAAAGAAAATTTGACAACCAATACTGATAGCTTTGTCTCGCCATCCATTTTCTGCTTAAAGTGCTCTGATTTGCAGAAAATATACATACCCCCATGATTTACAACACATTGATATTTTACAGTTTGAAAACCGTTTTTCAATCTAATGAAAGTAATCATGTTTGTTCAGCCGTGAGGGTTTCGGCGTATTCAATCTACACATATTTTTGTAATTTTCTATTATTTGACAGAAACTAATCAACAAACATATTTTTGGTTTTTTCAAGTTTTCAAATTTTTAGAGTTTTTGAAAATATTGTTTATTTATTTACAGAAAAACAAACAAACTTCCTGTTTCAACCAACACAGGATTCAACAACATCCTCTTCTTCCTCTCCATGTGCCAGGCTGCTCCAACTTCCAATCTCACAATCTTTGGTATTCTTGAGCACCTCCACATTCAACTAACTGAATTACTTGAACAATTTAGCCCAGGTCTGTTGAACCTTAGGCATTTCAACACAATAATTTTCATTCAATGATGGAAATTCTTTGTCATTTTTCACAAAAACTTTCTCAATTTTAACTTCAACTTTCTCATCTTTTACCAAATCAATTTGTTTCTTAACAGACCATGTCTGACCTTTTGGTGTACCTCGTTTGTAAAAATGTGAATCTTTTTGAATTTTTTGATTTTGAACAACAACTCTTGGTTTCCAAAACTCTTGAGATTTTGTCATATCAACTGTTGTTTTCCAACTCTGTGTTGTTCTGAATCTGGGTATGTGAGAATTCCAGGTCTGTCTTGAATCGAACCTGTTCAGGTTTGATTTCCAATTTTGATTCGAAGCAAACTTGTTTGTGTTGTACCTCCAAGTTTGTTTTGAGTCAAATCTGATTGACCTTTGTCTCACATTCTCAGATTTTTGTTTCTCAGCATCAATCTTCTTTTTGTCAACATCCACAGGTTTCAGATTTGGACACTTTCGTGCAAGATGTCCTTTTTGATCACATTTAAAACATGTTCTCATGGACACATCTTTGACCTGTGGTTGTTGCTTTTTCTTTTTAGCAAAGAACTCATCATTAGACTGTCTCAATTTGAGTTCCTTTTCTTCTGCTAAACTATTTCCTTGAACAAAATTCATTTTTTCCTGAAAATTTTGAGTTTCATTTTTGTTTCGATTTTGTTTCTTCTTATAACCCAAACCAGCCTTCATGTTCTTCTTTTTGAAACCAGGTTTGTTATACGAACCTTTACGACTCTTACCAACAAACTTTGAAATCTCAGACTTCTCAATCTCAATCATTTTGAAAATTTTGTCAACTTTTTCTGAAATCACATTCTGAATCGGAAATACAACATCTAAGAACAATTTGTCTGATCCAATCATGGTATAAACCAATCCCTTTGAATCATCATTCAAATTTTTCTCGGATTTTATGTTCTTCATATATCCATCATAAAGATTTCCTTCATCTCCATCATGTGATGCAGATTTACCTGTATCAACCTGTAACACCCCGAAAATTTGCGTCCTATAATGTGTTGACACGTGTCATAGGTTTGAACGTGTGAAAGAATGTTCTTGAAGGACTAAAGTTGACAAACAATGAAACTGTGTGAATACAAGGGTTCAAAATGTCAACAATGAATAAATATACTTTACAATAACCCTATATGATGTTTATAACCTTAAACGAATGGATCATGGATCATACGAAGCGAATTGTGAAAGAAAGTGAGAGATTACAAACTACAGGGGTTAAATGTGTCAACATGTTAAAGATATACCTCTGAGTGACCTTTTAGCAAACCCGAAGCCTTGTAACGATTAATTATGCTCACTAGAATGCACCATAAAAATTTCACCAAGTTTCGTTACCGTATGAGAAAGTTATGATAAAATTCGTATGTGAGGGTTAGAATCGTCAACATTGAAAATTAGGGCTTTTCGGGTGATCACAAAGTTACCGAGGACTTCACAAAGATGGTATAAGTCTTGAAGCCCTTATAAATCAATTTGGAGGGTTTATAATGCAAGAAACAAGGTGATAGCGACGTTTAGAAGGACCAGGGACTGAAAATGCAATAACTGAAAAATTTGAAACCTGAAGTTATGTCCCAGGCGGCCCGCGTAAGGATTGCTTATATCTCAGGCGGGCCGCGTCAGGCCTGCAGATGCAGAAAAAAAAACAGGCAGGTGCCTGTTTGCATGTTCTAACCGACTTTAAACATGGTTTTTCGATTCTATGGGCTTCCTAAAGTGGTTTACAGCTTATAAAGGCCATATACATGCATCTTGGATCATCTTACACTAATTTGGAATCAATCTTTGATGATCAAAGTTCTTATTAAAAGTCTTGTATTTCAACATTCAACACATATCAACTTCTGGACATTTGGAGGAGCTCCGGAACTGATACAAGGCTCACAAATCATCCATTAGACGTATGTAAGTGCCCTTGAACCTTCTCGATTGAGTTATGGTTAGTTTATAGCCTAGAAATCAAACCGTCGTAACTACGGTTTGACTTGGCGATAAATCATAAACGGTCCAGAGATTTGTCGAAACGAAAGTTGTTACAAGTTGGTAATATTGTGGGAAATTAACCCTTAAAAGGGCACCCTTTGATTCCCGATCTAACAATGTCGTTCGTCGAGTCAAACTTCTTCCGAAAAAGTCAACAGAACCATAAATCACAAAATTAACGATACAGAAGGCGTGTAACCTGTTTTATCAGTTATATAATCTGAAAATAAGTATGAAAACTTGTCTAGGCTTGTTTGATTCGACAACTCTCAGTTTTGAACCGATTCGGAGCCGAAAGTCGCATAGTTTGACTTTCTACTTTGACCTCGATTCTGACCCGTTTTTGATAGGTTTAGACATGCCTTAAAGTTCCATTAGGACCTAGTTTCATGTTGGTATAACCCTCTGCGTTTATACCACTTGAAACCTCGATCGTCCGACGTTTCCGTTAAATGCCTAAATAATGACCATAATGCCCTTATGTTTATAAAACGAGATTTTTGAAGATGTGAAAGTATAAAAGTCTTTGTTACTGATTATTGAACATGTCTGTAAATTTTCACGTCAATCGGAAGTCTAGATTAGGAGTTACGCTTAATGACGTAATTATAAACACTTTTATTAATTAAACGGCGTCATTAGCGTAAAGCCTATCTCAACCCAATTTTTGACACCAAAACTTTTACCCACTGATGTTAAATAATATTTTGGGATTTTTGAATATTTTTAATTATTTTTAAACTGATCATAAGCTAGGATTAGCGCCTTAATTCGGTTAATACCGAATATACCCTTTTCGGGTATAAAATGAGTTTTATAAATCCTTTTGATACCAATCAAATTGCTACTGATTTTAAATAATAAATGAAGTGTTTTAAGCCTGTTTAAATGACCAGAAAACTCAGAATCCTATTTTTAACCGTACATCGCTTAAAACGACTTTATACGCGTATTATACGCATAGTTAGGGTTTAAAACTATTTTGGCATATAAGACTTATAACCAAATGTTATAACCTGTTAAAATAAACCATTTTACTGATTTAATCAGACCCGGATCACAGAAGATAAATTCATTCCTTTTATAATCTTTAAAATGACCAAAATACCCCTATGGGGCTTAATATGAGATTAAACTCGTTTTGGGCATAACGGAAGGTATCCTACTGATATCACAACATATTTAAGGCATGTTAACTTAGAAAACCTGTTGAAGACTCTTATGGATACCCGTTACGCTTCGTACGCGTTCGGTTCGGTTTATGTAACTAGTTTACATAAATTAGCCGAAACGGGTCAAACCTTATCGGTTTTATCTCAAAATCCAGAATGTGTATAAAATACCCATATTATACAAGTCTCCGAACTTTTCGGGTCTAAAACACATTCTATTCCGGTCTTCGCTTAATCATGTGTTTGAACCGTATATTTCCTTAAGACTAACCGGTCTAAGCTTAGGCTTAATTAAAGACACGTTAGTATTCTAATTGGTTATTTACACCATCATTTCTAGACTAGAGCCTTCCGGTAAATTGTACCTACGCTTACTTAAGTGAATACGGCTGAGTTATTAAAATTCTTGCTATTTAAGACAGGAGCTAGCTCAGGTAAATACTCTTAACTTATTTTCCCTATTACGGGCTTGGGATACGGTAATATAAATACCGCATGGTCAGGTATGGGATTCGAAGACCAATGAGTCGGGAAATCCAAATAACCTGTTTTTAATTCGTATTGCTTGACTAAAACATTGGGGATTAATGCGACCATGTCCTGGATATCCTTGACTCATTAAATTGCAATGGCCACGACTTAAGCACGGGGTGTAGGCATACACCTGACAGATGCTATATGCTAATTAATTAATTATACCCAATAAGGGATTCCCAATAGGGGAATAGTGGTGTGTCGGTTAATCTTGAACCGGCATAGAACCGGGCCCCGTATGTAGAGCAAGTTATGTAAAACTGATAACATGAGATATAGTTTGTCCCAAGTATAAAAGATTTATATTGACTTGAGCATTTTAATCAAAATGTCAATATATTTTCGTGCCTTGTACACCTAAACCAATTTTCTTAAACCCTTTTCAAATGAGTCAGTTGAGTGTATTTACCAGTGAAAACTGACGTATTTTCCAAAGTCTAAGTGACAGGTACAAGTACATAATAGGCTGGAAGCTGCTCAGGACTTGTTAGATGAGGAATTTGCAACTCCTCCACATAAGCCATTAGTCTGATAATTTCTTTTGTTGTTTTAAGATCTGCCTGTGGATCCTTACTTCCGTTGTAATACTTTGATGTTACACTATTTCGGATTGTAATAATTATCTTTTGCTTCCGCTGTGCATTTATATATTGTGTTGTTTGACTATGATGTTGCCAACCACGTCACGATACTCCCCTACCGGGCCCACCGGTAACACGTGGAAATTTGGGGTGTGACAGGTTGGTATCAGAGCCAACATTGAGTGAATTAAACACTATCTTTTTGTGTTTAATCTCAATGACACATTAGCACATTCCTTGACCTTCTGAGTCTAGACTTAACATAGGAATATTCTCAATCCTCATCTGGAAATTCTGCTTCCAACTTTTCTTATATATTGGATACGTCGCCAAGCGAAGAAGCCGTAATAGGAATTCTCCACACCCGGAGCTTTAAATTGCTGACCTTCGTACAACGGCTAGGACGAAACATGCAACCAAGGAGAAAGCATTCAGAAATAAAATGAAGAAGAAACTCCTTTTTTGCTTAAGATCGTTTCCTTAATAGTCCTTCTAAGGACATAATTACTTTTCAGTTCCTTTGAGGACAACATTATTCCTTTCAAGTCCCGTCTAGGGCACATCTGTATTTTAATTTTATAGTGGAATAATTAATTTTAAATTTTCATTCAGACATTCCTTTTATAAGATCTACCTTTATATAAAATGGAAAAAAAATCTAAAAAGGACGAGACCTAGCCACGCATTATTTTGAGGCAGGGCAAAGATGGTAGTTCCATAATTAGATTCAGGTCCATATTTAACACCTCAATTTAGGATTGTTCTGCGTTAAATATTAATAAGAATCTTAAGAGTGAAACCTAGCCTTCGGGTCATTTTAAGGCCGGGCCATGATGGTAAGACCTGTTTAAAAAGATTCGAATCCCTGTTAACATCTGTAAATATGTTAACACTCCTGACAGACGTGATTCATTAAAATCACACACGTCATTCTTATTAATGGATTCTTCAAAAGATTCCTAACCCAATGTAATGATCTCTGAATCATGGGTTTAGATCATCACTTGAGATGATCATATTTTGACCATACGTGGTAATATAGCGCCTACAGGCCCTGCTCATTTTCATATGAGCCAAAAGACAGTGGTAGTGATGACTCCCTGTCAGGTAAAGGTAATGAACTAGGTTCAAACCTTCATGCTTTGATTCTCTGAAATCATAGCTTATAATTTATAAATGTCCTTGTGACTAGGCCTGTTGTGCCAGCAATACCTTCATGCTTTGATTCTCTGAAATCATTGCTTATAAATTAAACTTGTCTACGCGACTAGGCCATTTGTGCTATTACTAACTTATAAATTAGGATTCATGATAAAAATCCTGAATAAAATAAATATCATTCCTTTCCTGCCAATATAAATATTAAAAGAGAATCTTAAAAGGTTTGACCTAGCTTGAATGTCATTGAAGACCTAGCTAAGATGGTAAAACCTGTTTAAAAAGAGATTCAGATCCTTGTTAACATCTGAAAATGTGTTAACACTCCCGACAAACGTGATGCTATAAAAATCACACTTGTCATCCTTATATTAGGAATTTTTCCAAATCCCTTATTTAGCGTAAATGATCAATAGAAATCATGGCTAGTAAACGTCGAACATGATGTATGCATCAAAACATCCATTCGAGATGTATACCTACGGGAAGAGATGAATACATGAAAAAGATAGTTTTATTTCATAACTTCTTGTCAAGACAATGAACTATGAAATTTTCCGACCCAAAGGAATCATCGATTATGTTTTAAAATTTCCCTAGTGACAAGGCCTCTGGGCCATCATAAGTCCTTTGGAACAAGCCCTTGTGCTATATATAAAAGATGTCAGTATGACATTGGCAGTCGTGACTTATGTCCCCTGTCTAATAAATATGAAGGATTATATTCCGCTTAAACGCCAAAGATGGTTTATCTAAAAAAAAAAACCTAGGCCAAGCATAATCAAATAAATTTAATACTATCTATTGGTTTATATGGTTGAGCTACACCATGGCTAATTAATCATCAAAAAATTCGACGATTCCCTATAATTAAGCAAATTATTACTACTTGGATTAGTAGCCTTCAAAGCTTCACCACGGCTGACTCCTCTGAAGCTCACCATTATCCGGTTAATCAGAATTATGTCCATTGACTAGCCTTTGTGGCAAAATAAATTACCTTCCAAAGAAATGACGGCTGTAGTCTTTGACTCTCTATCCAAAGGTGAAGAACTATGTTCGAACCTTAAGATCTCTAATCCGATAAAATTGCGGCTTATATATTAATGCCTTAAGTGCCATATTCTTATAAGTCCTTTGTGACAAGGCCTTCGTGCCTATGATTATTAATGTTCTTCGTGACAAGCCTTCCAAATATCTAAAGATTGTCGTTGTGACAAAGACAATTGTGACATTGAAATTCCCTATCAAAAGGTAATGGACTTGGTCCAAACCTTAAACACAATTGATGGTCCTTTTGACCTAGGCTAAATATAATTGTCATACTTTCTAGTAGCAAACTATAAGGGAGTTATAAACCTAACAGCCATTATGATTTAATAATACCATGGTTTATAAATCATCCAGTACGATGATTCCATACTAGTTTGTATCTAAGCATATGTTATTTTTAGTGTTTAGTACCAAAGCTCCAGAATGGAGGTTTCCGACGAAGTACACAACAGTACTGCGGCTAAAAACAAGGATGCAAATATAAATATAAATGTTAGTGGCACTACTCTTCAGGCCTTGATTAGCGCAGCAATTAGTGAAGTTGTGGATAAGATCCTTGAGAATAAAAAGGAACCGAGTGTCACGCACTTAAAGGTCCATACGGAAACACATACATCAGCTCATAAGGAGAGCTCCGTTCACTCTTCAGATCAAAAGAGCGAACCTCAGGAGTTAGTACTCTATGATAAGCCCCGTTCAACTGAAGGCGGGTGCACCTACAAATATTTCGTCTCATGCAAACCCAGAGATTTCAATGGCGAAAAAGGAGCAATTGATGCTATGGAATGGCTTGAGGAAATGGAAACGGTAGTGGACATCAGTGATTGTGCTGATAAGGACGTAGTAAAATTTGTTTCACAATCTTTCAAGGGAGAGGCTCTTGTATGGTGGAGGGCCATGATGCAGTCCACGGGGAAAATTCCCCTATACCATATGGGATGGTCCAAGTTTGTGGACCTTATCAAAGAGAACTACTGTCCACAACACGAAGCGGAAAAGGTGGAGACAGATTTTCTGACTCTCACAATGAAAAACCTAAATTGTCAGCAATATGTTACCGACTTCAACTCCCTATCTAGACTGGTACCCTATTTAATTACCCCGGAACCAAAACGCATTGCGCGTTTCATCTGTGGTTTGGCACCAGAAATAAAAGGGAATGTTAAGGCTTCAAGGCCAATCAACTACAGATCAGCTGTAGATCTATCCTTGTCTATCACTCTAGATATAGTGAGACAAAAGTCGTTCAAGAATGAAGCTAATGACAAAAGACAAAGGGAGGAGGATAACTCTCAGAATCCTAAGAAGAGCAAATCCGAGTTCAACAATAACCAACAGGATTCCAACAAAAAGCCTACATGCAAAACCTGCAAAAGAAGACATTGGGGACAGTGTCGATTAAACCAAAAGATAAAGCAATGTGGCATCTGTAAAAGAGCTGGCCACCAGTCCCATGAATGTAGGGACATAATAGATGCAAACTGTTTCAGCTGTGGCGAAAAAGGGCACATCAGTACTAATTGCCCTAAGGCTGCCAAGAGAGGAGCAGCTAAGTCTGGAAAGGATAAGAAAGGAAACGCCTGGACTACCGGTTGAATGCCAGAGACAGTGCACATCGATGATAGCATTAGGTACGTCCCTTACCATTTAGCATTGATAGTGTCTGCTAAGTATTTTATATTAATGCAAGGGATAATAAACCTTTAGCAAACCATAAGCTTAGCAAACTCTTGATTTTCATTCATAAGAACTCCAGATATTAAATGTAAGGTATAACTTACCAATGGAATCTATAATGACCATCCCTCCCATCCTCGAAGATAATCCTTTCATAAGAATCTAGAGTACTCTTCCCCAAAAAGAGTACGACAATATATATTATTATTTTATTTTATTTTCTCATTGTTTGCTATCGCCTGCGAATGCCAAACTATGTTTGATAAAAGTGCCATATGAGGATTGGCGTATCTTAGTGTGTCCCATAGATTGCTTCCATGCCTGATCAGTATGGAGGTTTAATGCATGGAACCCCTGAGACATCCCAATGGTCATATCGTACTAAATTCGACTAGTAGTATTCAAAGAAGATATCCAATATAAAATGTCCCTATAAGTATCTCTACTTAGGGCATCCTTACATTTGTAAAGTGAATGTGTCATTTATCTGACACCGACATCGATAGATGAACCAAAGCCTGAGAACACGGACAACTATGACATCTCTATGTGTGTCATGATTATTTTCTTCATAGGAACTACCCTGTTTACCTCCTGAGAGGCAGGTAGAGTTAAGGTTTAAATTCCGTTTAAGGCTGTGTTATTATGAAATCTCCAAGACGGTTAGTACCATCATTGGAAGAATCGAAACCCTGATTAACTAAGTTTAAAATAGAGGGTTCATATAGCCTAACTCAATATCCTGGGAATCCGGTATAGTTAAGTATGAAAGACGGTTCATTTTGCTTATGCATTATCACCGTCACCCTAATTAGGTAACAATTAAGAATTTGCCATCAACTGCACAGGATCGTCGATCTGTTCGACTAACGGCAAGGATTAGCTATTCCCTAAACATTAGCTAAGCAGTGGTTGGAATAACCATCTCACCTTAAAAATAAAGCTTTTCTATAACAATTGATATGTAAGTATTAAGGCTACTCCTTTGGAGACCTTGAATAGATGGAATGTTAAATATCTAGTGTTAGATAGAGAATTGGTAAGTCCAATTATCAAGATCTGAAAGTTGCTTGGGGGACAACAAATAAGATTATACAAATCCATAATCGATTGTAGGTTGCCAGTATATGGCAAGAAATCGAGGAGTTATGAGAATAGCAAACTTCCTAAGTTCTTGTTAAGGAATATGGTTTAAAAAAAAGATATCACCCAGGAAGGGTGTACCAAATTTGTGAAATTTTCAGGCTAGTTAAGCTCTGAATATATGAAAATCATTCGAAGGAAATCGAATGTATCAAGATCAAGTAGCTAGTAAGCTAAAGCCTACTTAAGGAGTTTGACGGAGCTCGCAATACATTGCACACTAGTGACTGAAGGATGTGTTCCGCCAATAAGTCAAGAAGCACTATCACATAATGATATGCAGAATTATGATATGATGAGCATCCTGTATCGATTGAGGATCGACAGGTCAAGAAGCTCCAAAAGGATACATACGCCTAATATAAGAGTCACTTTGGGAGCTTGGAAAGACTCCAGATATGCTATAAAAGTTAAGTCCCTTATACGACAAAGAGTACTTGCAGCATTCTAACAAATCTCGAGGTCGAGATTTCTTTTAAGGGGGTGAGGATGTAACACCCCGAAAATTTGCGTCCTATAATGTGTTGACACGTGTCATAGGTTTGAACGTGTGAAAGAATGTTCTTGAAGGACTAAAGTTGACAAACAATGAAACTGTGTGAATACAAGGGTTCAAAACGTCAACAATGAATAAATATACTTTACAATAACCCTATATGATGTTTATAACCTTAAACGAATGGATCATGGATCATACGAAGCGAATTGTGAAAGAAAGTGAGAGATTACAAACTACAGGGGTTAAATGTGTCAACATGTTAAAGATATACCTCTGAGTGACCTTTTAGCAAACCCGAAGCCTTGTAACGATTAATTATGCTCACTAGAATGCACCATAAAAATTTCACCAAGTTTCGTTGCCGTATGAGAAAGTTATGATAAGATTCGTATGTGAGGGTTAGAATCGTCAACATTGAAAATTAGGGCTTTTCGGGTGATCACAAAGTTACCGAGGACTTCACAAAGATGGTATAAGTCTTGAAGCCCTTATAAATCAATTTGGAGGGTTTATAATGCAAGAAACAAGGTGATAGCGACGTTTAGAAGGACCAGGGACTGAAAATGCAATAACTGAAAAATTTGAAACCTGAAGTCATGTCCCAGGCGGCCCGCGTAAGGATTGCTTATATCTCAGGCGGGCCACGTCAGGCCTGCAGATGCAGAAAAAAACAGGCAGGTGCCTGTTTGCATGTTCTAACCGACTTTAAACATGGTTTTTCGATTCTATGGGCTTCCTAAAGTGGTTTACAGCTTATAAAGGCCATATACATGCATCTTGGATCATCTTACACTCATTTGGAATCAATCTTTGATGATCAAAGTTCTTATTAAAAGTCTTGTATTTCAACATTCAACACATACCAACTTCTGGACATTTGGAGGAGCTCCGGAACTGATACAAGGCTCACAAATCATCCATTAGACGTATGTAAGTGCCCTTGAACCTTCTCGATTGAGTTATGGTTAGTTTATAGCCTAGAAATCAAACCGTCGTAACTACGGTTTGACTTGGCGATAAATCATAAATGGTCCAGAGATTTGTCGAAACGAAAGTTGTTACAAGTTGGTAATGTTGTGGGAAATTAACCCTTAAAAGGGCACCCTTTGATTCCCGATCTAACAATGTCGTTCGTCGAGTCAAACTTCTTCCGAAAAAGTCAACAGAACCATAAATCGCAAAATTAACGATACAGAAGGCGTGTAACCTGTTTTATCAGTTATATAATCTGAAAATAAGTATGAAAACTTGTCTAGGCTTGTTTGATTCGACAACTCTCAGTTTTGAACCGATTCGGAGCCGAAAGTCGCATAGTTTGACTTTCTGCTTTGACCTCAATTCTGACCCGTTTTTGATAGGTTTAGACATGCCTTAAAGTTCCATTAGGACCTAGTTTCATGTTGGTATAACCCTCTGCGTTTATACCACTTGAAACCTCGATCGTCCGACGTTTTCGTTAAATGCCTAAATAATGACCATAATGCCCTTATGTTTATAAAACGAGATTTTTGAAGATGTGAAAGTATAAAAGTCTTTGTTACTGATTATTGAACATGTCTGTAAATTTTCACGTCAATCGGAAGTCTAGATTAGGAGTTACGCTTAATGACGTAATTATAAACACTTTTATTAATTAAACGGCGTCATTAGCGTAAAGCCTATCTCAACCCAATTTTTGACACCAAAACTTTTACCCACTGATGTTAAATAATATTTTGGGATTTTTGAATATTTTTAATTATTTTTAAACTGATCATAAGCTAGGATTAGCGCCTTAATTCGGTTAATACCGAATATACCCTTTTCGGGTATAAAATGAGTTTTATAAATCCTTTTGATACCAATCAAATTGCTACTGATTTTAAATAATAAATGAAGTGTTTTAAGCCTGTTTAAATGACCAGAAAACTCAGAATCCTATTTTTAACCGTACATCGCTTAAAACGACTTTATACGCGTATTATACGCATAGTTAGGGTTTAAAACTATTTTGGCATATAAGACTTATAACCAAATGTTATAACCTGTTAAAATAAACCATTTTACTGATTTAATCAGACCCGGATCACAGAAGATAAATTCATTCCTTTTATAATCTTTAAAATGACCAAAATACCCCTATGGGGCTTAATATGAGATTAAACTCGTTTTGGGCATAACGGAAGGTATCCTACTGATATCACAACATATTTAAGGCATGTTAACTTAGGAAACCTATTGAGGACTCTTATGGATACTCGTTACGCTTCGTACGCGTTCGGTTCGGTTTATGTAACTAGTTTACATAAATTAGCCGAAACGGGTCAAACCTTATCGGTTTTATCTCAAAATCCAGAATGTGTATAAAATACCCATATTATACAAGTCTCCGAACTTGTCGGGTCTAAAACACATTCTATTCCGGTCTTCGCTTAATCATGTGTTTGAACCGTATATTTCCTTAAGACTAACCGGTCTAAGCTTAGGCTTAATTAAAGACACGTTAGTATTCTAATTGGTTATTTACACCATCATTTCTAGACTAGAGCCTTCCGGTAAATTGTACCTACGCTTACTTAAGTGAATACGGCTGAGTTATTAAAATTCTTGCTATTTAAGACAGGAGCTAGCTCAGGTAAATACTCTTAACTTATTTTCCCTATTACGGGCTTGGGATACGGTAATATAAATACCGCATGGTCAGGTATGGGATTCGAAGACCAATGAGTCGGGAAATCCAAATAACCTGTTTTTAATTCGTATTGCTTAACTAAAACATTGGGGATTAATGCGACCGTGTCCTGGATATCCTTGACTCATTAAATTGCAATGGCCACGACTTAAGCACGGGGTGTAGGCATACACCTGACAGATGTTATATGCTAATTAATTAATTATACCCAATAAGGGATTCCCAATAGGGGAATAGTGGTGTGTCGGTTAATCTTGAACCGGCATAGAACCGGGCCCCGTATGTAGAGCAAGTTATGTAAAACTGATAACATGAGATATAGTTTGTCCCAAGTATAAAAGATTTATATTGACTTGAGCATTTTAATCAAAATGTCAATATATTTTCGTGCCTTGTACACCTAAACCAATTTTCTTAAACCCTTTTCAAATGAGTCAGTTGAGTGTATTTACTAGTGAAAACTGACGTATTTTCCAAAGTCTAAGTGACAGGTACAAGTACATAATAGGCTGGAAGCTGCTCAGGACTTGTTAGATGAGGAATTTGCAACTCCTCCACATAAGCCATTAGTCTGATAATTTCTTTTGTTGTTTTAAGATCTGCCTGTGGATCCTTACTTCCGTTGTAATACTTTGATGTTACACTATTTTGGATTGTAATAATTATCTTTTGCTTCCGCTGTGCATTTATATATTGTGTTGTTTGACTATGATGTTGCCAACCACGTCACGATACTCCCCTACCGGGCCCACCGGTAACACGTGGAAATTTGGGGTGTGACACAACCGACTCTTCTTTCAACACACTTTCAACGACTTTACCTACCACATCTGAATCATGAGAATCATCAGATTTGGAATAGGTTATGTCAATGTTGTCTGGCAATTGATCTACCATGTTGAAAGCTTTTTCGACCTTTTCCTCATCATAAAATGCAAACTTTTCCGGTGGTGGAACTTGATGAAACTCTGAGCCAATGCCTTTCGTGTTCTGCTCAGACTCACCATCACCCAGTTTTATATTGAAAATTCGTTCTAGCACATATGACGACACGTGGTAACTTTTTAACTTGTTGTTTTCCTGTTCTAAATCAGCAATCTGTCGCTTTAACTTAGCAACATCCTCAATATAGGAATTAACAACATCTTGTTTTATAGAATACATTCGTTTAAGCTCTTTGGTTGTTTCAGACAGATAGTTCATTCTTGATTGAGCATATTTCATTTCGTATTTCACTTTTTCATATGACTCTTTTGTAATGTGATATGATAATTTCATTGAGTCATATTCCTTTTTCATTTCTTGACAAGCAATTTCTTTTTGAGAACACTCTTCTATCATTTTAGAAACATTTTCTTTCAAAATTTCATTTTCTATCTTTTTACATTTTTCGGAAAATTTTTCATCATTTTCTTTAAAAACTTTTTCTTTTTCTAGCATTTCTTTGCATTTTACCTTGAAAATGTTTTCAATTTTAGTAAATTCAAGATCTCTTGTTTTGAATTGCTCATCTTTTTCAGTACAAGCCCTGCACGGTTCCATGCATTTCTTGCACTGATCAATCAGTTCCAAGTTATCAGAATCAGAATTTACCTAAGTGATTGGCACTTCGGTGTTTTCAGCAGCTATTGTCTGCATCAGATCAGCATCATCTTGCTTCTTTTCAACACTAACTTCATCACCAACATCACCAGCTTCCAAATTCTCATTCTTTTCTTCTTTCTTCACCTCTTCTTCAATCTGCTGTTTTTCAGTAACAGCTTCCTCAACTTCAACAGCTTCTATGTTAACCTCTTCAGCATTCTTCTTCAAATTGTTCACCATCTCCTCAACACTCTTCTTCATTCTCTCTTCATCCCTTTTTCTTAGACACGATAACATGGCATATCTGATCTCCTTTTCATGCCTTTTAGCATATGTGTCATCTTTCATCACCTTACTATAATACTCAGCTCTCAACGGGACTATGAGAAGAACATCATCAAAGATTATGGCTTTCTTTGGAACAACCGGTTCTCCTTCTCTGTTGTAGTAACACTCTCTCTTCTTATCCCATCTTCTGTTGCTGACAGCACTTTCATACTCTTCCTGCATCTCATCCATTCTGTTGTAGACCACATTTCTTTCTTTGTAAGTCTTCTCACTCAAAATCTCTTCTCGAGTTTTCTCTTTGATCTCAACTTTTTCTTCACGGATTTCAGCAGTGTCTTTGTCTTTGTTTTCATCTTGAATCTCAGCAACAAAAACAAACTTTCTTTCTCCTATCATAGCTCTCCCATGAGCTGTTTTACGAACATTCTCTAAACGATCTTCTTCTGGACAAACTTCAGACCAATCATAACCTTCATCTTCGTAAATAACAGCATAAGCTCTTGATTTCTCTTTCGGTTTATCTTCAATCAACTTTGGTTCTTCTCTGCTTCGATGGTAAATCTCCTTTCGATAATAGTCATCGTTGAAAGGACGTTCATTTCCTTCAACAACTTCAGAGTTTCTGCATTCTCTTTTGAAATGACCCTTTTGCTTGCATTTGAAGCAGGTCACTTTGGATTTGTCAAATCCAAGCTTTGTTGACGCACCTCCAAGAGATTGTTTCCTGGTAATCTCCATATACCTCTGAGCTCTGCGAATACAACTAGCTAAACACCAACGGATGTCAATGAGCTCCATCTCTTCCGGATCAATCTGGTCGTAGTCTTCTTTGGTCAATTCGGAGTTTCCAATTTTGCCAGCTACTAGACCTTCATATGACTCCAGAACAGATGCAAGAAAACTCATTTGCTGTTTCGCTGCATTGATGCTCATTGCAGAAGAATTCTTCAATTTAAGAGCAATGTTGCACAGAATCTCTTCAGTTTCATCAGAATTTGACTTTGAAGATGAATGATATCCAGAATGATGACTTGTTGACGTTGTTGGTGGTTCTTTCATCTTCTCACCACTAAATGTTGTTTTTGGTGAACCAACGCCTTTATCAAAAGGTACACTACCTTTGTAGTATAAGCCAACATTCTGTTGATGTAAAGAACCAGTCATCTTGTTCTGTTTCTACAACTCCAAATCATGACTTTCAATCTTTTCAAACAAAGCATCAAGAGCAATATTGTCATATGAAGCATCATTTTTTAGGATAAAAACAAATGTTTGCCACTGATCAGCTCGTGGTAACGCTTCAATGACTTTATCAATAAGTTCCTCTCTTGTTTTATCAATTTTGAAACGTTCAAGTTCGATTTTAAGGTGACAGAATCTCTCTATCATTTGTCTCACTGTCTCTCCTTTTATATTATCAAACAAATCAAATTCTTTTTTAAGTAAGGCAATTTTATTCTTTCTAATCTGTTTTCCCCCCTCAGCTTTAACTCGTAAAGCTTCCCAAACTGATTTTGACGATCCATCATGAGTAAGCAGAGCAAATATATCATTTCTGATTGCTGTTTGAATCAAAGCAATCATTCTCTGTTCAGCTGCGTATTCTGCTTTGTCTTCTCTCGGTAACCTCTTGAATGGAAGTTCTTCGCCTTTATCATCTTTTGGCCTTTCGTATCCAAACTCTAAACAGAACCAGCTTTCATGGGCATATGCTTTCGCCCAGTTGATGAAACGTTCTTTCCACCAGGTATAATCTTCAATGCTTTCCAGAGTTGGTGGCTTTGAGTGAGTTCCGTAAAAGTTATCATGCTTGATGTTTTCGTTGATCGCCTTTGTGATGGTTTTTGGTGTAACATTTGTAAGCTCGGATGAGTCGGATGTGAATGCGTTGAAAAACGTGTTGTAAAATTCCTCAGCCATGATGTAAACCTGGACAAACAAACAAACAATCAGTTTAAACAAACTGTATACGTAAAAGTGTGAGGGCGAAATTAATCTAGGACTCGTGTCGAAGACTCGCGGATTCGTTCCAATGTTGTTTGAGTGAAATCACTATTGAATGAACAAGCCTGAATATGGACTAATAAACCTTCCAAACAAATTGAATTACTTGGGCCGCAACTATTAGAACAAATGCTGATTGGGCCGATTGACTTTGAACAGAGATGATCACGTGATTCTTAGGCTTGCAATTCTGATTCAATGAAAGAACCAACTAATTATGATTGGGCCGCTTTATAGGATCAACTCACATGCACAATTGACATATTTGTTTATTATCACATGCAATGTTTCAGTCAATATCCGACAATATTGATAACTATTCAATTCCCAACACAATTCTATTTGGCCAAAAGTTTGAAGTCACATGGTCTGCCAATACGATTAATGTGTTCACGTAGATTGTCTTTAAAATCTCGTGGCCGACAAAGACTAAGATATTCACATTCACTAACACATGCAAACTGAAACGATAATAATCACTTTGTTCAAATTGACACAAAAGCGAAATCCCAAGATATGCGTGACACAAGAGCGAAATTAGGATGTTCACAAAAGCGAAATCAGATTTCTTTGGAGCGAAACCTCAAGGTATTGTGCCACAAAAGTGAAACTAAGTTGACATATGAGCGAAATTAGGTGTCTTTGGAGCGAAACCTCAAGAAATGATGTTCACTGGAGCGAAATCTGAGCAGATTTATGAGCGAAACCTCTAAGTGTCCATAAAAGCGAAACCTATTCGAAGTCAATTTTAGTCCATTTTTAGTCCGAATTTAGGTATTAAACTTTCAAGGGTTTATCTATGACCAATTATCTACAAACTGTGAAATTTTGATTCGGTTTTGACCAGTAAATCTCTCTGAAATAATGAAAGAAGGTGTAGAAGTCAGAATATGAACGAAATCAAGCTAAACTCTTCTTCATGAGCTCTGATACCACATGTAGGATCGTTGTTTGACCCAATTGAGTCGATCAGAAGAGCTTTATGTCCAGTTCAAAGGCGGAATCAGAGAACTAGACGTGTAAACAGCTTGATACTATATAATCTGTCACTTTGATTGATAATAACAATGATTACAACCTGGACAAAGTTTGACAGCACTTCGTTACAAGTTCTGGATCCGTGCCAAATGAATGAGCAAGTGCACCTTATATAGTAGAGGAGGTTTCGCTTATATGGACATGTCCATATGAGCGAAACTACATGCTGTGGTTTCGCTTTTATGAACATTGTCCATATAAGCGAAACCTCTTGCATAACCACTAAATTTCGACTCTCGAACCTCATGCACTGGTTAACCTATCCTATTACTTTACATGATACAAGACGAAGTCAATAGACGTAATGCACTAACATCATCTCGGGCGTGATCGGACACTACCAAACCGATTACATTTTCATTGATCCAGGGAGCACCGCGGATATCATATATGAACAATGTTTCAATCAATTCGATCAGGAGGATAAGGCGCGCTTAGAACCAGTTGATTACCCACTCACTGGTTTCTGCAATGAAGCCGTCTTTCCCCTCGGACAGATATCGTTCCCGGTGTTACTCTCGGATGGAAGGAATTCAAGAACAGAAGATGTTACATTCATGGTGCTACCCGCACATTCAAGACATGACATCCTCCTGGGAAGAGAGTCTCAAGGAGACTTCAGTATGATTTGCTCCGGTCCACATTCAGCTGTGGGATTCCCAACAGAAACGGGGGTAGCAATAATATACGCAAGCAAAGAAGTCTTAGCAACAGATGAACTCAGACCTGCAAAGGCAAGTAAACCAGCACCACGCGCGGAAGCAGAAAAATGGGTGTTAAACAGCGCATACCCAGAACAGACAGTTACCTTAGGACCTGCAATGTCCGGTCTAACGCGCGCGACGCTAAAAAAGCTGTTGTTCCAAAACATGGATGTGTTCGCCTGGACACCAGCGGACATGGTGGGTGTTCCACGGCACATGGCTGAACATCGACTAAACGTCTCAGAAGAAGCAAAGCCGGTGGTACATGCTAAGCGCCACTTAGGAGACATAAAACACGATGCTATGAAAGAGCAGGTGGTGGAGCTGTTAAATGCGGGAATCATCAAAGAAGTCAGATACCAAACATGGGTGGCGAGCCTAGTAATGGTACAGAAGCCAAATAGTAGTTGGAGAATGTGTGTAGATTACAAGGATCTAAACAAGGCATGTCCGCGCGACTGTTACGCCCTACCAGACATCGATGAAAAGATTGATTCGCTAGCAACATTCCGGTGGAAGTGTTTCCTTGACTGTTACAAGGGGTACCACCAGGTACAGATGGTTGTGCAAGATGAAGACAAAACCGCATTCCGCACGCCGACAGGGCTATACTGCTACACCAAGATGCCTTTCGATTTAAAGAATGCGGGCGCGACCTATCAGAGGCTGATGAATGAAACATTCCACGATGCTATCGGCAAGTACATCGAAGTGTATATGGATGACCTAGTCATTATGAGCAAAGAAGAGAATACAATGCTGATGAACATCCAAAAAACGTTTGACACCTTGCGCGGAGTAAGTATCAAGCTAAACCCAGCGAAATGCTCTTTCGGCATGGAAGAGGGAAAATTCCTGGGTTTCATCGTCACAAAAGATGGCTTCAAAGTGAATCCTGATAAGATACAAGCAATCGAACGCATGCCTTCACCTTCGACGATCAAGGAGATGCAAAAATTGGTAGGGCGGTTGGCAGCACTTAACCGTTTCCTGGCCAATCACGCAGCTAAATCTTTCCCGTTTATCAAAACACTCCACAACTGCATGAAGAAAAGCCAATTTCAGTGGACTCCGGAAGCCGAAAGCGCATTCCGCGAGATGAAAGATTGCCTCATCAGGTTACCAACATTAACTGCACCAGTCAAGGGAGAACCTTTGGTGTTATACTTGTCAACCTCCGACAGAGCAGTAGGAGCAGTGTTACTTGTTGATCGACAAGGTACCCAAACACCAGTTTACTACGTGTCACGAACCTTGACCGACCCAGAAACCCGGCATGCCATCATGGAGAAACTAGTACTCGCATTGATCCATGCATCAAGACGGCTGCGCAGGTACTTTGCCAACCACGTCATTCACGTGTTAACAAACAACAATATTAGCAACATCCTCGCAAGGCCAGAGATTTCAGGAAGACTAGCAAAGTGGGCGATAGAACTCGGTGGCCATAATGTGGTGTTCAGGCCAAGACCAGCAATCAAGGGCCAAGTGCTAGCAGACTTCATGACATAAGTACCTGACGACAAGGATCGGGAATGTAAAGCAATGGAAAAAGCCGAAAAACAACAAGTAGAAGAACCGTGGTTGTTATACACAGACGGCGCGTCTAACGAAGACGGTGCAGGCGCAGGGCTTCGGCTGGTGAGCCCTAACAAACATGAATTCACCTACGCCATACGTTTGGATTTCAAGAGCACGAACAATGAAGCCGAATATGAAGCTTTCCTTGCTGGCTTAAGACTGGCAATCAAAATGGGAGTTAGACACATCAAAGCACATGTGGACTCCATGTTAGTGGCCGGGCAAATCAACGGGCAATACGAAGCCAAAGGAGATGTAATGGTGCTCTACCTGAGTCAAGCAAAGACGTTGCTACAAACCTTCTATTCCTACAAGGTGCACCACATTAATAGAAGCAAGAATAAACCAGCAGGCGCGCTGAGTAAACTCGCATCTACAAGTTTTCAACACCTGGCAAAGGATGTGCGCATAGAAGTTTTGAGCAACCCATCAGTGCCATTAAGAGAAGTAAGCGTTATTCAAGTAGGAACAACGTCATGGATGACTCCGATAATAGCGTACCTTCAATCTGGGATACTCCCAGAGAACAAAGCTGAAGCGAGAAAAATCCAGTACAAGGCTGAACATTATCAGATGGCTGATGGAATTTTATACCGAAAGTCATACCTTGGGCCACTGTTACGATGCGTCGACCCCGAAGACGCAAACTATTTGATCAGAGAAGTGCATGAAGGAATTTGTGGTATACATGCCGGGCCAAGAATGGTGGTGGCAAAGGTGATGAATGTCGGGTACGACTGGCCCGGGATGCATTTAGACGCAGTAAAAGAATTGAGGAAATGCAGTGGATACCAAAGACACGCCCCCAAAATGATGCGCCCCAAGAATGAATTGGTACCAGTCACAACGGCATGGCCTTTTCAGTAGTGGGAATAGATATGGTCGGCCCTTTCCCCGAAGCCCCAGGTGCTGTCAAATTCATAATAGTCGTAGTCGACTATTTTACAAAATGGGTAGAGGCAAAGGCACTTGCATCAACCACATCCACTGTCGTCAAAAGATTCATATGGGAACAAATCATATGCCGTTTCGGACTACCACTCAGGATCATCACCGACAACGGAACGAACTTTGCCGCAGACGGCCTTCAGCAGTGGTTTAAAGAATTACACATTGAGCACACCTTCTCCTCGGTTGCGCACCCGCAGGGGAATGGTCAAGTGGAAGCCGTCAACAAGAGTATCGTCGACGGAATCAAGGCAAGATTGGGAGACAAAAGAAGAGGTTGGGTTGATGAACTGCCCAGCATATTATGGGCCCATAGAACAATGCCGAAAACAAGCAACGGGGAGACACCGTTTAGCTTAGTTTACGGGTCCGAGGCTGTGATACCAGCAGAGATCGGGCTGCCATCGCCAAGAATGCTTTCCATGAACGTGATCAACAACGAGGAAGAGCGGAGGTTAGACCTTGATCTCCTAGAAGAAAGGAGAGAGATGGCGGCGATAAATGAAGCAAAGTACAAGACAAAACTGGAGAAGTATTACAACTCCAAAGTCCGCATTACAATGAGGCGTCTAACGCCGAAAAACCGGGAAAGCTAACCCCAAGTGGGAGGGGCCTTATGTAGTAGATACGGTACTCGAAAAAGGGGCATACAAGTTACGCACCCTAGACGACAAAGAAGTTCCAAGAACCTGGAACGCCCGACAGTTAAGAAGATGCTACATGTAAAAGGCCGAAGTTTTTTATGTACTTGTAACGGCCGCGCGCCAACACAGTTAGCAGTAATACAAGAAGTGTTTGGCTATTCCTTGGAATGCAAATTTCTTGTCACAACTGCATACATTACTTTGGGCATATACGAAAACATCAATGGCTCGACCATTAGGAAACGTTGTAGACCTCCAAGGCCTGTCACAAACAAGTGGACAGCCGGGTCAAAAACACAACTAAAGCCTAAAAACACCAAATAAATACTTCGTGCCCAAATAAACACGAAAACATCGAACACATGATAAACAAACATTGTAAACACCCCCAAGGCTAAGCACAGCTGGGTCCACACAATAACCTGTAACTCGATCACTTCGTATCCACGAACCAACCTGCACACATGAACGACAGAATAAAACGTTGTAACTAACACAACACAACCTGTCAGCGCCATCATTCATTCGTGATACCTGAATCAAAGTAATTATACATGCACATATTATGACGATAACAAAATTCGCATAAAACAAAGGCGAATATTAACATAACAAACGTCAAGCATAGTCAAATGTTCACAAGCATAACAGGTAAGCAAAAATTAATATTGTTCACAAAGTTGTCAAATGATTACATGGCCGTCTAAGGCCATACGCGGCACGCAGGCCGGAATCCTTCACGTGGGATGACTGGTCCCAGTACCTCCAGCCGCATTACCTTCATCACCAAGAGCCTTCTTCAATAAGGCAACACCATCTGGCTTCCGGGATAGCTTGTGAGCAGCCTTAACAACGGCAAACTCCAGGGAAGCGAACTCCTTGCGCTTGGCAGCATATTTACCATCACAGTTCTCTTTGTAAAGCTCGAAGTGGTAATCTTTTTCATTACTGACAGCTGCAGCTTTACCCTCAGCATAGCCATACTTCCGACCACTATTGTACCCCGCTTGACCCAACTCAAACATGTAAGTAGCAAGTTCGCGAGAGTTAACAATACGATCCGCAATCTGCAAAATACAACAAGGTAAGAAAAAAGTACAACAAACTAGAAAACAAAATAAACAAAGGAAGTTACCAAAGGCACTGCGCGCGAAAGCAGCCACTTGCAATCAGCAGAAACCTCTTCAAGCAGAAGTTCAGAGGCCTTGCACTCAGCAACCTTCTCCTCAAGAACACGATCAGCAGCTTCACACTCAGAAACCTTATGTTTAGCAAGGTTTTCCAGTTTAGCAATACGATCAACATACTCTTTTTCTTTCTTTTCAAACGCAACACGCGCCTGTTGAGCTTCCTCGGCAATCTCTGACTTTTCACTAGACAAATGCACAATAGTGTCACGTTGAGATTGCATCTCGACATTAGTACGTTCACAGGCAGACTCGCAGTCCTTTTGCTTTTGAACGTTGACCTGTTTCTCTTGCTCGAATTTCCGTTCAGCATCCGCAACCCTCCATAGCAAACCCTTCTTCTCCACATTAAATTTTTCTTTCTCCTCAGCAAATGCACTTGTAACACCCGTCTAATTTTACTTGAATTTAATAATAATTTATACCAATTTAGATAAAAGATGCCTAATTCACATAGATTTCAAAAGTAAAGTTCATAAGTAGTAAAGACCTTAGTCAACTAACGACTAAGTTAAAACATCCAAAAGTTGTTTCACAATCTGTTTACAACCTTAAACATAGTCTATTAAAGATTAAAACATTGCGGAAGCTTGTAAATAGTGTTCGGTTCTTCAAAAGCAAGCTCGATTATCTTCCGGTTGGTTTCCAACATCACCTAAGATCAAAACCACATCAAATGTTAGTTTTGATAAAGTTAAAATGAATGTAATCAAGTTCCAAGAGTCAACAACCAAGAAAAATTAAAATTTCCGGAAGAGGGAGGCGCCGCGTGACGCCAAGGCCCCTCGCGTCACGCCAGGCCCCCTTTTTCACAGAATGTTCATTGTTTTGATGCTGCAGTTTCCCAGCTCAAAGTTTAATCTAGTTCCAACTTAAAATGGCCATAACTTATGAATCGTAAGTCCGTTTTTAGTGATTCTTTTTCCTATACGTCTGTAATTTCATTACCAACCTGCCTATTATGATAGTCGTGCCAAAACTTCAACTTATGGACAGAAAGACTATATATCGTTATGCATTTATTCGACCCATTTCTACTTGACACAATTTACTACCATTTAGCTAGTAAACCTATGTTATTTTATACCCAACATCCCGGGCTTATCATCACTCGCATTTCTTTACCAATATCATGGCTTGATGCTCTTGTGATTTGTCATCTTCATTTTGACTCTCTAAAACACTAGAACAAACATTTACACAATTAATCGACCCGTTTGGCTCATCTTATGGAATTTCCCCAATATGATGACTACCGAACTGTAACACCTCGAAAATTCACGTCCTATAATGTATTGACACGTGTCATAAGCTTGAACGTGTGAAAGTATACTCTTGAGGGACTAAAGTTGACAAACTTGAAAAGTATATGAAAATACGAGTTCTAAATGTCAACAGTGAATAAATATACTTCACAATAACCCTACATGATGTTTATAGCATCAAACGAATAAATCATGGATCATACGAAGCTAAAAGTGAGAGATTACAAACTACAGGGGTTAAATGTGTCAACATGTTTAAGTTATACCTCTGAGTGACCTTTTGACAAACCCGAAGCTTTGTAACTGTTAATCATACTCACTAGAATGCGTGATATAAATTTCGTAAAGTTTCGTTATCGTGTGAGAAAGTTATGATCAAATTCGTGTGCGAGGGGTTAAAGCGTTAACATTGAAAGTTATGACTTTTCGGGTTAACCGGAAATGTCCAGGGACTTGGAAAAGTGGGTACAAGTCTTAAGGCCCTTGTAGGTAAATAAGAAGGGGTCAAATTGCAAGAAATAAGCTTCGTTACCCTTTCGAATAGCCAAGGGACAAAGATGTGGAAACCAGAAAATGCATAATCTGATTTCAAGGTCCATGCGGCCCGCGTAAAGGATGATTAAAACTCATGCGGGCCGCGTCAGACCCCCAGTTGCAGAAACATCACACAGTAGCCTGTTTGAGCCTCTAACCAACTTATAACATATATTTACTCAACATGGGCGACCCCTAAACACCCCCTAGACATTTAGGGACATGTGTTGATGAGTTATGGTCAGTGGTAGACTTAGATGTCAACTTCTTATGGTGATTTGATCACTATATAAAGCCTCTAAGTTGCAACATTGTTCTTCACACTTTCTCTTGCATTCCTGATCAATTCTGGAGCTCCCAAGCAGGCTCAAGTGATCATAATTCGTGCATAGGACTCTTGTAAGTATACTTGACCTTTCTAAATTAAGTTTTAGCTTAGATATAGCTTAAAAGTCAAACCGTCGTAATTAACGGTTGACTTTAAGATTAATCACTAATGGTCCAGTGATTAGTCGAATCAAAAGTAGTTATAAGTTGGTAATTATGTGGGTAATAAACCCTCAAAAGGGTTCCCCCTGATTCACAATCTAACTAGGTCAAATGTCGGGTCAAACTTGCTAAGAAAAAGTCAACAGGATACTTAAATTCTAATTTATGCATAATTAGCAATGTAGAACATATACAACCTGTTTGATCATTAATATAACTTGGTAATTAGTGTAAGAACATGTCTAAACATGTTCAACCCGACAATTTCCTGTAAAGACCCGGTTCGGAACCAAAAGTCGCAAAGCTTTGACTTTTGCTTTGACTTCAGTTCTGACCCCTTTTTGGTATGTTTTAAAAATACCTTAGAGCTTCATTTGGACCAGGTTACATGCTAGTATAACCCTCTATGATTATACACCATGGTTCATTAGCTAACCAATTAATACGCATGATTCCGTTAATTGCTCATATGTTGACCATTATGCCCTTTTCACCTTAAAACATGATTTTTGGAAATGTAAAAGAGTAGAAACTTAACTTACTGATATTTAAACTTGCATACAAAATTTGACATCAGTTTGAGGTGTAGATTAAGAGTTATGCTCGTTAGCGTAAAATGAAAGCTTTACGTTAATTAAACGACATAATTAACGTATAGCCTATTTAAACCTACTTTTTAGTATCAAACTTATTACCCACTGATGTAATATATTATTTTGGGATTTTTGAAGATTTTTAATTAATTTTAGGCTGAGCATAACTTATAGTCGTAGGCTTAATCCGGTAATTGTCGGTTTTGCCCTTACGGGCTATAAAATGAGTTTTACATATCTAATCGACTCCAAACCTTTTGCTACTGATATTAAATGATAAATAAATTATTTTAAGCCTCCTGGAATGATAAAAATATCAGCTTTATGTATATAACCCGGAAACGGCTCCTAATCGCCTTTCTAAGCGTTTTTAACGCATAGTATGTGCTAGAACTATTTTAGACATACAAGGGTTGATACCTACTGATATTTTAGGTAAATTATAATGTTTTAATAGTAAGCAAAAGTTGTTTAACTCAGACTTCAGTTTTGAGCTTTACGGCTTATGTGAAATTACCAAAATGCCCCTACGGTGCATAGTTTGGTTATAACTGATAAATTTCACATATATACTTTACCCTACTGTTATAACTTGGTAAAATAAGTATTTTTGCTGATTACATCAGACCTGTAACTCAGGTAAATAATTAAACTCTTTTATAACCTTGTAAATGACCAAACTACCCCTACGGGGCATAGTTTGTGTTTAAATTCGATTCGGGCATAATAAAAGACATCTTATTGATGTCACAACATATATGAAGCATATTAACTTAGGAAACCTGTAAATGGCTCATATGAATACCCGTCACGCTTATTAGGCGTACGGTTCGGTTTGTGTAACAAGTTTACATAAATTAGCCGAAACGGGTCAAACCTTATTGGTTTTATCTCAAAATCCAGAATGTGTATGAAATACCCATATTATACAAGTCTTCAAACTTGTCAGGTCTAAAACACATTCTATTCCGGTCTTCGCTTAATCATGCGTTTGAACCGTATATTTCCTTAAGACTAACCGGTCTAAGCTTAGGCTTAATTAAAAACCCGTTAGCATTCTAATTGGTTATTTATACCATCATTCCAGACTAGAGCCTTCCGGTAAATTGTACCTACGCTTACTTAAGTGAATACGGTTGAGTTATTAATTCTTGCTATTTAAGACAGGAGCTAGCTCAGGTAAATACTCTTAACTTATTTTCCCTATACGGGCTTGGGATACGGCACTATAAAAGTACCGCTTGGTCAGGTGTATGTAGTCATTTAAATCGAATTGTGATTGATGTATTTACATAACCTGTTTAATATGTATTATTTGGTGTATGGCTTTTGGGGGTTAATGACCATGTCCCGGATATCCTTGGCATCATTTTACGAAATGGCCACGACCTAAGCACGGGGTGTAGGCATACACCTGACAGCTGCATTATGTAAAAACTGGTAATCCACTCCGAGGTATCATCCCTGTGGGCACTATACCGGAACTGGTAATCCACTTAGAGGATGATAGCCTGTGGGCATTATACCTGTGGCGTGTCAGTTAATCTGTCCGGCTCTTCTAACCGGCCCTAATGGACGACAAATAAGTAAAACTGTATACAAGATTATATACAAATAATTTTCCCAAGAATAAAAGATTAATTTTGCCTCTGTGCATTTTAATCAAAGTGTCAAAATATTTTGTGCCTGGTGCATCTAAATCAATTTTCTCAAACTCTTTTCAATGAGTCAGTTGAGTGTATTTACCAGTGAAAACTGGCGTATTTTCAAAAGTCTAAGTGACAGGTACAAGTACGTAATAGGCTGGAAGCTGCTCAGGACGTTAATAAGGAATCTTGCAAGTTCTAGGCGTCTAAAGTCTGTTGAACAATATTTATATTTTAAGATCTGCCTGCGGATCCTTTACTTTTCGTTGTAATACTTGATATTACTTTATATTCGGATCGTAATATATTCATCTTTTGCTTCCGCTGTGCATATTAAATATTGTGTTGTTTGACTATAATGATATCAACTACGTCACGATACTCCCCACCGGGCCCACCGGTGACACGTGGAAAGTCGGGGTGTGACACGAACGATTCTATGTCACTCTTAGACTAGTAATACAAATAACGATCATGGTCGCTACAATCAACACCATATTTATCCTAAATTAAGACTTCGCAAAATTTAACAACAATTCGTTTAATGTAACGGGTCAAGTTACATACCTTAGTGCACGCCCTTCAACCGCAAATCACCACCGGCTTGTCCACTCGACGTTCCGATATCCTTTCCTATAGAGTTCAATTTTATCACATTTAGAACTCTTTTTAATCACATTTTTCATAATAGCCAAAACATCACAATTAGGTGTTTTAACTACAAAATTCTAGTTTCGAGCCTTCTTTGAGGCATTTCAACAAACACTTTAAGGGCAGAATTTTACATGTTTATTTATCAAGTCTCTAGCTTATCTCTTAGCCCTAATTTCACATCAATCAACCATCTTACAAAGTTGTTAGCTTCTATTATTCTGAAGTCACTTCACAATTGTCAAATTACACTAGAATAACACCCAATTTCCTAGTGTTTATTAAAATCTACATAACCCACTAATCACCTACAATGGTGTTTATGGATTTTACTAGATTTTCACATGAATTCAACTTGTATTGGTCTAGGGTTTGTCCCTAGACACTGTATTGTTCCTATTTCTTCATAAAACTAACATGCAACCTTAAATTTCAGAAAATCCCAATTTCATGAGAATTTCGAGTTGAGAGTTTTCATGAAATTTTACATACCTTGTAATCCTCTTGCGATGAGGATCAATAATCTATGCTTTAATTTCGATTTCGGCTTGGATTGAGCCTTCAATTTGAAACTTTAGTGATGTTTAGGGTTTTGGAGAGTGGGGGATCGCCCCTGCTTGTTCTTGTACGACCAGACATCCCAAATGGGGTGTTTGGTTTTTGTTTTAATTAGAATTAGCAACATAAGTTTCAATTTTAACATCTTTGGCCCCTCCACTTTTATTTAACATATAGTTTTGGTTATTTAACCCTATTTCAAGTTATTTCTAGACTTGTAGTTAACTAGGTTATAATTTTCCTAGTTAGTAAATTCTTGTTTATTTATACTTTATAATTCTAATATAAAGTTTTATATTTTCGGGGTGTTACAAGTCCACCCCCCTTAAAAGTGTTTCGTCCCCGAAACCTAATTACGTACCAAATAAAGTAGGGTAGAGACGTCGCATCTCCTCTTCGGATTCCCACGTAGTGTCCGAACCTTTCCTATGCTCCCACTTGACCTTGATTTGATCGATGTGTTTGTTTCGCAAGTGCTTGACCTTTCGATCTAAAATCTCCACTGGTCTTACCGCATAATTCAGGCTATTATCCACTTCGATATCATCGTAATGGATATAAGCTGTTTCGTCCGCTAGGCACTTTCGCAATTGCGACACGTGGAACGTGCTATGTATTCCGTTCAACTCTTCCGGTAATTCGAGGTGATAAGCCACCTTGCCGACCCTTCCGATGATTTTAAATGGCCCAATAAACCTCGGGCTTAGCTTCCCCCTTTTTCTGAATCTTATAACGCCCTTCCATGGGGAAACTTTTAGCATAACCATGTCGCTAACCTGGAATTCGATTGGCCTATTCCTTTTATCAGCATACGCCTTTTGCCTGTCTTGAGCCGCTTTCAAGTGTGCCTGAACCACATCAATCTTTTCATTAGTGGCGTGTACTATATCTTGGTGGGCGAGTTCACGTGGACCCACTTCACCCCAACATACCGGGTTCGGCATTTCCTACCATAGAGCATTTCGTACGGCACCATCTTAATACTAGCGTGGTAGCTGTTGTTATATGAAAACTCGACTAACGGTAGGTAAACATCCCAACTTCCTCCAAAGTCGATTATACACGCTCGTAGCATGTCCTCCAATATTTGTATTGTTCTTTCACTCTGTCCATCTGTTTGAGGATGGTACGCAGTGCTAATGAACAATTTGGTTCCCATTTGCTCTTGGAAATCTCGCCAGAAATTCGAAGTGAACCGGGTATCCCTATCAGACACGATGGATACCGGTACTCCATGACGTGCTATTATCTCATTAGTATAAACTTCCGACATCTTTTCTGACGTATAAGTCTCACGAATCGGAATGAAGTGAGCACTTTTCGTCAATCTATCCACCACTACCCATATGGCATCGAAACCGCGGTTTGTCTTTGGTAGTTTGGTTAATAGGTCCATCGTCATATGTTCCCATTTCCAAACCGGAATTTCCAACGGTTGAAGTTTACCGTATGGTTTTTGGTGTTCCGCCTTGACTTGTAAACATGTCAAGCATTTTTCCACGTACTTCGCCACATCTCTTTTCATTCCGGGCCACCAATAGTTTTGCTTTAAGTCATTATACATTTTGGTTACTCCCGGATGAATGGAATAACGAGACTTATGAGCTTCATCAAGTAGAAGCTTTTTAACTCCACATGTGTTAGGAACCCAAATTCTATTGAAAAGCGTTTTCAAACCGTTGTTTCCTACTTCGAGATCCTTAACTTGGCCAACAATCCTTTCCTTTCTCCAGTTTTCCGTCTTTACTACTTCATCTTGCGCCTCTCGGATTCGTTCGAGTAAGCCCGAGGTCACAACGAGTTGCAATGATCGTACTCGTATCAGAGCATAATCTGTCTTTCTGCTTAGGGCATCCGCCACCACGTTTACCTTTCCGGGGTGATAGTAGGGGTGTTCACGATCCGATCCGATCCGATCGAGGGTCTGCTCATGCTCGGATTGAATTACAACCGATCCGATCCGAGCGGATCAAATTTGTAAAACCGATCGCAAAAGTGATGCTCATGCTCGGATTGAATTTGAATCGATCGGCTTGGTTTTGAATCGATCGGCTCGGTTTCGCTCGGTTTTTATCAAATCCTAAAAAAAAGCGAGCGGGTCGTTTTCGCTCGATTGAATAATAAGGCTTCGTTCAACAAAAACAAATTCTAACTTAAAGTGCGAATACAAAAGCAACACAAAATAAAGTGCGAATAGAAAAGCAACACAAAATAAAGTGCGAATAGACGAACTGTTGCAGATTGAAGACCGTCCGACGAACAATTGCAGATTGAAGACCGCTCAGTTTGTGTCGGAGACTAGAGAGCGAAACACAGGAGCGGCGACTGAATTGTGAGTGAATACTGAATACTCTTTTGAATAGGATTTAGGGTTAGATACTTAGATTTACGTATTAAATATTAAGTTAAGTTGGGTTGGGTTGAATGTGATTTGGGCTTTTAATTTTTTTTTGGGCTATTATATTTTTTGAGTTTTTAATCTATAAAATCTATAATATAAATATATATATTAATTATTAATAAAAATAATTCGATCGAAACCGAGCGATCGACGAGCGAGTGGAGCTATGCTCATGCTCGGATTGAATTTGAATCGAACCGATCCGATCGGCTCATTTACAAACTGAGCGGGAATCGAACGAGCATTTTTCGAGCGATCGTCGAGCGATCTTCGATCGTCGAGCAGTTTGGACAACCCTAGGTGATAGTGTATTTCGCAGTCGAAATCTTTCACCGTTTCTAGCCATCACCTTTGTCGCATATTTAACTCCTTCTGATCGAATAAATATTTCAAGCTCTTGTTATCGGTGAATATGGTGCACTTTACCCCATATAAGTAGTGCCTCCATATTTTTAATGCAAATACCACCGCAGCCAACTCGAGATCGTGCGTGGGATATTTCTTCTCGTGTTTCTTCAATTGTCTCAAGGCATAAGCTATAACTTTGCCCCGTTGCATCAAAACGCATCCGAGCCCTGATAGTGAAGCATCCGAATAAACCACCATGTCTTCGACCCCATCCGGCAATGTCAGTACCGGAGCTTGAGTTAACTTCTCTTTTAGCGTTTGAAACGCTCTTTCTTGGTCGACACCCCAAATGAACTTTTCTTCCTTCCGGGTTAGCTTTGTTAGCGGTGACGCAATCTTGGAGAAATCTTGAATGAATCTCCTATAGTATCCCGCGAGCCCCAAAAAGCTTCTAATTTCCGAAGGGTTCTTCGGAGGATTCCATTTTGACACGAACTCGATCTTTGACGGGTCTACCAATACTCCATCGGCACTTATGATGTGGCCGAGAAATTGCACCTCTCGTAGCCAAAAGGCACATTTAGAGAATTTTGCATACAATCTCTCTCGCCTAAGTGTCTCTAACACCTCTTGTAAGTGGTGTGCATGTTCAGCTTCGCTTTTCGAATACACCAAAATATCATCGATAAACACAATAACTGGTTTATTCAACATTGGCTTGCAAACCTGGTTCATGAGGTCCATGAAAGCCGCGGGTGCATTTGTTAGCCCAAATGACATCACGAGGAATTCGTAATGTCCGTATCGCGTGCGGAAAGCCGTCTTCGGCACATCTTCCTCCTTGACCTTTAATTGGTGATACCCCGATCTAAGGTCAATTTTTGAAAACCAGTTCGCTCCTTGTAATTGGTCGAATAAATCATCGATCCTCGGAAGCGGGTATCGATTCTTTACCGTGAGTTTGTTTAACTCCCTGTAATCTATACACATCCGCATGCTTCCGTCTTTCTTTTTCACGAACAGTACCGGTGCACCCCAAGGAGACACACTCGGCCTTATAAATCCCTTGTCAAGTAGGTCTTGAATTTGGGACATCAACTCTTGTAATTCCGACGGCACGAGTCGATACGGTGCTTTAGCTATGGGTTTTGCGCCCGGAATCAATTCGATCCTGAACTCTACTTCCCGTTCAGGCGGTATCCCCAGTAAATCCTCCGGAAACACATCTTCATAGTCTCGTACTACCGGTACATCTTCAATCTTCCTTGATTCTTTCTCGGGCTCATTTGCGTATATCATGAATGCCTTGCATCCTCGCTTCATAAGCTTGTGAGCTTTCAACATTGAGCATACTATGGGGTTACCTCCTTTTTCGCCATAGATAGTGACGTGTTTCCCGCTCGGAGATGTTAGTTTTATCTCTTTACGAAAACACACAACCTTCGCATGGTGCTGAGATAGCCAATCCATCCCAACGACTACTTGAAATTCCCCCATTGACATCGGGATTAGGTCTATCAAGTATTCCTCATCGTCGATGCTTAATTTGCAGCCTCGACAAACATCACTAACTATAAAACTTTTCTTGTCCCCTATTTCAACTTCTAAGGGCACAGATAATTTCGTCAATACAAATGAAGGATGTCGAATAAATCCATGCGAAATGAAGGATTTATTCGCACCCGTATCAAACAATACACGTGCTGGAATTGAGTTAATTGTGAATATACCTGAGACCACATCGGGTTCTGTTTTCGCTTCAGCCGCGGTAAGTTGGAAGGACCTAGCCTTCGCTTTGGGAGCTTCTGCCGGAGACTCTTTTGTGTCTCTCTTTCCAACCAACTCGGGGCATTCTGACTTTTTGTGGTCGGGTTGATAGCATTTGTAACAAACGGAAAATTTTCCAGGACATAGCGATGCAGTGTGCCCCGTTTTCCCACATACCGGACACGGCTTGTCTTTGAAACGGCACTCACCCTTGTGCCCCTTTCCACATACTTTACAACTTGGCGACCCGCCTTTAGCCTCTACCTTCTTCCCAGATTCAGCAGTTCTAGCTTTCTTTGTAGGGCTTGGATTCACATCTTGTGCCCTCCTCTCGCCCCTTTCAACTTGTTTCTTTAACTCAATTTCCCGCTATCGGGCGGTGTTGATGATTTCTGTGAGAGTTTCATATTTTGACGGAGTCATAAACTCCCGGTACTCGGCACTCAGCATGTTGTAATAATAATATATCTTTTGCTCTTCAGTGGTGACTAATTCGTCACAGAACCTCAGCTTATCCATGAAGATGCCCGTTATCTTATCAATTGTTTCACCCTTTTGTCTTAGCTGGATGAATTCTTCCTTAATCCTGTTAATAACCGCTTTGGGACTATGGTGTTTAAGGAATGGTACCTTAAACTCGTCCCAAGTCATAACCCTCGCCGCTTCGGCTCCCATTTCCTTCTTTTTATTGTCCCACCAATCCTTGGCTTGATTTCTCAATTGACCCGTTCCGTAAGCAACAAAGTCACCTACGTCACAGTGGGTTCGTTCAAACACTCCTTCGACATCACTTATCCATCTTTGGCAAATTATCGGGTCAACCTCCCCGTTATAGATTGACGGTTTACATGCCATGAATTCCTTGTACGAACACCCTTTGCGTTCTCCCGACTTTTCTTTTATAAGGTTGACATTATCTTCCAACCTTTTGACTCGCTCTTCGACAAGCGACAAAACCGTACTTTGAATCTTGTCTATGAACCCGGATAGACTACCTTCAATTGTCTTCCCTACTTCTTCGGCAATTATCTCTTTCATTTGTTCGGTGCTTGTTTGCATCGGATTATCATCATTTCCATCAGACATCTTGAAACTGAAATGTTTACATTTAAACGTTAAACATTTCATTCATAACATTGCTTCATTTGTTTCGGTTTAGCCAAGTTCCTAACTTGCTTTAACCGTTCACATTTGGTGCACTTTCCGGGTTTGAGTGTGTTAACACGCTCTTCCCATGCACGTCAATTCTTTTCTCATTCTTACATAAGACATAATTTGTTAACATAATAAGTTAATTCTTACCGGACGATTGATCAAGCTTGAACCGAACACTTTGTTGACAACCTTAAGCTCTGATTACCAATTTGTAACACCCGTCTAATTTTACTTGAATTTAATAATAATTTATACCAATTTAGATAAAAGATGCCTAATTCACATAGATTTCAAAAGTAAAGTTCATAAGTAGTAAAGACCTTAGTCAACTAACGACTAAGTTAAAACATCCAAAAGTTGTTTCACAATCTGTTTACAACCTTAAACATAGTCTATTAAGGATTAAAACATTGCGGAAGCTTGTAAATAGTGTTCGGTTCTTCAAAAGCAAGCTCGATCATCTTCCGGTTGGTTTCCAACATCACCTAAGATCAAAACCACATCAAATGTTAGTTTTGATAAAGTTAAAATGAATGTAATCAAGTTCCAAGAGTTAACAACCAAGAAAAATTAAAATTTCCGGAAGAGGGAGGCGCCGCGTGACGCCAAGGCCCCTCGCGTGACGCCAGGCCCCCTTTTTCACAGAATGTTCATTGTTTTGATGCTGCAGTTTCCCAGCTCAAAGTTTAATCCAGTTCCAACTTAAAATGGCCATAACTTATGAATCGTAAGTCCGTTTTTAGTGATTCTTTTTCCTATACGTCTGTAATTTCATTACCAACCTGCCTATTATGATAGTCATGCCAAAACTTCAACTTATGGACAGAAAGACTATATATCGTTATGCATTTATTCGACCCATTTCTACTTGACACAATTTACTACCATTTAGCTAGTAAACCTATGTTATTTTATACCCAACATCCCGGGCTTATCATCACTCGCATTTCTTTACCAATCTCATGGCTTGATGCTCTTGTGATTTGTCATCTTCATTTTGACTCTCTAAAACACTAGAACAAACATTTACACAATTAATCGACCCGTTTGGCTCATCTTATGGAATTTCCCCAATATGATGACTACCGAACGATTCTATGTCACTCTTAGACTAGTAATACAAATAACGATCATGGTCGCTACAATCAACACCATATTTATCCTAAATTAAGACTTCGCAAAATTTAACAACAATTCGTTTAATGTAACGGGTCAAGTTACATACCTTAGTGCACGCCCTTCAACCGCAAATCACCACCGGCTTGTCCACTCGACGTTCCGGTATCCTTTCCTATAGAGTTCAATTTTATCACATTTAGAACTCTTTTTAATCACATTTTGCATAATAGCCAAAACATCACAATTAGGTGTTTTAACTACAAAATTCTAGTTTCGAGCCTTCTTTGAGGCATTTCAACAAACACTTTAAGGGCAGAATTTTACATGTTTATTTATCAAGTCTCTAGCTTATCTCTTAGCCCTAATTTCACATCAATCAACCATCTTACAAAGTTGTTAGCTTCTATTATTCTGAAGTCACTTCACAATTGTCAAATTACACTAGAATAACACCCAATTTCCTAGTGTTTATTAAAATCTACATAACCCACTAATCACCTACAATGGTGTTTATGGATTTTACTAGATTTTCACATGAATTCAACTTGTATTGGTCTAGGGTTTGTCCCTAGACACTGTATTGTTCCTATTTCTTCATAAAACTAACATGCAACCTTAAATTTCAGAAAATCCCAATTTCATGAGAATTTCGAGTTGAGAGTTTTCATGAAATTTTACATACCTTGTAATCCTCTTGCGATGAGGATCAATAATCTATGCTTTAATTTCGATTTCTGCTTGGATTGAGCCTTCAATTTGAAACTTTAGTGATGTTTAGGGTTTTGGAGAGTGGGGGATCGCCCCTGCTTGTTCTTGTACGACCAGACATCCCAAATGGGGTGTTTGGTTTTTGTTTTAATTAGAATTAGCAACATAAGTTTCAATTTTAACATCTTTGGCCCCTCCACTTTTATTTAACATATAGTTTTGGTTATTTAACCCTATTTCAAGTTATTTCTAGACTTGTAGTTAACTAGGTTATAATTTTCCTAGTTAGTAAATTCTTGTTTATTTATACTTTATAATTCTAATATAAAGTTTTATATTTTCGGGGTGTTACATGCCCTCTTCTCATCTTCAAATTCAACTGTCTCCTCTCCCATCAATCTCCATTCACGCACAATCTCTTGAGAAGTGGCGAAATAGTTAACCCCAGCACGTACATGATCATCTAACAACTCAAACCGATTGCGCTTCTTTTGAAACATCCTCTTAGCAGGGGGAGAGATAGCGAGAAGAAATCATGACAGTTACCCAAATCATTCATCCTGGAACCCTGGGTTAGATTCCAGCGAGGGGCATGTGGCAGATCATCACAAGCAGGGTTCTGTGTATCCCAAGAATCAGCACGAACATTCTCAAACTGAGGGCTATGGACAACACCCGAAGTAGCCCCACCGCCGTCACCCGGAGGGCGTTTGGTGTAAATGGTTTGACGTGGAGCGGTTTGACTGGACTCCACTGTGGTCTCAACACCCTTACCTCTACCATCACCACCTGCACCATCGACACCAGCAGCATCACCACCACCTTCACCCATATGCTCAGTGGTCACATCATCTTCTTTCTTCTTCCTAGGATCATCACGAGGAGGAGACAAGTCAATGGCCCTGGACAGCGGAGAGGTAGGAGGAGTAATCTTTGAAACATCAACCCCGCGCGGTGGTCTACCTGACTTGACACCTGAGACAAGATAAAAAAAATAAAAAACAAGCAAAAATCCAGATGACAAAGCCCACAATTACAAATGCTTCACCTGTAGGAGCAGAGGCAGCAAATATTTCCTCCAAGAGATTACCATGATCCCCACTAAATATACCCATATCAATCTCAGATTCAGAGGGTGCAGGAGGAGTTTCCTTATGGAGTTTAGCCTTTTTCGAAGCAAGAAGAGCAGCAGCCTGCTCGTCAAGTTTCCGCTTTTTGTCATCAACAGCTTGTTTCCTCATCAGTTCCGTCAAGGTAACGCGGTCGTCCGGATCGGACCCATGAGGTTTCTCTCCGGTCCCTAAACCAGACAATGTATCAGAAACAACTACGTAATCTAGGACAGGAATAGTAGAGGGTCGCTTACGAGGAGTACCAGCAGATTTTCCCTCAACCCTCTGCTCCTTCCTCTCCGGCTTATCAGCTTTCGTTTTTCTTCTCGTCTCCAGTGGATCAGTAGGCCCAACTGGAACATCATCATCATCACCAACAATCTCTTGAACAGGCTCATTAACAACACCCTGCGCAGGACCTGCACGCGCCGAATGAGAAGTAAGACCTCCAAGGGATCTACCAGAACTTCCACTCGAGAGAACAACAACTTCCTCTCGGGTGGGACCAATAGGGTCACCTTCATCAGTTTCACCTAAAATAACATCGGCATAGGCAGCAAAGCTATCGTTTGTGGGATGCAGAAAACGCGGGCGAATCTGTTCCAACCAAGCCGGTTTCCCGACTTCTTGGATAGCCTCAACCATGGCACCCACAGCCTTTGGATCCAAAACATTCAACAAGCTATATCCAACTGCAAAACACAAAGGAATAAGGGAAAACAGACCGTAAAATAAAATAATAATAATAAAAATACATATGTTTGCCTTGGTAACCGTACACAGGAACACCCAGAGGGTTCTTCGGAACCCACAACAAACTCATCCCAGCACCAACCAAAGCCATCTCCTCCAACTGAGAAATGGCTGTAGCTTTATGTGTTACCTTCTTATACCAACTCTCTTCAGGAAAACCCGACAAAACATCTATCTTCAGAATACCCTCATTCACTGACCGGTAATGCATATCCATAGGGATAACACCTCGGCGAATATAGAAATTTTTTTGTTTCCAGTCATGAAGACTCTTCAAAGGAACAGAACAAACTGGAGCAATGACGTGATTGTCGTGGATCACGCAAATTTAATCCCCAAACAACTATAGATAGTGGTAAGAGGGTATCGAACTCAGGGAGTATGTGGAAAATGTGTCGATTGTATAGCTTTGTACTTAAATTAATATTAAACTAAATTGTAGAAATTAAATTTCAAGAATTTGGATTGTTGTTTTAGAAAACTAAATTAAAAACTAATTCAAATCAAAGTTGGCTGTAAAACAAGTTAGGAGAGAACAATGATCATCTTAGGTTTCAGTTTCTTTAAACAATTGTGTGTAATTCCAACTAGAAAGAGTTACATAGACATAACTCGTGTATAGATGATTGAAGTGATAAAAGGGAACAAAGTACTCGGATTATATAAACGCGAGGTTGTTTCCCGATGACCAATTAATCAATAACCAACCCTAACCCTTCCCGTGATATCTCGATTGCCAACGGCACCAAGAACGTACGATTAAGACTAGAAATTGCACTATCGATTAACAAGTTACAAGCAATCAAACATACACCATGATATTCAAGCAACGCAAGTTATCATTCTAGAAATTCAGAAATAAAACACACAAAAGTTCAAGAAACATTCACCTAAGATGATCACCGAAGAGTTTAGCCGGACATGGCTCGGTGAATCATCATCATAATCAAACCAATGTTCATACGAATCGAAAATACAAACCGGATGATAAGAATTGTTCACAAACCAAGCAAGTAGCCAAAATTCGCCCCCAAGATGATCCAAAACCGTCCAATGATGAGGAATATTGAAAAGACACCATAAAACTAACTTTAATGAACGGTTACAAATTTTCTGCGTCACTTCCACCGTAACTTACGGTAAGACCGTAAGTTACGGCATACATGATGTTGTTACGGTATCCTTCTACTGAGTTACGGTGAGCTGCAGGCCTTTTTCAAGTCCACCGTAATTTACGGTCATACCGTAAATTACGGTAACATCCTGAGTTGTTTTTTTTTTCTTAGTTTCACGTGATACCTCTGCCTCCACCAAGCCCATGTGCAGCCCCAAAAGTCCACGTGCACCTCCAAAAGATATCAGCCCTTTTGTTGCTTGTCACTCCTGCACATGTCGGCCGCTACCAATCTTAAAAGTGATGATGAGTTTAATGTTCAACCAATTAATGTCCAAGAGGTTCAGAGCCCATGTGTGCTTCCCACCATCCAACATGCGGTCCAATTATGTGTGATGATAATGTTGCCGCCCAACAACAGTCATATGCGGCCCACTTTCAATGTCTGCCAAGTCCACGTGACTCTTAGAAGTCCACCTAATATGTTAGCCCAATTATGTTGTCTCTTTTGTTTGCCATAAAATCCAAGATGTGCCGCCCACTTGATGATAATGATATAATACCCCAAAAGTCCAATATGCCCATGTGAAAGATGATGGTTGTTGTCTTATGTTGATGATGGATGTTGACCGAAAATCAGACCCTTCGATGTGTGTATATCCATGTGCGGCCCACTCAAAGAAATGCAGCCCATGTTCATGTGTCATGTTTCTTTTATTCCTAAATGTGCCGCCCAAAATGATGATTATTTCAATTGTTGTCCTCAAGTCTGCTTTTGATGATGATGTATCTCGATATGTGGATGATAATGATGTGAAGTCACGTGATAGACTTTTTGTCTTGATGGCTGCCTTCATAAAACCCCATGTGAGTGTGCCTCTAAAAAGTCAATTCCCAATTCATGTGACTTCGGGAATGCACAGCAACTTATGGTCAAATATGTTGGACTATATTTTGCTGAATATTACTTTCATTAAATTATCATAAAGGCATATTTTCTGCACTTAAGTACCTGCAAAACCAAACAACTCGTAGTTACTAAGTTCAAACAAATAACCAAGTAAAGCATGGAATTTTAATCTTTTTAAACCACTTAAGGGTTGTCCTACGGACCACCCGTCAAGCAACACCAGTCCGAGAGTTAAAAGAATAAAAGCCACTGGTATACGTAACGGTATAGAAGACGTTGAACATCGCAAAAGTTGGCTCCACACGGTTAGCCATGCAAACATACTCAAAATGAGTAATACGGGGAAGCCCAATAGCATTGATCTGAGAAAGATGGAGCCAGTAGTTCCTCAAAACTTTGGCAGTAAACCTGGTGATTGGTAGTCGGAAGTTGCCCTCCCGAAAAAACGCAGCATACAAAGTCATGTAGCCCGGGGGTGCATCCATAGCAGTAGAACCAGCAGTCGGATACTGGGCTCCCCATTCAGGGAGGAAACCCATCTCCCTCACCAGATTGTGGAACTGCTCTTCTTTCCACCCTATAACCGCCTGGTCGGGACCCAGGGGAGTTTTCCCTTTATTTCTCTTCTTCTTCTGGGAAGGATTCGCCCCAGACATGATGAAAATCAGAAGTTAGACGAAAAACTCTAAGAAAAGGAGAAAAGACGAAGGAGTGGGAGAGAACCAAACTTCAAATTTTGAAAAGTGAGGAAGAAGGATAAACCACCGTATATTTATACCCATCGCATTTAATGCGATGGGTAGTGGGCCGTCAGAATCCAGAAAGGCAATCAATGGGGGAGAAACACGTCAGAAGAGAGAGAGAAGACGTCACCTCTTTTTTCGGGAGCATGGGAAACAGACGCCTGACACCGTGACAGAAAGCAACTGACATGACTGAAAAAGCGCATGTTCACCTCCGATAAGACAGGGGACACCAGACAGTCACATCAGTCGTTTCCTCCCAAGACAACAAAACTTCCTTCAGAAGAAAACAACAAGTGCCATGCGCCATGAGTCCATTTGGCTCAACTTTCACAAGTTGCCAAAACACATGTGCCATGCGTCCATTTGGCTCAACTTTTACAAGTTGCCAAAACCCATGCGCCATGAGTCCATTTGGCTCAACTTTTATAAATTGCCAAAACCCATGCGCCATGCGTCCATTTGGCTCAACTTTCACAAGTTGCCAAAACACATGCACCAGGCGTCCATTTGGCTCAACTTTTACAAGTTGCCAAAACCCATGTGTCATGCGTCCATTTGGCTCAACTTTCACAAGTTACCAAAACCCACGCGCCATGCGTCAATTTGGCTCAACTTTTACAAGTTGCCAAAACACATGCACCATGCGTCCATTTGGCTCAACTTTTACAAGTTGCCAAAACCCATGCGCCATGCGTCCATTTGGCTCAACTTTCACAAGTTCCCAAAACCCATGCGCCATGCGTCCATTTGGCTCAACTTTTACAAGTTGCCAAAACCCATGCGCCATGCGTCCATTTGGTTCAACTTTTCAAGTTTTCCACAAAAGCATGCGCCATACGTCCTGCTGGCACAACTTCGCATAACAAACATACGCCATAAAAACCACTACCTTCATAAGTCCAGAATCCCTCCTAGACGATTAACTCAACTAGAAGGCACACTGGACTGGGGGGACTTGAAGAGGTATGGTCCCAATTCCTTGCCCACATGGCAAGGACCACACCACTTTTCCATCCTATGTGGCACTTACGTCAGCAAGATCATCCAGAAGCTTCTGGAAAAAATCAAGGTGACACCAAAGATGCTCAATCCGGCAAAAAGGACAACACTGTCACCAATCATCAAGCGCCAGGTAGGCCTGTAACGAATCAAGGAACGGTCCGACAGTACCAGTACGACGTCTCCAAAATAAGCAAATGTAAGCGCGCCACGTGTACCACTACACTGACCACGGCAGAGGAGACCAAAAGGATACTCCCCTTGGTCGAACAACTGGCGCGCAACCACAGCTGGCATAGCTGCTCCTCCCTCCTTCACCCTCCGGCTATAAATAGGACCCTTCATCATCCAGGTTGAATCATCTTGCTCTCTATACTCTCACACTCAACACACACTGTTTATTCTCCCTCAGAACAGTACTTATTCTCACGCCGGAGCCTGGTTAAGAGGGAAACCCCCATATTCCCCTCTTAACGAGACTGATGGTGTTGCTGTTCTGCAGGACCCAGGTCATTTCTACGAGTAAGAAAGGAGATTGAACCCACAGAAGAAATAACCCCACATATTAACCTTGGTGTTAACCTGTGTTTCATCAGTACTAGTTGATTTTGGTATTTTTAGGTACCGTACCGCTATGATTGATACCGTATTCGGTTTATATTATTTCTCATTTGCAGTATCAATTCAGTACAATACTTGTTTAGTACATGTACGATAGTGATCTCATCCCTACCATATTGCTTTCAACCCAATATCTATAATTTGGGAAAAAGTTTTTCACTTGATCAGTGGCGGATCATGACCTAAAACTCAGCATGGGCCGATGTTTTTTGGAGATAAAATCAGACTGGGCCAAACCAATACACATTTAAAAAAATTCTCGAAAACCTGAAATTTAACACTACTGGGCGAAAAAACCGCACGTGCCGAGACCCGGTCCGGCCTCCTCTAAGTTGCGCCACAGCACTTGATATAGTAACCCAACGCATTCCACAAAGTGAGGATTAAATTTGGAGACTAACTTTAAGAAATTACCAATGGAGTGGTGGTTTATTGACAAAATCAAAAGCTTTTAAACACCTAGGTTTGAGAGTAAAAAATCTTTGGTTCAGGTTCTATAGAGGACATGGATTAAAATAAATTTGCCATTAAAAAAAATAGGAAGTTAATAGAGAAAAAATGATTAAAAAGACTTAGGGGCTGTTTGGTAGCCTCTGAATGGTCATTAAGAGTCTACCTCTTAATGGAACCATTAACAATTTTACCAATGAGAAGGTAGAAGAATGTGACATGTGATGATTTACCATTCAGAGGTTACCTCTTAACCATTCAGACTTGAGGTTACCTCGTATTCATTCAGATGTTTTAAACCATTAAGAGGTAGCATCTGAATGGTCATTAAGAGGCTACCAAACAGCCCCTTAAAAGATATGGGTAAGGATCAAATAGGAAGTTTCTTTTTGCTAGGAATGATAGGAAGCAATAATAGAGTGACATGTGTCAAAGATAAAAAACATAAGGAGGGGCATTTTGGTCAAACACAATTTAGTCTCATGAAACCCTAGATAAAAAAACCCAGTTCTAAAACAAAACCCAGATCTTTGTCTTTCACGATTCATCTCACCACCACCACCACCACCAATAATAAAAACAGAACTGCAAAGTGGAGATATAGAGTGAATGGAGGGAGAAAAAGAGTCATTATTATCTCCGACAAGTCATCGGAACCAGCGACTGAGTCATCTTCTTTATTAACTCAAGGTATTTAAATTTATTCAACACAAGTTTATTATTATTTATGCTCAATTGTTTACTGTTTGTTGTGGATTATGATTAATATTATATTAATATATGTTTACAGGTGAGAAGGAGTAATATGAGAAGCAACTACGGTGAAGTCTTTTCATTGCGTTTTATGTTTCTTTCTTTTGGTACACTATTACACTATGAGCTGTGTATATTTTCAAAAAAGAATGGAATTTTGTAAAATTTAAAAGATCATTATGTGTTTTAGTCCATTGCGTGTTATAATACAATGAAAAACACAATCTTTTCTTGTGTTTAGTCTATTGCGTTTAAAAAAAAACCCTCATTTTTGTGTGTTTTTGTCCATTGCGTTTTACAAAATAATGAAAAAACACAGTTTTTTGTCTATTGCGTTTTACAAAAGAATGAAAAAACACACTTTTTGGGTGTTTTTTGGTCCATTGCGTTTTACAAAATACTGAAAAACACATTTTTTATCCATTGCGTTTTACAAAATAATGAAAAAACACAATTTTTTGTCTATTGCGTTTTACAAAAGACACTTTCTTTTGTGATTTTAGTCCATTGCGTTTTACAAAGTACACTTTGTTTTATATTTTTAGTCAATTGTGTTTTAGAAAATAAACTTTGTTTTGTGTTTTATAATGGTTTTTTAGTGCATTGTGTTTTATAATGGTTTGTTGAACTTGAAATGAACTATATGATAATAATGTTGGAAATTAAGTGTGTTTGAATGGATGTCCCAAAATTGTAAGCCACTTGTCCCACATTGCGTTTTACGTTCTGCATCTTTTGAAAGAAGTTTTTAATTGTATTGCGTTTTACGTTCTGCATCTTTTGAAAGAACTGTTGCATCGTTTCACGTCTTGCGCTTGGGACTGCGTTTTACATAAAACCACATTCTGCTGCGTTTTACATTCTGCATCGTTTCATGTCTTGCGCTCGGGGTTGCATTTTACATAAAACCACATTCTGCAGCGTTTTGAAAGAACTGCTGTGTTGCGTTTTACAGCAGCCGGACTGTTTTTAAATGGTTTTTGCGATCGGGAATGTGCCGTTTTACATGAAAACACATTCTGCAGCGTTTTGATAGACTGTTGTATTGCGTTTTTTTTTGCTTTCTTTCATTGCGTTTTACACAACTTGGTTTTCAAAATTATTTTTTCAAAATATAGCAATAGCATACTCGTTTTAAAGATAAAAAAACGCTCGTTTTTTTGGTGCAATTTTTATTAAAAAATAATGTCGTATGAAAGAGTTATTAACGTTTAAAAAATGAGGGGGAATTGGAGGAGAGAGAAACTATTACCTTGAATTGACTACAATACCCCTAAACAAACTCACGCGCCTCTTTTCTTCTTTTCAATTTCCCTCATTTAATCTTAGCCATTGATTAAGTATATGGATGGTCAAGATCACTTCCTAGCCTTCTTAGCCAAATAAAATTACTATTGTATCTCCACTCTAAAAGATATTAATTAAATAAAGATACATATTATACATATTAATTCAAAGTGGTCATGAACAGTGTTTTGTTTTTATTTAATATTATTTTATTAATTACTCATTTAATTGTTTAGTAATAAGATAATTATTAGGTATTTGTTCTTTTTATTATTAGCATTTTGTTTAGCATTCAGTTTGATTTTTTTATAATAATTTAAGTTTGGATCACTACGATAGCGACACAATATATGTTATCAAACAAAAAACTATAAAAATTAATACATACCGGTCCATATGTTGTTCAGTTCGGTACGGTGTGATAGCAATACGATCTTAGTTTATGAAAGAAAAAAAATAAAAATTAATCCCGGTAATGATACAAATGTTGTTCAGTCGGTTTGGGTTTGGGTTGGTACGATAGCGGCACAATAGCCGTTTTCCATAATATTTATATGACAACATTGAAAAAAATAAACATAGAATGCAAACCAACCAAACCGATATAAACTGAACAACATACAAACCAAATGATGTGTTGTGAGGGTTGATGTGTTGTTTGCAAGCAGCTGACGCAAGTTCGATTGTTGTTGTGTCCGATTCTATGTTTTGCCAATGTGGGGCTAGCCCACTTAGTGGAGACATATGCCTCATAAGGGAGATGTTCAAGGTTCAATCCTGGGCAAGGGTGGTAAATATTAGAATTATTGGTGAATAGAGCAGACCAGGCGTTGTCATTCAAAAAAAATGAACAACATCGGTACTGGTATGGATATTCGTTTTTTATTGTTTTCGATCGATGTAAGGTTTTCTCTTTCGATTACTATAGCGAGTGTAGGTACCATAACAAACTAAACAGATAGCAACCGAATTTTCGCCGCGAAGCGCGAGGGGAAAATCACTAGTTATTCTTAAAAGATACTCAATAATAAAAATAATAATATCTATACATATTATTATACTATTATACGTAATTTCAGTCGTATAAAGATTATATATATTTGTATATTATACATTTTTATTATTCAATATGTGTAATGAGCTTTTATAGTATTTCAGTGTACTATATACTAGTATTTGTGATAACTTCAAGTTAGCTATGTAAACAATATGATAATAACGTCATATGAAGTTTTTTCACAGATTATATTATTATATCATTTCCATTGTATAATTTTATATAATACACGGGTTTATAAGGGGGAAGGGACACTCCATAGGTAGCGGATCAAGGGTTTGACCTAGTGGGTAATGAAATGTGGAAGGTTTTAAATACGAATAAAATTTAGTCATAAATATAGTTCTTTTGTTAAATTATATAGATGATGAGGTACAATTGTGAATGCTTAAACATCCACAAACAAGACACATCAAATTTTAAAACATGCATAAAAAACACTCATTTTCTCTCTAATGATACATCCTTCCACAAACATTCTCACACTTTTTTACATCTATTTTTCAAAACCAAATTATTTATATAATAAACATTTTATAAAATTTTGTATTTTTAAAATAACAGGATACATTAATTTAAAAGTTAAACAGTCATTATGATCGAAGTTTTGAAAAGCGGTATTTTAGAAGGGTAGAACTCGTGATTTTGAAAAGGTGGAAACCTAAATTCTGGCAATGGTATTTGATCTAGGGATGATAACGGGTCGGGTATGGCTAATATCAGTCTCACATCTGGTTGTAAAATCTTGTCCCATACCTTGCTTATTACCCGTCGGGTATTCGACATCCTTGCAGGCATCGGGTATAGGTATTAGTGTTTTCAAATATACCCCTTGGCAGGGGCGGACTTAAAGCTAGCCCAAGGTGGGCGGGCGCACCCCCGGGAAAAAAAAATTAGTGCTAAGTTCCGTCGAAAATCTCGTCCGCACCCCTTGAAATTTTCCGTCCGCACCCCTTGGACTCTCTTATGGTTAAAATAAAAAGAGAATAGAGAAATTAACAATCGTCACCTGAAAATTTATTAGCAAACAAGGACTCCATGGCTCCATCTTCGTACAGAAGAAAGTGAGGAAGATGATAGGAAATATAATTAAATATAATTATATGTTTTTGCTTTTACTGACACAAAAGGTGATGTGAATTTCAATTTTCAAATAATATTATTTTGATTTTGATTTATTAGTTTTTCTTTAACTTTAAATTAAATTTAAATTTTTAGGTATATTATTTAATATACAACCAAATTAACACTTTTTTGTAAGGTTTTTATAGATTATAAATTTATAATTTGTGTAGAAATTTTGAAATTTATAACTTTTCAAAATATAAATTGAATAGAAATAATAATTATCATTTTTTTAACAGAGTTATCAATTAAACATTAACATAAGTTATATAGTTAAGCCCAATTTCGTCCCTAACATATATGTCAAGTTAAGAGTTAAGTCAACTTTTAAAAAATTTATAAAAAAAATTCTAACGAGTTCGCCCCTTGGGCCCAATAATGAAACGCTTAGGCTTTAGTTTATGTTTTTAATGAGTTCTATGAGAAAATTAACTCTTTCTGTTAAAAATATAAACTTCAAGTGGTAACACATGGATTTTGAATACATTAACCCAAAGAAACCAGGAAAAAAAAGAAGCAAAACAAAACATCACTTATCGCCATTTTTAATTAAATTTTTAATTACATTTGACGTACTTTATTGATTATACGAAATTTAGTTTGCTTATCTATTTTAATATGATCTGACCCAAAAAGAGAAACGACTACTAAAAATTCCCGCACCCCATAAAAAAATTTTTTGGGTCCGCCACTACCCCTTGGGATTTTTCATGTATATATATTTGCCATAAAAGTTAAATGAGCTTAGTGTTTTTATTAGTTCGGATTTATATATCAGATAATTCAGATCGAATTTTCGAATACAAATATTTTTGAACACTCCTACACCTCTCCTGTGACAACACCAAGCTCCTACAAAACACCCTATATTATATTAAATGGATGAGATTATTTTTACTACATTAGTTTATTCAACTCATGGATAAACAAATGTAATAGGGAACTTGAATTGGTAACCCCTATGTTCAAAGCATTGAGCTCTAGATTAATGCGTCCAAAAACACGACTATCACTTCATACAAGTAGTAGGTCGTGACAAGGCAGTATGCCGACCTGACACATAATATCCACTAGTATAAGGGTAGAGGGGACGCCATGCACATAATATCCACTGGTATAAGGGTGGAGGGGCGCCATGTTGGTAAGAGGTTTAGGGTACTTATCCTAAGTGGGTACACCGCCGCCGCCCCCTAGGGTACTCTGGGCGAGTTGGGTTTGAGGGTAGTGAACTCGTTGAATGGAAGGTGAAAGAGGTAGGATCTACTCTTATAGGTGTTAAATTTTAGTCACGTGCCCCTCACATGAGGGGCATTTCAGACTTTTTCTTTCCAAGATATTTTATACCCTTCATTTTAAAACTTTAACTTATCATAATCTGCCATCTTGTTAAAGACTCAAACAAAACATAACCTGCATCTTGTTGAAGCTTCAAAAGAAATCCATGGTCACCACCATAACCACCACCCGCGGCCACCACCATTCGTCGCCATCATCGCCATCACCACCATCAGCGACCACCCCCGCCGAATACACACACTCTCTCTCTCACTCGTCTCTCTCTCTCTCTCTGCCTTCTCTATCACCACCCACAACCACCACATGCCGCCATCACCACCATCAATCAACCTTGCCCAACATTGTTTCAAAGCTGAAAAGGGGCAATGAGCTCTAATTTAGGGGCTAAGTTTTACTCAGATCCAGTGAAGAGAGGCTAAGATGTACTCAGATCCAGCGAAGAAGGGCTAAGGTTTACTCAGATCCAGTGAAGAAGGAGTTAGTGATTATGGAAGTGATGTTCTAGATTTAGATTAAATTGTTAGCCATTTGTATTTGTGCGCACCGACACTTGAATTTGTGGTTTGAATATATGTGTTTGAAATCATTTACATACGTACTCTTTGAAACTATTTACATACGAGCTTTTTGAAATCATGATGAGTGTTTACATATAAACTTTATAAATTATTTGATATTGAAGCATGTAAAGTCTAGACATTTGTTTTCAACAATGTGAATATGTGGTTTAGAGAGAGAGAGGCGGGGTGGTTGGTGTTGGTGGCGGCTAGTGGTGGTCAGTGGTGGTTGATGGTGGTGGTCCTTAGGGTTTATAAATTTGAAGTCAAAAATGAATTTTGAACTAGTTTTTTTGGCGCCGCACGTTGCGGCGAAACCAATCAAATGAATAACGTGATTTGAAAATAAAGTATGATGTTTAGAAAGCCAAACCATTAGAACGGTTTAGTTTATCATCGTACCGTTTTATGATAACAAATAAATACTTTATTTTGAGTATAACTTTGTTTTTAACAAAACTTAAGGGAAAAAATCAAAAACAACTACGTACTTAAGTTTCTAGAAAAAAAGTTATAAACGTAAACTATTAAAAAATATCAAATTAATTGATAGATTGATATATGTTTTAAAAAAGAAAAAAAGAATTATCAATAAAAATGGTAAAGGAGATATATATGATTTAAAAAAAGAAAAAAAATAAAAATATATTGTTAAAAGTAAATATAATAATAAACTATTGTAATATATTAAATAAAAAAGCTATATATTATTATAAAAATAAAGTTACTATTCATGGTTAAAAAAGAAAAAAGAATTTTTAATCTATCTAATATAATAAAAGAAACCAACTTTTGGACACGTGTCATTCATTGAAGGTATTCTCAAATATATAATTATCTTATATTAACTAAATAATAAATTAATATTAAATCTTATCATACTTTAATAAAATATTATCCTCAAATTTAAATTGTTAATTTAATATATTTTTAAAACAAATATTATCTTTCCTACTCATTACCACACTCAAATCTCCTATTAATTTGTAGAACCACATTATGTAACCTATTAACTTGTAGGTTGTTTTAGTATAGTTAATTATTTGATGTTTGATTTTGTTTGTTGATGTTTAATTATGTTTTTTTTTTTGCTTAACTAAGTTAGGCCAAGATATTTTTTTCTAAAAAGTTCACTTGGTGAAAAAAATATTAATAGATGAGTGAAGGCATCAGGTGCATTAGGGGCACCACACGAATGAAAAGAAAATTCCATCTAAAGAACATATAATATTTAGCCTTCTTAGAGCATCTCCAACATTCCGAACCAGAAAGGCGGATAAGCGGTAGCGATGGTAGTACGCGAGGTCTTTTAAGGATTTTTTTTAGAGTTAAATGCCATTTTAGTCCCCGTGGTTTGGGACATTTTGCTAGTTTAGTCCAAAGGTTTCATTTTTAACCTATGGGTCCAAAAAGGTTTCAAAGTTGCCATTTTAGTCCACTGGGTTAACTTCATCCATTTTTTCTGTTAACGAGAAGGCCAATTCTGTCATTTTATATGGCTGAATTGCCCTTTTAGTTAACAGAATTACATACAAAATGACCAAATTGGCCTTCTCATTAACATAATAATTGGATGATGTTAACCAAGTGGACTAAAATGGCAACTGTGAAACTTTTTTGGACCCACAGGTTAAAAATAAAACATTTGGACTAAACTGGCAAAATGGCCCAAACCACAGGGACTAAAATGACATTTAACTCTTTTTTTTATTATTTGGTAGATTTTTCAACACGACTATACAAAGGTTTTTTTAAAGATACGACGTTTTTAGTATTTAATATACAAAATTACATTTATTTAATCTGTGTAATACACATGGTAACCACAAAGGCGGATAAGGGGTAGCGATGGTAATACACGAGGTCTTTTAAGGATATATTTTTTTTTTATTATTTAGTAGATTTTTCAACCCGACTATACACGGGTTTTTTAAAGATACGACATTTTTTAGTATTTAATATACAAACTTACATTTATTTAATCTGTGTAATACACATGGGTTTTAAAGATATAACTCTTTTTAAGATCTATTCAACACGTGTAATATACGAGTTTTTAAGGATGTAATTTTTTATTATTTGGTAGATTTATTCAACCCGATTATACACGGGTTTTTTAAAGATACGACGTTTTTAGTATTTAGTATACAAAATTACATTTATTTAATCTGTGTAACACGCATGGTTTTTAAAGATATAACTTTTTTTATTTGATATATAAAATTACATTTATTTAACCCGTACAATATACGTGGTTCATAAATGTGACACCTGTGTCACTTCAACCATCAAACAAATGCCAAACCAATGAAATATTGTATTTTATACTTGGGATTTGTATAAATATGTGTATCGCCGGCACATATCCATTCTTGTTCGATTTCAAGCTTTAAATCGCTTTCTGGAAGGTTATACGCGCACTGATGCGTAAATATAACCAGTTTAATGCAACGAACAATTTGGAATAGTGAAATAGGCTTAACATACCTTAAATAACCCCCACATAACTTAGAAATAAGTTTTGGATGGTTTGGTTTGGTGTGTTGAAATCAAGATTGTTCGATCGCAGGGACTATTTATGTCAAACTGCGAAACTATACCAATTTGTATAGTAATGAACATTCTGGAACATGACCATAAGTTAAACATACCCTAAATATCCTTTACATAGCTTAGAAATAGGCTTTGAGGGGTTCGGTATGCTAAAATGAACTTATTTGATCAATAGAGACTAAAAGCGTCAAAAGTGCATAAGTTTGCATTTTCGCGCATATCTTACGTCCTGAATATATCCGGACATCCAAAAATTTATGTAAGCATTAAAATATTTTATTTTAGTGTTTGGCATAAGAAAATTCCATTCGTCGCGTAATTTGGATCGTTTTTGCGTTCATTACGATTTCCGTCGTAATTAACCGAACAACGCAACCGTACGACCAAACGAACCGACATCCGAGATGTTTTTGAGCATATTTTAAGTTCCCTATACTTTAACTTTATTTTAGAGCCTTTAAATTGGGTTAACGGGGCTTAAAAGTGCCAAAAAATCAAGATTTACAAGAGGAGGGACCATTTTTGAAATTTCTGACCAGATTCAATGAACCTAGTCCAATTTTGAAGTTTTGATGGTTTTAGCCCATGGTTTTGCAAACTATGGGCTGGTAATTAATGGTATTTTTGATACCATGGGCTTAAACTAGGGGTGCCCATGGTTTTGCAAAACAAGGGGCCCATGTGTACGGCCTAGATCGAAGCACGTTTCTCGACGAACGATCTTAACGGTTGTGCCATATCTATAAATACCTACCTTGTCTTTGCTCAAAACCCACATTTGAATCTAATTTTGGCTCTCTAAGTTGAAGTTTATGCTTCATACCTGAGAGTAAATCGGATCAAATCTTGCGGGGACCATTTGTAAGTATTCTTTCGTTCTTTTATCGCTTTTCGACTCCGAAAGTCAAACTGCGTTTGGATTTCTGCATTGACCAGTTTATGGTCAATGCGAACTTCGTTTGAACTTCATAACGTGAGCGTAATCACGATGGTTATAGTCCCTAGTGACTATACCTACTGATTACCACGTTATCTAGGTTTAGTGACGAGTCGTAGTTTCGGCCAAAATACGTATTCTCGTGTATTTTGTAACCAAACTACTTTTAGGTATCAAAACCGTTTGTTTTGATACCAAACCTGTTTTCTAACTTAACTAAACATGTTTTAGCATGTTTAGCTCGTCACTTTAGGTTTAGTGCTTATGTAGAGTCGTAAGTCAAGCGGTCTAAAGAACCGCTTAGACTTTCGAACTAGACCCGTTTGGTCGATCATTAGGATCCGACCAAACATGTTTAGTGACCATAGTTGTATAGGGAATAACCTTCCGAGTTTATACCTTATGGTCACGTCGTTTAGCTAGTTATATGATAGGTAGTTTACATGCCTTAGGAAAATTACCAAAATACCCTTTTTATGCATAATTGATATTTAAGCATATGTAGCCCAAACTTTTGTCACTTAACTGATTATGCAACATAATTAAACATGTTTAGGCATATAGTACTTGTCATAGGACTAGTTAGGCGGTCCGAACGTGTTTTGCGCGAACGACGCGTTAAAGTAGCATAAGCTACGTAAACGGGTCGTAAGCACTTAGGTTAGGTTTCCTTTTAGTATGTAGGCCTTGTTAAACCATATCATTTGAGTTCCCACACTCATTTGGTTTACGAGATCTCATCCTATCCAATCTCCCGGTTTATTTATGTAGTTACCTATATTAGGTGCCGTTTGATTCCGTGCTCCCTCTAGCTTGCTTGGTAGTTGTTCAAGACTTCTAAGCACTCTCAAGTGAGTACATAGTCCCCTCTTTTACTGTTTTCAATATTTTGGGGTGAAGCATGTGTACCTATTTGTTATTTTCATGTTTTCAAAAGTATAATTGATTATACATATTAGTACTTATCTTTTTACAAACTGAATGATTATTTATGGTTTAAACTCTAATTTTTCAAAGATTATAAAATTAAATTGTTGGATAGTACTTATTTTATGTTCACCAGACCGGTTGGTAGTATGATATAGCGCTATAGGATTTGACACCTCATTCATGTTGTCATGGAATGTCTGAAACCAATTTATTTTTCTCCATCCAAATAGGGATTGCCTTAGTGGTATTTCTATAGTCTCAAATGTGTATTTTGATGCACTAGGTCTGAATGAATTCTTAAATCACATTATTTTTGTATATTTAGTTATACTCCCAAAAGTATAATTTGATATGCTCTCATATGTGATAATGTACAAAACCAACATATATTTTGTTAATCATCAAAACATAGTTTAATATGTTATTTTCAAAACCAAAGCATAGTTAATATGTTATTTTCAAACCAAAACATAGTTTAATATGTTATTTATAAATCCAAAGTATACTTTTAATATACTACTGAAAATTATTATTTTAACAACTAAAGTATATTTAATATACTATTTGTTTTACAATTGGGTTTTGGGTTAGTGTTTAGATAACGGGACGGGTGTAATATGATGAAAACATGGTAGATACGCCGCTGGTACTTCTTATATATAAGTGTTTTCATCACATTACATACCGTGGCGTTATTTAGTACACTTGGGTTAACAATTTTGGAACTGGAATATATTTTAATATATTACTTATTCGACTTTCTTAAAACCAAAGTATATTTTTTTATATATATACTATAAACCTTTTTATCAAAATATTGTTTTATAAACAATATACTTTATACAAATTCAAATTTATTTAGTTATTTAATTACCTATGTATTATTACTTTATATCATCTGATTTCTTATAAAATTTTAGTATGATTTGTAAAAGAAAATCTTTTACAAGGATCAGGACTACTTTTGTTAAACATTTTCTTTAAACTTATAAGTCATGAATCATAATTATAATAAAACATATGTATCTCACATGCATTTTTATGCTGACGTACCTATTTTTACACATGTTTCAGGTGCTGTTATGTGATGATTATTGATGCATGTTATACATAGGATGAACTCGTGCCTTAGCGACTTTAAAACTTGAAAGATAATAGTTGTATTTATCTAATTTGTAATAAAACAATGAGTTCAATAATTCAATAAAACATGATTATTTATTCCATGGTTGTGAAACAATGATTTTGTTATAACACTCCCCGACGTTTCCGCCACGTTTTGTTGTTTTACGTGGTCGGGGTGTGACAATAAAGATATATAACTTTTTATTATTTAATATATAAAATTACATTTTTTCAACCCGTGTAATACACGGGGTTCTAACCTAGTAAAAATGGTAAAGAAAATATATGATTTAAAAAAAAAGAAAAAAAATTAAAAGTATCTTATTAAAAGTAAATACAATAATAAACTATTATAATATATTAAATAAAAAAGCTATATATTATTATAAAAATAAAATTACTATTCATGGTCCTTCACAAACAATATATATATAATATAATATAACTAGTGGGTTACAGCCGCGCTTCGCGGCGGGTTGACCCAATTTTTGATTCAATATAGCAGTCAAAGAGAAAACTTACAAAATAAAGTCGTCGTAAGTACAAAAATATGTCGACACGTCTTTTAAATCGACCGGAAAACTCGATTACAAAAGTACTTAGAAAGTTAAAGGGTTGTCAATGTCAATGCCAAAAGTTGAGAAAATACAAAAAAAATTATGTCGAAATGTAAGTTAACTTAAGTTTATATCGACACGTAAATAAAAATAAAGACGTAAAAGTCGATTAAAAAATATTTAGAAAGTTAAAAGGTTGTAAGAGTCAATGCTGAAAATTAAAGGTTAAAAGTAAAAAAAAAAGAAAAAAAACAAAAAGACAAAAAAGAAAAAAAATCACCGACTATAAAAGTATTTAGAAAGTTAAAAGGTTGTCAGTGTCAATACTGAAAGTTGAGAAAACACAAAAAAAATTATGTCGAAACGTAAATCAACTTTAGTTTATATCGACACGTAAATAAAAATAAAGACGTAAAACTCGGTTAAAAAGTATTTTGAAAGTTAAGAGGTCGTAAGAATTAATACTGAAAGTTAAAGGTTAAAAGTAAAAAAAAAATAAAAAGACAAAGTTAAAGATAAAAAAAAAAGAAAAAGAAAAATTACTGTATCACTATTCATCCATATGTTTCAAATTAATACATATATATGAATTAGTAATAATATGATTATATATATATGTATATATAACATACATATGTTTAAATATTTATTATTTTAATATATATACCTATAAATTTACCAAAATATCCTTCTAGCTAACAAACATATTGGATGTAGTTAAGGTCACAGTACAGAGTAGAGAAAAAGTAATAAAACCAGGGATAAAAATGACACCTTTAAATAATTAGGACAAAACCATTAAAATAACCAAACCACATGGAGCAAAACCGAATTTAACACTATACTTTAAGTGTTAAATGCTTGATTGGTCCTTGTGGTTTGCGAAAATTGCAGACTTGGTCCCAATGGTTCACTAATTGCAGAGTTGGTCCTAATAGTTGTAACTTTTGCACTCGGGTGGTCCTTATGACTAACTTGTGTTAAATATCTCAGTTAAATTGATGTTAAATGACTAGATTACCCCTGAGTAAGTAAAATAAATAAAACGATCTTATTCCTCCCCTTTTGAAACATTAAGGACAAAACTCATCAATTTTAAAGGATAGCGCCTGAAATTTGAGACAAACATAAAGGACAAAACTTGTAATTTACTCATAAAACTATCTTCTTCATCCCCTCTCTCCCACCCTCATCCACCACCACCACCATCAATCCCCACTTCCGCCACCATTCAGTCGTCCAAACCAGTAACAAAATTAGCCAGAAATCTTGCTTATCTCTTTCTCTCTCGCTGCAATTCGTATTGAGAGAGTGACCAACAAGTAAACGAATGAGTGATATAGCCTTCTGACTTCCATTTTCAACAAACAACTCACCTGGTAAATCCCTCTCTTTTTTAACCAAAAATCAATCTAAGTTCTTCAAAGTGTTTTCCAATCATATGTGAACCCATTTCCTCTTGTTTTATTCAAAACCCCCAACTCACCTGGTTAATCCCTCTCCATTGCCGTTTCGTTGCGGCTTCCACCGGCGGAACTCGATCTCAGCTTCTCGCATTTACCGGTTTCTTTTCTGATGCATCATCCGTTGTTTCTATTTCTTTAGCAGATAAACAAGATCTCCAAATGCAGTAACAAAATTAGCCAGATCAAGATCACCAGCTATCGCGGTTAACACCTTATCCACTTCTTATTCGATCTCATCTTCAATGTCATCTGAATCCAGTGTAGAGTCAACAGCATCATTCACCATTTCTTCAATAACTCCTGCCTGTATAAATTCTTTCTTAGTTTATCCAAAAAAAGAGTATTACAACCTTAAAATTAACAAATTACCTTAATCATTTCTTTACTGAATTCTTGCATCTTGACAACCATTTCTCGCTAATTTTATTACTGCATTTGGACTGTAGAATCGATTTGGGACCTGAACGAGTCGATCAGAAGAGTTTATCTCAGTTTCAGAGGCGGAAACTAAGAAACCGAGTTCAATTCAGCAAGCAATACACTTTAAACTGTATTTTCTATTGATTGAATGACGGTTACAAGCACGAGAAATACCGGCAGCACTTCGGTACAATATTCTGATTCACCACCAAATGACATGATGACTCTCCTATTTATAGTGTTTCTGATTCCCCACGAAAGTGCTATTTTCTGATTCCCCACGAAATGACAATTTTCTTATTCCCCACGAAATGACAATTTTCTAATTCCCCACGAAAATGTCATGTCTATTTCGTGGGAAATCAACATTTCGTGCCCTAATCTAAACAATTCTATACAAGACTCGATACAAGACGAAGACGACAGACGGATGCACCAACATGGACGACTGAATGGTGGCGGAAGTGGGGATTGATGGTGGTGGTGGTGGTGGATGAGGGTGGGAGAAAAAGAAAGGGGAGGAATAAGATCGTTTTATTTATTTTAATTACTCAGGGGTAATCTAGTCATTTAATATCAATTTAACTGAGACATTTAACATAAGTTAGTGATAAGGATCACCCGAGTGCAAAAATTACAACTATTAGGACCAACTCTGTAATTAGTGAACCATTGGGACCAAGTCTGCAATTTTCGTAAACCACAGGAACCAACCAAGCATTTAACTCATACTTTAAACTTTAGCCATATTTGGCTTAGCTTTTCAAAACAACTTATAACTTTTTAAAAAAGTTAATAAGTCACAATGGAGTGACTTATTAACTTTTCAACTCACAAAATAGTTTTATCGAAACACTTTTTAACTTTTAAAAAATCAATAAACTAATAAGTCACTAAAATAAAAGAGTAAAATACACGGATAGTCCCCGTGGTTTGGTGAAATTTCACCTTTAGTCCCAAACTTTTCAAAATTACACTCTTAGTCCCTGTGGTTTGACAAGTTGTTACTCGGATAGTCCCCAAAGCGGATGAATGTTAGTTTTTCTGGTTACGTGGGTGTATAATGACAAGGACTATCCGAGTAACAACTTGTCAAACCACAGGTACTATCTGAGTAACAACCTGTCAAACCACAGGGACTATCCGAGTAACCTTCATCCGCTTTAGGGACTCTCCGAGTAACAACTTGTCAAACCACAGGGACTAAGAGTGTAATTCTGAAAAATTGGGAACTAAATGTGAAATTTCACCAAACCACAGGGACTATCCGTGCATTTTACTCAAAATAAAATAAGCACACTCCCAACCATACCCTAATTTGAAATTATATGATTCTTCCACCGGAAAATAAAAAAAGAAAACCAGAAGAGGGCATTGGAAATATTCGTTAAACTTTGGGCATGTTTGGCTTAGCTTATTTTCAACTTTTAAAAAGTCCTTTTTGGCCAAAATAAGTCAGCAATTCCTGACTTTTGGCAAATCCCTCTCACATAAGAAGAAAAGCCAAACACTTTCAAAAGTCCTTTTGCCCTTCAAAAGTACCTCAAAATAAGGAACCCCAGACACCCTCTTTATAAACGATAGCGTAACGCCGCCACCTCAACGTCCCCGTCCGCCGTTTGACGTCTCCGGCACCGCTCCTCCGTCTCTCTAACGCCGTCGTAAGTTCTCATCTCCGCCATCTATCAAACTTTTCAATCAGTCACTCATTCTATGTCTTTATGCATTCATTTTCAGTGAATTCGTGCTTTTAAACTCACTTTTGCGAGTTCATGAAACCTTTATTCGATTATAACTTCGAAAGTCCTTCTTTTTAAGTTTAAATTTGTGATTTATTTGTATTATTCACTTGTCTGTAGCCTGTAATTGCATTCCTGTTTAATAATCAGTTATTCTTTTCAAATTTGCTGATTTTTAAGTCATATAGTTCTTCATTTCTGATAATATCTAGGGTATGCACCGATTTTTTTTTACTCATAAATGATGGTTTTTACTTTACTGAAAATTGATGACTGAAAGACAGTTATCTTTGAGTGATATGAATATGAATATAGGATTAGGTTCAAGAGTGAACACTAGTGTAGCTTGTGAACTGAGTGAACTAATCTGGCCATACACGTGTGTAGATCAATGGCCAAGATTTGATGTTGAAATACACTAGTGTATTTTACGATTTGATGATGAGATCCTGGCCATATACGCGTGTAGATCAATGGCCAGGATTTGTTCACTCAGTTCGCAAATACACTAGTGTTCACTCTAGAACCACACCCAATGAATATATTTGTATCATGTTTGCAATTATTTGCACTTCATATTCGGGTTTTTGGTTGGGGAAAAAGTGATCTGATAACCGACCCATTTAAAGTTCGGGTTGGTTGGGTTCGGGTTTTTGGCTAGGAAAAAGTGACCCAATAACCGACCCGTTTAAAGTTCGGGTCGGGTTGTTTGGTTTTAGAGTTTAGATGTAAAATGAAAAAATGTTATTTTTTTTTTTACAAAATTTCATCAAAATTCATATTACTGCTAAAAAAAACACCATCAGAATTCAAACAATATAATATGATAATGTTCAAAAGTCCCAAAACTTGATGTCGTAGTTGTCAATAGCGAGCGTAGCGATCACTATAGCGCGCTATGTAGCGTTTAGGTCTAGGTCGCTATTAGGGTTTTAGCAATAGATAGCGATGAAAGCGATAGATAGCGACAATTTTTTATTTTTTTTGAATATAAATAGCAATTAAATACAGCCATGAAATAGCTGGATTTTAGGTTTTTGTTAAATATAATGTAAAATAGCATATATACCGTGGTATTTTGATATAATATACATATTAAAATTTTTAAAACTTAATTTCTAGTGTATGGCTAGTTATAAAATAGCCGCCTACTAATTATCGCTATTCGATATGTAGCATATAGGTACCTTATCGCTATTTATCGCTAATCGCCATTAACAACTATGCTTGATGTTCCAAATCCAAATACCACAGATTTCAAACCGAAACTCATCTATAAAAAAACAATAAATGTTTTTGTGTTTTCTGTTTTTCAGGTCGGGTTGTTCGGGTTTTGGCTGGGAAAAAGTGACCCGATAAGCGGCCGATATAAGGTTCGAGTTTTTTAGGTATTCTCTAATTCGGATTCGGGTCGGGTTTCGGGTACAATGGACAACCCTACCATTAGCCACATCCCCCACCTTTGTTTATTTTCTTTTTCCTTATTTAATTTGTTTTAGTTAAACGGTTAAACCATTACACGCTTTAGAGGGTTTAGTTAGTGAGAGCCCTCATTGCCTACGTGGCAATGACGTGACAGTCACTTTTACACTTTCTAGTTAAAACACTATACATAGTCTTATATATCTTAAGGTACCACATAGCAAACTTGTACTGCATATTCCGATTGATTGTTCATATTTGCAAGTAAGTGCATATCATATCAGTTCTGAATTTAGATACATATTAGGTTCAATTTTAGTAATCCACGGATATGAAATTTGTCTTCTCAGTGTGATTGATCTAGATTTAGTTGATTTTTTTTCTTTGAAGCATGTGAAAACATCTATCCACTTTAGAGTAGAAAAATGTTGAGAATTATTGCTGCTTATTTACTTAATTCCCCGCTTATGTACCATCATTCTGACTGGACATCATTCTCTTGAAGATTTTTGTGCAATTATGGAAATCGGATCTTGTATTAAAGCTCCAAACGGAAGCGGTCAAACGTCATACGTAACTCGTGCAAGTTGCCTCAATGGACAATTTGTTCCAACCCAAAACCGCATTTCAAAGGCTTCATCTTATGTGACACTTTCTAACAAACTTTGCACATGCAAAGCAACTTTGAAGGAAACCAATAATAGCGTTGAAGCTGTTGAGAAGGTAATGGCTTGTTCTATTAGTTTATAATTTATATAGAGTTAAATGCCATTTTAGTCCCTGTAATTTATATATAAAATGACCGAATTGCCTTTCTCGTTAACAGAAATAATGGATGAAGTTAACCTAGTGGACTAAAATGACAACGGTGAAACTTTTTTGGACCTACGGGCGAAAAATGAAACCTTTGGACTAAACTGGCAAAATGGCCTAAACCACAAGGACTAAAATGGCATTTAACTCATTTATATATTATTACGTTTATTGTCATTTTTCTTTAATGTACTATTAGTTATTTACTTTTGCTGAACTTTTTAAATGTATTTATGTTGTCACTTTTGAAGTGTTCTCATGAACCATTTAAGACTCTTCTTATAGATTATAATATCTAAAGAGTAAAATGCTACTTTCGTGCCTGAGGTTTGGCCAGTTTTGTTACTTTCGTCCAAAGGTTTGTTTTTCCGCATTTAGATCCAAAAGGTTTGAAATCTTGCCAAGTTTCATCCGTCTCGTTAACTCCATCCAATTTTCTCCGTTAAGTCAGGGTAATTTCCGTTATTTTTTGTAAGTTAAATGGCAATTCGGTCATTTTCACTTTATGTACAGGTATTCAAAAAACCGAATTGTTCTTTAAGTTAACAAAAAAGACGAAAATACCCCCCAACTTAACGGAGAAAAATGGATGGAGTTAATGACCTGGATGAAAATGGCAAGACTTCAAAACTTCTGGATCCAGATGCGGAAAAACAAACCTTTGGACGAAAAGCGCAAAACTAGCCAAACCTCAGGGACGAAAATGACATTTTACTCATATCTAAATTATTAGTTTAAATCTTCATGTACATATGTTGTTATAATGTTATATTACCTGAAAGATTCCATATGATTTCAGGTAAAAGTGCAGCCTTCTGAGACGGAGCTCTCAAGTTTAACCGCCATAAGTCCATTGGATGGGCGTTACTGGAATAAGGTCAAGGATCTATCTCGTTATTTGAGTGAATACGGTCTGATCTACTATCGGACTCTCGTTGAGGTATATTTCTCACAAATCACCATCCACTTGTTTGTCATGTAGATTTAGTTACTGTTTTCGTAATTTTTGATGTGTATACGTAGGGGTGTGAATTTCTGACACGAAACTAACACGAAATCCGTAGGTTTGGGTTTAGTCTAAACGGGCCGGTTCTTGTCAACCCGGTTGGATTGGCGGGTTGACTCATATAACTCTTTATTTTTTTTTACAACATGTTTTATGTTATGCCATAATTAACTTAAAAAGAGATATTGACATAAAATTTTATAATTAAATTGTAATTTTATATCATATACATTTGGGTTTTTAAAGTAAAATCTCATATTTAATATATTATTTTGCCAAAAAAAATTAAAAGATAAAAAAATTCGGGTTGAACGGGTCGTGTTCGCGTCACATGTATAATACGATTTTCGGGTTCGGGATCGTCTAAAATTTTCAAGTTCGGGTCGGGTTGAACCCGCCAACCCACGAACACGACCCATTTAGCACCCCTAGACTGTATCCTATATTCTCTCTTACAAGTTTATCGTGGGAGGTAAGTCGACAAATGGAAGTGCATCATACGTTGTGGACATGCAAGTTCAATACAGATTTGATGTTTAATAAATTCGTTTATGTGGTTTGTTACTTTAGATCAAGTGGCTGCTAAAGCTCTCGCAAATTCCTGAAGTAGTTGAAGTTCCAAAGTTTAGCAATGAAGCTGAAGCAAAATTGCAAGGATTGATTGACGGATTTAACGAAGCGGATGCGATTCAAGTGAAGAATATCGAGAAAATAACTAATCATGATGTGAAAGCAGTGGAGTATTTTCTTAAAACAAAATGTCAAGAAGATCCGGAGATAGCTAAGGTGTGTGTTATTCATGTTCTGTTTTAGAATGCATAGATTTTGATATAATCTTATTAACGGTTCGGTTTTCGGTTTTGGAAATCCGTTCGGTTTTATTTTTTTTGGTTTCGGTTTTAGCAGTGGTTCGGTTCGGTTTTTCGGTTTTTGGAACAAAATTACGTGAGATTCAAAAACAAAAAGTATAATCCAAGATTTAAGAACCTTTCTTAGATGTTTACATTTATTTAACCTTTTTAATTAATATTGTTCACATAAATATAACCTTCTAATCTATTTTTATGTTTCTCCAAAGTTTTTATTAAGAGATTTTCTTTTATTATGCTTTGAAAATCATTTAATTTTTATGTTAAAGTTTTGTTATTTCTTTTAGGCAATAGATATTTCAAAGATAAATAAATATGATAATGTATTTATTATAAATAGTTAACATTCAAGAATAAAATTTATAATTCACAAATCAATATATAACAAACATTAAACAAATGATCTTTTAGGTTCTTTGAATCGGTTTCTTTTTTGGTTTTTTTTCGGGTTTCGGTTTGGTTTTTTGTGCATTTACACTATCATGTTGATTTTTTTTATTCGGGAAATTGTTGCAGGTGCTCGAGTTTTTCCATTTCGGCTGTACATCTGAAGACATAAACAATCTTGCTCATGGGCTAATGCTTAAAGAAGCAGTTAATTACGTTATTCTTCCTATCATGGATGATTTAGTTAATGCTATATATTCTATGGCCGAGGCTAATGCTCACGTTCCTATGCTCTCTCGGACACATGGACAGGTAAATCTTCTTATTTTAACTATGAACTAGTCTTAAGCCCCCCGCGTTGCGGGGTAGGCAGCGTAAAACCATGCTACCAGCATTGCGGGGAAGGGGTGTAAAACCGTAATAACCGAACGACGACCAAAACCAAGAAAAAACGTAAAACAAAAATACGAATTTCTAGCACCAAGTGACTCACGTGACGTAAAACGTAGACGAAGTCGATTTTATACCGACACATATTAGAAAGTCGAGGGAGTCAAAGTGGTATTGTATAAAGTTTTTTGAAAATGGGGGAGGGGGGCAAAGGTGACAACTTTGAAAGTTGAGGGGACAGAAAAAAAAACCTTTTACTAAAAGGCAAAAGGGAAAAAGGAAAAAAACCCGAGGGACCAAATGTGACAACCAAACAAAGTTTGGTGGTCAATACCAAAAGTCACAAACTTTACTGTTCTTAACAATGTGGGAACCAAAAAGTTGTGATGAAGGTGTGAAAACCAAAAGGTTGTGGTGAAAGTAAGTTTTCTGTAGTATAAAGGAGTAAAAAACAACTTCTATTGAAGTTCAGGGCTATATGATAACTTTATCAATGTTTAGGGGTAGAAAAGTAAATTGCTAAAGAAAAAAAGGAAAAAATTAGAATGATTAAAGTATAGGCGCACAAATGAAAAGTTTACACTAAAAGACAAAATAGTTACTATTCCTTGTTATGTTTTAAATTAATATATACACATATAATAATTATAACTATAATCTTTTTAATCGTATGGCATTAATAATTTAAATGAGTAACTAATTTTCTAAGTCTGTTATATGTAGCCAGCCTCACCTACAACCTTGGGAAAAGAAATGATAATATTTGCCGAGAGATTAAGCAGAGAAAGGCGAGATATTTCACAAGTAGAGATATTTGGGAAATTTGCCGGCGCAGTTGGTAACTATAACGCACACGTTGCGGCATATCCTGATGTAATTTGGCCACATGTCGCAGAACAGTTCGTAAACTCTCTCGGATTAAGCTTTAATCCACACGTAACCCAGGCATGTTTTCCTTATTTCAATTTTATTTTTGGATTGTCATATTAAAACTAGGGGCGCAAACGAGCCGAGCCGGAGCTCGACCAGGCTTGAGCTCGATTAAATTATTAGAGCTCGAGCTCGCTCGGCTCGTTGATAATTTCTCAAGCTTGAGCTCGTCTGGGGATCGGCTAGTTTATTATCTATTAAAAATAATATAAATAATAGACTCGTTTAGGCTCGCGAGCTCATAAGTGAAGCTCGGGCTGGGCTCCTTTACTGAACAAGCTTATTTTTAGGTTCGGGCTCGGCCCATAAACAAGTATAAATAAGCTCGGCTCGGCTTGTTTACTATACAACTTTAAATAAGTGGCAAGTGTTATTAAATACTAATAAAAACTAATATTACACTAAGGCTCGATAAGGCTCAACGAGCCTGACTAACTTAACATGCCAGTCGGGCTTGATAAATAAACGAGCTTTATTTTAGGCTCAAGCTTGGCTCGGGCTGGATAAGGCTCGACTCGTTTCGAGCTTTTCTCAAGCCGATTTCGAGCAGCTGTTAACCGCTCGGCTCGTTTGCACCCATTTAAAACATCTATATTTGATGTATCAGCTGACATGATCTGGAACCATATTTGTGATGCAGATTGAGTCTCATGACTACATGGCTAAACTTTTTCACTCATTCATCCGGTTTAATAACATCTTACTTGATTTCGATAGAGACATATGGGGCTATATCTCTGTCGGCTACTTCAAGCAGGTGCACATCTAACGAAATTTTAAGAAGTAAGAAATCGTTAATAACTATTTAATTCTGACGTTGTAAAAGCTTGTGTTGTGTAGGTAACTAAGGCCGGTGAAATTGGATCATCAACAATGCCTCACAAAGTCAACCCCATTGACTTTGAAAACAGTGAAGGCAATCTCGGGATAGCTAATGCGGTTTTCGATCATTTAAGCATGAAGTTGCCTATTTCACGTTGGCAGGTATGTCGTTGGATTATAAATGTATGTATCTAAAGGTTATGATTTTACAATGCAATTATTTACTTGGTGTAATTACTGTTATGACTGTAGCGTGACTTGACTGATTCTACGGTTTTGAGAAACATTGGTGTCGGCTTGGGATATTCACTTCTGGCTTACAAGAGTGCACTTGTAGGAATTGGGAAGCTTCAGGTACATACACACACACACAAACACACATACATATATTGTTATAATAACAATCTTGGGTGCCTTATGAATAGTAATTTTATTTTTATTTTCTAGTGACTAATTTTCTTTTACATTCCTGATCTTTGATAAGTTTAACATTTGGCCCATCAACTTTAATAAAATTATTTTTTTTCATTTTCCTGTAACCGATTTACATCATAACCCCTGCCCTGAAGTTTAATAAAGTTATCACTTAGACTTTTTAAAGAATTTTCTGTTACCTGACGTTTTTATGGGTTTCGTTTTTTTATATCAATGCTCCACTTGAGTTATTTCTATCTACGTTCGACATGAATTTTCGTAATGTTTCTAAACCGACCGATTGTTTTAAATGTTTTTTAAACCGCTTGGCGCTCATCTCTAAATACACATTGCGACATGTTTTTTTGTGAATTTTCGTAACGTTGTTTTTAAACCGACCAGTTAATTTTAAACGTTTTTTCAAATCGTTCGGTTTTTAAACCTTACGCCTCGCTTGCGGTATGCGCATATAATGTATATATGTGTGGGCCATCGGGGGGCAAAAGTAAAAGTGCACTAATTTTAACGTTATTTTACTAATTTCGTGAAAATAACGTTAAAAGTGGAGGACGGTTAATCATGCATCATGTGGTGGCGTTGATAGCTGAAAGACAAAAGGGTACATGCACTAATCGGTCTTTGTCCCGATTGCCGAGTGTTATGTGCCTTATATCCAAGGCTTGATGCAAAACTACTATCGAGCTGGGGGTCTCACTGGAAGCAGCCTCTCTATTCCTACGGGGTAGAGGTAAGGCTGTCTACATCTTACCCTCCTCAGACCCTACCTTTGCTTTGCTATTGGTGGGATTTACTGAGTATGATGATGATGATGATGATGATGATGTTCGGTTTTTAAACCTCATGCGCTCATCTCTAGATACACCATTGCGACGTGTTTTTTTTACTACGTTTAAACCGACTCGCTGTAATGCATGGGCGTCGTGCTTATCTTTATATACGTTCTGGTGTAAATTTTGTTCGAGTAACTTTTCCGTGACTTTCGCATATAGTGTCACGGTGTGTTTTTTATCGTTACGTTCACAATTAGCTTATTTTTATCTACGTTTCGAACCCGCCACGGAGCGCGGATGGTAACCCACTTGTTTAAACTTTGCGTGTTAGGAGAAAAAGGTTTTGATTATTGATTTGTTTGGTAGAATTTACAAAATATACTTGTACACTTTGCTTGTTAGAAGAAAAGGGTTTTGATTATTGATATAGACTTGTTTAATAGCTTTACGCTTGTTTAAACTTTGCATGTTAGGTCAATGAAGTTGCATTAAACAAAGACCTGGACAATTCATGGGAGGTTCTTGCCGAACCAATACAGACAGTATGCATCTTTATTGAAACATTTTTCGTTTTTATAAATGTTTTGCACTAATGATGAAACAGAATAACCGCATAGATGGCAGAGATGTAATTTTGGATTTTGTGTATGAAGGTGATGAGAAGATATGGCGTTGAGGAGCCTTACGAGAAATTGAAGGAACTTACTAGGGGAAAAGCAGTTAACAAAGAGAGTATTACCGAATTCATTAACCGGTTAGAAATACCAGTCGAAGCTAAAAACGAGCTTCTAAAGTTAACCCCCCACAACTATGTTGGTGTTGCAGCGCAGTTGGTGAAGGATGCGTGTATCAAACGTCATGCGTAGGCTTACGCTTGCAGATTATGCATCTTTTTGCTGCAAATGAGTCGCAGTTGTGAACAATTGTCAAGGTATTCGCTTTGTGGATCTGGAAGTTTTGAAAAAATAAACCTTTTTACATGCATGAGCTGAGGCTATGGTAATGGATGCTGGTAAACTGCAATAATTCTGAAGAAAAGTAATTGTTTATGTTGGTTGCAAATTATCAAGCTTATAGTGTTTAATTTCACTATATTTTGGGATTTTTTTACAAATTTTGAGAAAAAAATAGAAACTAATTTTGCAATAAAAAGCGCGATATCAATTAGTTGACACAAACTAACAATGACCGAACCAAAACTTATGATCAAAGGGTTGTAATAAAGTTCTCCAGTACACTAAGAGCATCCGCAATAGGATGTTTTTAGGTTGTCCGTTGGCACCAAGGTCCACATCGGCTTGGCTGGGCGCTAAATAGTGTGCCGGGCGTCATTCACGGGCGCCAAGGGCACAAGTGCGATTCCATTAACGGGCGTTAGGAATTGTCCAAACAATCACATGGTCATTTTTCTTATTAGTTTTCTAATTATTGTTTTAGTTACTCCACTACACCTGGTTATTGAGTGTTTAGTTATTGCTCAAATTTCTACGTGACGGTGATGTGTTAGAGATAGAGGAAAGAGGGGTGAGATGGAGAGAAGGAAAAAGTTCTATAAATATGATGGATGACATCTAATAAATGAGTAAATTCATGTTCATGAACTTTACGACAAAAAAGGGAATTGATTTCCAAAGGGTCTTTATGAGCACATGCTTTGGTCCCCAAAAAATTTATTACTAGTAAACAAGATACTACAAAGTCTTGTAAACATTCGGTGAATTATGGCATTCTTTGTCATATAATAACTTTAGTCATACTTCAATAAATATGATGGATGACATCTAATAAATGAGTAAATTCATGTTCATGAACTTTACGACAAAAAAGGGAAATAGCATGCGAGTGGTGATTGAGAAGAGAGGGGAGAGAATGTGGTTTCATTTTTAGAGGGTTTTTTTTTTTTTTTTTTTTTTTTTAACGAAGTAAGTCAAGTAATCATACCTCCGTAATCCCCAAATAAGTCAAAAGGAATTTCTTCCTTGTTACACCCCAAAACCTCCGCCATGGAGATAGTCTCCATATGATTTACCCTATCCCATTTTATACTCACTTTTAAAGATATGATCCATGAGTTTAAAACTGATATGCAAGCAAGTAAAACTGATATCTTTAAAAGTGAGTATAAAATGAGAATACCCTATCCCATTTTATACTCACTTTTAAAGATATTATTAATTTTTTTTTTTAAATTGTATTTGTAGGTTCTTATAATGATCTTATAATATCTATTCCTTGTTGCTTAATGCATAAACAGGTACGGAATCCAAGTTTATACACAACCAAAGTAAGAACACGATCAATAATACAAGAATATCACTTCAAAAGTTCATTGTATTGATTTCAGCTGAGTAACAATACATGAATACACAATATACGCTCAAGTATGCTCTCTAAGCAAAACATATGACACTGCTAGTATTTATACTGCATACCAACAGGTCTTACATTGACACTACAATACACAAATCGACAGTCATCATATGTGTCGATAGTGTCACCATCGATGACAGTTACCAATCTACAGTGAATGTAAATTAACCACACTATCGATAGACATGTACTATCGATATACTATCAATTCACTCACCACATCGACAGTCACTGTCGATAGATGTTCACCATGTTTATCATAGAATGTTATTCAAGTGATGATAGGAGGATATCATCACTTGATCAACTTACAAATTGTTAAGCTTAAACAAAAACAAGTGTTTATAGATCGAATTACATATAAAACAAAAACGAATACAAGGTACAGACATAAAGTGTATCAACAATGTTTATGTAATCTTTTGAATTTATAATCTTATAAAAAAGGAAAATTGGCATGTAATAATCTCTAGTAGACGTCATTGACCATTAACAATCCCACTTTTGAATATTCTCCCAACCCGTCTAACCTTTCACCTATTTTTCATCCATTGGTCCCCGTTAAAAAAACTTAACGGAGTTAAGTTTTTTTCCGAATTACAAACAAATATTTTAGGGTTTTTTATCAGAATGACGATACAAGTCGATTGATGTAAATCTTACCTCGAAACGGTGCTCCAAACGACTTGATTTTTGTTAATTGGAAGTTTAAAGACCTGAATTGAAGCACCGTTTTCGTCGTTTGGAGCACCGTTTCGAGGTAAGTTTTACATCAATGGACTCGTATCGTTGTTCTGATCAAAAGCCCTAACACGTCAGTTTGTAATTCGGGAAAAAAACTTAACTCCGTTAAGTTTTTTTTAACGCGAGATTGGTGGAGGAAAAATAAGTGAAATGTTGGACTGGCAGGGGGAATATTTAAAAGTGGGACTATCAATGGCCAATGATGTCTACTATGGATTATTACATGCCAGTTTCCCTATAAAAATTATCAAAATCTTTTTTAAATTTTGAAATATGATCTTCCCACTTTTAATTCTTTTAGAAAAAAAGTTATTACATTTTCGAGCCGGCGGTACCGGAAGCAACCTATCTATTCCTACGGGGTTGAGGTAAGGTTGTCTACGTCTTACCCTCCCCAGACCCTCCCTTAGCTTTTCTATTAGTGGGATTTACTGAGTATGATGATGAGGCTTTCCACTTTGATTTCTTTTAGAAAAAAAGGTTATTACGTTTTTAAAAAAGTAGGCTTTTTGATTTCTTTTAGAAAAAAGGTTATTACGTTTTTTAAAAAAGTAGGCTTTTTCTTCCGATTCTCAAATATATTCTTTAAATATTTTTATATTATCCCAAAAATGAAGTTTAGCTGCCAAAGTCATGCATATCATGTTGATATAATTTTAAAAACTAAATTATTAGGTCAGTTTCTTGCAAAATCGCAAACTTATTTATATTAAATTAGCTCATCATTCTTCAAAAATCGTTGCCCGACTACCTGCCATTGCTTTGTAATTGCCCTTTTTCGCGTGGAATGATATCTACGAGTTTTTATAAAAAAAAAATTATATTAAATTAGCTCATCATTCTTCAAAAATCGTTAATTATTTGTAGAGAATTCATTTAATATAAAATTAATAAATTATAACTTTTCTTTGGGGTTTAGACACGATACATTGATATGAAATCAATGTATATATGCGTGGGCGCTCGGGGGGCAAAAGTGAAAGTGCACTAATTTTAACGTTATTTTACTAATTTCGTGAAAATAACGTTAAAAGAGGGGGACGGTTAATCATGCATCATGTGGTGGCGTTGATAGCCAAAAGACAAGGGGGTGCATGCACTAATCGGCGTTTGTCTCAATTGCTGAGTGTTATGTGCCTTATGTCCAAGGCTTGATGCAAAACCACAATCGAGCCGGGGGTCTCATTGGAAGCAGCCTCTCTATTCCTACGGGGTAGAGGTAAGGCTGTCTACATCTCACCCTCCTCAGACCCTACCTTAGCTTTGCTATTGGTGGGATATACTGAGTATGATGATGATGATGATGATGACATTGATATGAAATCATAAGGTTTTTTTTCTAACGGACTTTACGAGAAACAGTAGTTCATCATTATACATAGACTTTAAAAAATATAATTTCCTGATATCTAAATTTTAGTTTTGTAAAAATTAGGGTAGAATTTAAGAACCGGTAGAAAAAACGTTTAAAAAAATAAGATCTTTATAGGGGTAAAATTTGACAACTTTTAAAATATATTTTTAAGGAGGTGGGTAAAAATTAACTTTTTAAAATATGTAATTAATGTTGACATTAAATTTTAGGGTGCATGAATCCACAATCCCCTCAATATGACAAAGATATAAATTGTTATGATACATATAGTATGAACACAATCCCGCTGAGGATTAAAGAAATTAGCTGTTAAAAAAAATATGAACACAATCCCCTCAATATGATAAAGATATAAATTGTTATGATACATATAGTATGAATTTTCCAAACCAATTAATGTGTGACTTTATTTTGTTGCTATAAATTGGTTACACATCCACACAAACATCCCACAAACAAAAAGACATAATCTCTAGTTTGAGTGAACCATGGCTAAGGGAAGAGGCAGTGCAGTGATGGCAATGGTGGTTCTTTGTCTAGTAGTGGTATGCGAGGTAGCTCAGGCAGCTACTTATGTTGTCGGCGATGACAATGGCTGGACGTTTAACGTTGATGGCTGGGAAAAAGGCAAGAATTTCAACGCAGGCGACGTCCTTGGTATCCTATCACCACTTTAGATACATAATAATATGTGTTGATGATATTAATAACTTTTTTTTGTTAAGTTAATAATATAATAGTTTGTATTTAATTACTTGAATTGTTATTATATGATTGTAACAGTGTTTAAGTACGCGAAAGGATCACATAATGTGGTGGTTGTGGACGAGGGAGGCTATTATGGATGCGACGTATCCCCATACGATGCAAAGGTGTACACAAGTGGAAATGACCAAATTACCCTTGTGAAGGGTAATAACAGCTTCATTTGCAGTCATTCTGATCACTGTAATAGTGGCATGAGGCTTTTAATCTCTGCATCTTAAACAATAAGATAATAGTATTTGACTTTGAGTTATGGAATGAATAATGTGTTTCTTTCTTGCCTATTGTGTGTCTTGTTATAAATGTATTATTATCAGTTGTTTACTCTAAGACCTTACACAATGCAATGCCTATGAATCCTATGTGGTAGTCACAGACAGGAAGGGCAAAGACCACATGTTGGGTGCGGTTTAAGGTGGTTTTTAGACCATCCACGACAACAAACCTTCATTTCAGCGTCATACCAGATTCCAAACTTTTTTAAAAGCATCCATTTTAAAAAAAAATATAAAACTGTGTGTGTGGTGTGATGTGTGTGAGTATATATATGTTTGTCAAATGGAAGGCCCACCCCATTGTCCAAACCTTCGTCTGGATTTCCAGACCTCACTTCCGAGCGACACCTACATACTTGATGTGAGGGTCGTTATAGGTGCCATTCGGAAGTGAAGGCCGGAAATAGGTTCTCACGGTTTTCACATCTTACTCTAGGTCCATTCTGAGTATGTCGTCGCGACGTGCTTATTTTTTTCTATGTTTCGTTATAAATTTAAGAGTAAACTGCAGTTTTAAACCATGTGGTTGACCCCGCTGACATGTTTACGCTCTATTTTGAATTTTCCTCATTTTTACACTTCGTCGGTTCCAGAATGAATCAATCTTGGACTCTGCTGTTTGATGACGTCATAAACATGTTTGCTTTAATGTGAAATGACAATTATACCCTTTCGGTTTCACACCCTGTTATTGTTACTGTAATAACATGTGTTCTTTAACTTTCGATTTGGGTAGGTATGCGAGACAAACACTGTTTGATGAAAAGTGTTAAGATTTTTTTATATATTTTTTTGATTATTTTATTGTTATAGTTACTTTTGAGCATATTTATTATTTTCTTATGACTTTAAAATATGATATGTTATAAAATTCTAAGTATGTCATAGCAATGTGCCTAAATTTATGTGATCTTCGATATAAATTTTACTCAAAACCAATTTACGAATACCAATGTAAAAGTAGGCAAAACATAAATGTACATGTCATCAAAGCTTCCTCAAGATTTTGTTTTTTTTTTGTTTCGATAATGCATGCTTTATTATATATTTAAATATACCATTGCAACTTCTTGTTTTTATCTACATCTCGATAAAAGTTATTTTTTTTTGTGTTGTAAACAATAGCTAATGTCGGTACCGTGACGAAAACGAGCTGATATCATCTGAACAAATCAACATTGGTATCTATCTTATTGAAACTAGTAACGCTATTCGTTTTTATGATTTTCAATAAATGTAAAATACTTATTGATATCCTTTTTGAACCATATCCAACTTTTATATACATTTTCACATTCTATTGTTTTTTTAACGGCCGACAGAAAAAAATTTATTCATTGTAGCAAGATGCTACCCGCCAAACTTACAATCGTACATCACCAAACCATATAAAGATTATACATGTTAACCAATTACATTAAAACGACACCAATCTTCCCATGTTAATGACTCTACCTTTGACCGATTCTTCACCCACAAATACGCCATTGATTTAATCTCGTCTAGCGTCTTCGTTGCACTCGGAACCGCTTGTTTGAAAACGACATCGTTTCGTGCCTTCCAAATACTCCAGAAAGACAACAAAACAATGGCATAGAATGTTTTCCTCTTCTTTCCCGAACCTGGACTAAAACCATGCAACATTAGTAGATCCTTGACATCAAATGCTATGATCGGAGGTACCGTACACCAACCCGCAATGTTCTGCCAAATAATTTGTGCAAAATGACATGATACAAAGAGATGTTCACTAGACTCCTCATACTCGCCGCACATCGCACATAATTGATTTTGAACCGGTATGTTTCGAGCCGATAGCGCAAGCTTGGTTGGTAGACGTTCCATTTCAGCTCTCCACGCCACTAAAGCTACCTTCTTCGGGACCCAATTGTTCCACTCGAACACTCTGGAAGGTCTGACCCGAGCGACTGAGTTAAGAACTTTTTTAACACTTGCAACACTAAACTCACCTGATGCCTCATACTTCCATTTCCAACTATCGTTTCCAGACCCCATGTTAGACCCTCCAATCAGTTGTTGAAGCTTGTAACACCCCGAAAACGGGTTTGGTAATCAAACCACGTTAACACTACACGACGGGTAAAATACAGTAAGTGATAAAACTTACCCGGTAAATTATAGGATTTAAATAAATAAATCTAATATGTATATCAAAAGGAGGAGAAATACTTTGAGAAAGCAAAGTATATAAAAAGGCCGAGATTTAACGGGACTTAAAATAAAACGGGTTGTGAACAAGATAAAGTAACTAGGAAATAAATAACTTAGTACAAGTCTTGTAATTAAATGAAAGAAGTTAGTTTGATGTGCAAATAGTCCAAAAAGATAAACTAAAGGGGCTGATTATGTATAAGTGGCCAAACTAGATTTTTATAAAAAAAAAAAAAATCAAACACACACACATCAGTGTGTGCGTGGATGGGAGCGACCAGGAGAGGGGAAGAACCCCCAAACCCTTATTTCATCTAATTTGATCAATTGAAGGGTGAATTGGGCATGTAATCGCTGCATGAATAAAAAATCTTGATCACCTACACTTGTCTAACATTAGGTAAGTTGCAATTTCAGATTCGGTGATGTTTGATTTTTGGGTAAAGTTTAATTAGTAGAAATTTTGGAATGAATGTTGAATCTATGAGTGTTATTGTGATTATATCTTGGTTTAGAAACAAACCCTAGCAGAAAATTTGATGAATTGTTGTCAAAACTAGGGATTTGGTAATTACCCTATTATGTGCTAAGTGGGTTTTATGTTAAGATGATGAACACTCATATTAGAATGTAAGATTGATGAATATTGAGGTTATGATATAAGTTCTTGATGTAGTTCATGAACACTAGACTTAGAGTTTTGAATATGTTGATGTAAATCTTGGTAAAGATAACTAGTTATGAACTAGTTAGTAAATAAGTGATATTATGCACATTAGGTGTTTGTTAAAATGCCCGAATGAATGTTGACATAATGAAATTATGAAAGAAACGCGTAATTGGCTAACTCGACTAACTACGTGTAATACGGAATAATATGGGTTCTAAACGTGATGTTGATTGAACTTATTGTGCGTGTAATATGATTGAAGTTAGTTGACTATCGAAAGTCAAATAAACCAATATTAAAGTCGGATAGTAGTTCCGACATAGAGTTTGTAAGATGGAATAGTCGTATGTGAAAATGACTAAACTAACCGTCTTACGAATTATGATGATAGTTTGACGCTTGACAAGCTAGGTGGAGGCTTGGAAAGGAAGCGGGTCAAACGAAGCAAATAAGAAGTAAAAGCATGTTTCGGATGCAAGGTAAGTAAAACTTACACCTACTTGTAGTATACGTGTTTATTTTATAGGCGATAAATACAACAAAGGATTTGGTTCGAATTATGGGTTCCAACACGAAACGAATTGGGTTGGAACGAATAGAAACATTTTAAACCATGATTAATGGTGAAAAAGGCAAAATGGTAAACTAGTCATGAATTGGTTAATAGTTTAAGAGTTTTCTTAAAGTTACCTTATAGCGTAACTAGTAATGGAAAATGGGTAAAAATGGAAATTTAGTCAAGTATCGACTAAAGTAAAATAAGTTTCAAAGGACACCCATAGCATAAGCCGAATGGGTTAAAAATATAGGAAATTGACTTTAGAAAGAAAGGGATCTAGTGAGAAAATCCGAAATGGTTCGGATGTGTGATTTGTAAATAAAAACCATGTTTTTGTTACATATGAAAATGTTGGGTTATATATAGATCGAACGGGTCAAATGGTGGGAATAACGTCATTTGACAAAATCAACTAATGTGGTGGTCAAGTCATGTGTTACAGGAGCGAATAGTAATTTGGATAATTGCGTCGCCATAGAATATCGGTAATAAAAGCAAGGTGTTGAAACGGGTCACTAGGTTGACTCGAGCCAGGTACGTATAAATAGGATTGTGGTTAAACATACATTTTTTTGGGTCAAATAAGTAGCAAATGCCCTTCGTCGTAAATGAGGGGCTAAAGTTGACTAAAATACCCTTGTTGGGTAAACCGGGCAAACGACCTTTAAAGGTTGTTGGAAATAAGTGTTTTGGTAGATTAAATCCTTAAGATAAGTATAAAAGAGATGTTATGGGACCTTAGTGCATAAATACCCTTAACGGGTCAAAATAAGCATACAAACGAAAACGGGTTTAATTTGTGTAATAAACCGGGGATTATAATCTAGTATGGTAAATAACATTAAGTTGAAGAAGTATATGAGATATAAAGGTCAAATACACAAGTTTGATGATGAAATCACTAACGGGTCAAAAGTTGGCAAAAAGGGTAATAAGCCAAAGACTTAAAAGTCTGAAATTTTGTTAAACCGGATGTTAGATTTTAACTCCATATGATGGAGAATCAAATTACAAACACATAGGAAGAAAAGGTAGGTTAAATGGACGAGCGGATTGAAAGATACGAAAGTTTTCGTGTCAAAAACGGCAAAAAGGAAAGGAATGATGCAGGGGCCACCGTAACTTACGGTGCCACCGTAAGTTACGGTGGACATGATTTGGTTACGGTAAATGCCTACTGTTGTACGGTTGAATAATTGAAACACAGAGGCCACCGTAACTTACGGTGACACCGTAAGTTACGGTGGAGATCAGAAATAAGTTTTTGTTTTGGGTTTAAGATATCCATGTTGGATTTTCCTAATTTCCCCGTTGTATTAGTTTAATTAATTATCAAAGCTGACATTTAAGTTGGTTTTGATCACAGGTGAATGTCGAGAGTCCCGGATAAAGATCGAGCATCGAGCAAGAACCGAACACACATTAAACAAAGCTTCCGCAACGTTGTTTTGTCGTTATTCTAAACGGCGAATTAAATCACATTATGTATATCACTTAAATTGTAAAAGTTTTTAACAAACCCGTGTTTCCGATGTATATATAATCATTAATTACATGATTATTTTCGCAAAATATACGTTAAACCTTGATTTATAAGAACGGGTGTTACAAAGCTGCCCATTTTCCACGTTATTTAGCATTGACCGGACCCAGGACCATTTGAACTCCACAGCATTGTTACACAATTCCATACGGTCGGCCACCATACAGTCTTTCTCATTCTCGGCTTTGAATAAATCCGGAAAAATCACATACAATGGTTCCGATTCAACCCAGGCATCTAACCAAAATAAGATGTTCCTGCCATTTGCCAAAACGGCTGAAGTGGCAGATTTCAAATCAATTTCAGCATTTAAAAAATTATGCCGAATACTAACTATACTTTTCCATGGCCCAGCAACTGAAACTTTTGATGGAATATCACTCCAAGCTCTTGAATTATGATGAATGGCCCAGATTACCCGCCTCCATAAACTTTCTTTTTCTATTTTAAACCTTCACCACCATTTCGCCAAAATAGCTAGATTCGCGTCTCTAAGGGGTTGTTTGGTTGACAGGAATCCATAGGATTTCAAGGGAATTGGAATTTGAATTCCATTCCTTTGTGTGTTTGGTTGGACAAATTAGTTGAAGGGAATTGAATTTCAATTCCAACAAAATCCCTTATTTAATGGAATTCAAATTCCTTCTAAATTTCAAATGAAAGTTTAAAAAACCACGGGAATGTTTCCAAAGTTACGGAAATACCCCTTGCCTCTTTCATTTTTGTCTAAAAACCAAAAAATAATAAAAAAATCAAAAAAATTCTAAAAAATAATAAAAAATCCAAAAAATTCTAAAAAATTCAAAAAAATAATAAAAAACAAAATATTCTAAAAATAAAAAAATAATAATAATAAAAATCCAAAAAAATCCAAAAAAATTCTAAAAAATAAAAAAAAACTCTAAAAAATAAAAAAATAATAAAAAATCTAAAAAATCAAAAAATAATAAAAAATCTAAAAAAACCCAAAAAAATTCTAAAAAACCAAAAATAAATTTAAAAAATCCAAAAAATAATAAAAATAGAAAAAATAAAAAACCCAAAAAAATTCTAAAAAAAATAAAAAAAATAAAAAAATAAAAAAAATCTAAAAAATCTAAAAAATCAAAAAAATCCTAAAAAATAATAAAAATAATCCAAAAAATAAAAAAAAACCCAAAAAAATTCTAAAAAAACAAAAAAAAAATAAAAAAATAAATAAAAATCTAAAAAATAAAAAAAAATCCAAAAAATTCTAAAAATAAAAATATTCTAAAAAATCAAAAAAATAATAAAAAATTCTGAATATTCTAAAAAATCAAATAAAAAATAAAAATCCTAAAAATATATAAAAAATCCTAAAAATCTAAAAAATCAAAAAAATAATAAAAATCCAAAAAATTCTAAAAAAACCTCTAAAAAATAAAAAAAATAATAAAAAATCTAAAAAATTCTAAAAAATCCAAAAAATTCCGAAAAATCAAAAAATTCTAAAAATAAAAAAAATAATAATAATCCAAAAAAAATAAAAAAAATAATAAATCTAAAAAAACCCAAAAAAATTCTAAAAACCAAAAATAAATTTAAAAAATAAAAAAATCTAAAAAATATCAAACAAGACACATCGCTTGAATTTTGTCAGCCATTAAAGGATTCGTACCGACATGTTCAGTCACATAACTGTATTACCAAAAGAATAGCGTGACCATTTGTTCATTATCCTGACATGCGGCAATAAATAAATCCACCGATCCACTGGACACGATAATTTTCAGAAAGTACATGACCCCAAACTTTCGGGTCACGTATTTTTAATATAGAACCAATGTTGGAGGACCACTTCATTTGTATTAGTACTATAATTGGTAATAGGGCTAGCATTCAGTCTCACTATGAACATGGATACCTACAACAACAGAGTTGAACTCATCTTATATCACATGCCTATGAGTCAAATGTATCGCTGTATCTTTGGAGACTGGCACACCAGAAAAGTAAACACTTAGGGCCTGTTTGGTTGACAGGAATCCATAGGATTTCAAGGGAATTGGAATTTGAATTACATTCCTTTGTGTGTTTGGTTGGACAAATTAATTGAAGGGAAATGGATTTCAATTCTAACAAAATCCCTTATTTAATGGAATTCAGATTCCTTCTAAATTTCAAAGGAAAGTTTAAAAAACCACGGGAATGTTTCCATAGTTACGGAAATAACCCCTGCCTATTTCATTTTTGTCTAAAAACCAAAAAATAATTAAAAAATCAAAAAAATTCTAAAAAATCCCAAAAAATAAAAAAATTCTAAACAATAAAAAATTTCTAAAAAATCAAAAAAATAATAAAAATTCCTAAATATTCCAAACAATAAAAAAATTCTAAAAATTAAAAAAAATATTAAAAAATCCAAGAAATTCTAAAAAATAAAAAAAAACTCTAAAAAAATAAAAAAAACAATAAAATATCTAAAAAATCCAAAAAATTCTGAAAAATCAAAAAATTCTAAAAATAAAAAAAATAATAAAAATCCAAAAAATAATTAAAAATCTAAAAAAACCCAAAAAAAATTCTAAAAAACCAAAAAAATTAAAATTAAAAACAAAAAAATCAAAAAAATAAAAAAAAATCCAAAAAAATAAAAAAAAAATCCAAAAAATTCTAAAAAACTAAAAAATTCTAAAAAATCAAAAAAAAAAACAAAAAATCTAAAATATTCTATAAAATCAAAAGAATAATAAAAAATAATAAAAAATAAAACAAATAATAAAAAATCCAAAAATTCTAAAAAATCAAAAAATAATAAAAAAAATCCAAAAAATTATAAAAAACAAAAAAAACTCTAAAATATAAAAAAATCTAAAAAATCCAAAAAATTATGAAAAATAAAAAAAATCTTAAAATAAAAAAAATAATAAAAATCTAAAAACTTTTAAAAAAGAGTTAATTACATAGTTAGTCCTTGTGGTTTGCACAAAATAACAAACTTAGTACTAATAGTTTCTGATAACATTCTAGGGTATTAACTTTTCATTTTGTAACGTTTGAGGGTATTAAGCTTATTTGAAGGCTTAAAATCACATTTTGTTAGTACCTAAGTATGTTATTTTGTGTAAACCACAGGGACTACCTATGTTATTACCTTAGAAGTTAATACCTTCAAACGTTACAAAATGAAAAGTTAATACCCTAGAAGGTGATTTTAAACTATTAGTACCTGTGTTTGTTATTTTGTGCAAACCACATGGACTAACTATGTAATTAACTCTTTTATCTAAGATAGTTGTTTTTAAAACTTTTGCCAATTGTTTATAACTAAGGGTAATTTTGACTTTTTAGGTATTTTTATATTCTAATTCAATTAATACATTTATCAACCAAACACATCTATGGATTTCAAAGGAATCCATCAAATTCCAATTCCCATAGGGATTCCAATTCCAATTCCTGCACATTCCGCGAACCAAACGCCCCCTAAGTGATCCAAACCCCAATCCCCCATACTCGACGGGAGCAATGGTTTTATCCCAAGCTTCCCAGTTCATCTTGGCCTTTTCTTCCGATCCTCCCCAAAAGAAGACCCGTCTAATTTTATCAAGGGATTCCAGCACATTTATTGGGGCTTTAAAAAGTGAAAAATAATATGTAGGTAATGAATTCAATACCGATTTAATCAACGTGATTCTTCCACCATAAGAGAGCGTTTTGCTTTCCATAACGATAGCCGATTCTTGAATATTTCAATCACCGATTTCCAATTCCGAACAAGATTCATATTCACACCAACTAATAATCCCAAATGTTTAAAAGGAAAAGTACCTTGTTTACACCTTAGGATATTCGCCATATCTTGAACTTCATGCTCACTCACCCCGATCCCATAAATGCTGCACTTTGCAAGATTAACTTTTAAACCCGAAACTAGGTAAAAGCATCTCAATATCCTACGTAGATTTCTAACATTCGAATAAGACCACTCGCCAATAAACATAACATCATCTGCATACACGAGGTGAGATATAGAAGGACCATCATTCGTGAACTTAATGCCATTAAACAATCCAGTAGAAACGGCTTTTTTCATAATCCCAGACAGTGCTTCCATAGCTATTACGAACAAAAACGGGGATAGCGGGTCACCCTGACGAAGCCCACGGGAGCAATCAAATTCCCTAGTCGCTAGTCGGAGATCTATTTACAAGGACGGAAGCTCTAGCAGACCTAGACTTTTTCATAGTCCTTTTCATTTCTACTTATTTTAATTTCCAATTCATCAACGTTGAATGACTATTGAATGTTCCATATTTCCAATGCAAACACATATTTTCAACTTACAAAATAATAGATTTAAGAGAATGTTCTATATTTAATTCAACGTTGAATGACTATTGACTGTTCCATATTTCCAATGCAAACACATTTTTTAGAGGTAAATTTCATTCACAAACGCCCCTAAAACGGGCCAAACTGACTACAACAAAACCACTATACCAATCGCTCTATGAGACGGACTTATGTTAAGGCCTGGAACCAAAAGTAACTCAGGCTCTTGAACTCATCCAGAATAAGCTCCACTTTTAACCTCTTTATTTGCGAACCTTTTCTCGTTCCTAGCTCTTCACATGCACCAAACTGCAACTATTATTATTCCCTATAAAAGGGGCTTGAAAATGGAGTGTTATGCGACATGTAGACGACACGTAAGCACGCGTCATGGGCCGTGGTGCAAAAATGGGAGGTGTGGGACGGGGCGTGGAAGAGTGGCGTTATTCGACGTGTGACACACACTTTTTTTATTATTTTATATTTAAAATTAAAAAAAAATCTATTAGATTTAATAAAAAAACATTAATATAAATTGTATAAACAACATAAATTTTAAAAATTACATAAAATTAAAATAAAATTACATAAACTTAATGTTGATACACTTTTTGTTTGTAGCTTCTATTCGTTTTGTAATGTATTTCTTTCGGTCTAGTTATTGTGTTAACTTTTGAAATAATCTGTTTTGATGTAAGTTGACCAAGTCAATGATATCCTCCTATCATTGACTTGGCAACATGTTTGTTACATATAACATCCAAATGACAGTGTCATTTGCAATTCTGTAGTGACACAGAAGAACAGAGAGGGAGAGCGTTTCTTGTAAACCTTGTGTAGAAACTCTGTTCAAATCAATACAACGTGAATCTTTGAGTATATATTTGTGCGTTGATTGTGTTTATGCTTAGTTTGGTGTATTAAATTGGATTCCGCACTTGTTATTACATGTCCAACAAGAAATACATTGTGTTCAAGATCATTTTTGGTCCTACACTTAAAAATAAAATTATATAAACATCAATCATCGTCTTCGTCTACGTCTACGTCAAGGTCGTTTCGTGGAACTCTCCAAATGTGTTTAACCAAATTCCTTTAAAGGTTGTGATGTGTTGTATGTTGCATGCGCCACACAATTGGACAATTTTCCCATTCCCATTTCATACAATCTAAACTACCAATCATCCAAGGGAAATCATATCACTCTTCATGAGCCTCCAAAAGTTGTTGTATGTCAGTAGGTTTTCTCAAATATCTTTTTAAATATGGTTCAACGACATGCTCACAAAAATAATGGAGGCTTTCCCTCGCGATACGGTCCGACATTTTTATATATTCATCCATAATATCGCAAGTCGTCCCATAAGCCAATTGTCAAAACGCGGGCGTGACTTTTTTCAAGGTGCTAAATCCTAGACAACCACGCGCATCTTTTTTTTGTCGAAAAAAAATCAGATTTAATTGGCAAATCGTTTGATTTTCTAAGAAATAATTCACAACTCATACGAAGTCGATGCCTAAAAATATTATCATTATAAGTTGGGTTGGGTGAAAATAATCACTTACCAATAAATCATGTGCGGTGATTTGGTCGCGTACTATGTATTTCCTCCTCTTGGGTTCCGAGAAGCCCCATTTGTCTTCCATTATAGTTTCAACCACTTTTTGAACCGCTTTAATTATGAGCATTGGTCCCTCATCACTGGACCAGAATAAAAGAAAGTTCTCAAGTTCAGACGACGACGAAGAAGATGAACACGACGAACTTGAATATGAATATCCAGGCTGAATCAATGGTAAGTGAACCAAAAATAAAAGGCTGAATCAATCAATATAATGTATAGATATTTATATTCACAAATTTTATTAGAAAATCAAAACTGATAAATACACTTAGCCTTATTAAAGTAAAACGAGTCTCCACACTCGCATCTCCTAGTTTAATATATAATAAGATTAAACTTGGTCGACAAGTTAATACAATACCACCAACATCCATTGATAACACTAAAATTACCAACACTTTCTCTCGCAACGTAAATTATTACAGTAATTTCTTTCGAGTATTTCTCAAACTGGATACTAACTACATGAAATGAATCCACATAGTATGGAAATTTCAAAAAATCTTTGGGAAAAACTTTGTTGTTCAAATCTGAAATTAGTGAACACATAGTGTCAAATAGCTGATTACATACAACAATCGCATAAGTGGAATAATTGTTGGCATTTAAACTTCAAGGGGTGGTGGCGCAGTTGGCTAGCGCGTAGGTCTCATAGCAATCTGAGTTATCCTGAGGTCGAGAGTTCGAGCCTCTCTCACCCCATAATATTTTTTATTTTATTTTTCTTTCCACCAAGTGTATCATAGTTGCATAATGATGATAAATAATCAAGCTCCTGAAGTTAACCCCCCACAACTATGTAGGTGTTGCAGCAGCCCATTTCGTGAAGGATGCGTATATCAGACATACATCATGAATTGGTCTTCGATCTAAGGTCCAACTTTATGCGGTTTGTAGGTTATAAAGTGGTACATGAGATGATGATTCTAGTACCGAATCCCCCCACCCCACCTCTTGGCATACATGTAGAGATGCTAATGATTTTTAGCTGCAAATGAGTCATAATTGTGAATCGTTGTCGAAGCATGCGCTTTGTGGATCTGGAAGTTTTATACTAAACTGTCATGTTTACCATTGATTAGGCTAGAATGAAAACAAACATTTTTTCTTGGGAAACAGAGAAAGAACAAAGAAAAATAATCTGTTAAGAACTGCGATATCGACTTCTAACGTGTAGGGAAAGAAAATGGTTAAATTCAAAGAGTTAAAATACCCCAATGACTGATAACTCAATAAGTGTATACATGTAGAGTTGTGTATAAATATGATTCTCAAGCAGTCAGTTTTACGAGCCGGGGGTCTCACTGGAAGCAGCCTCTCAATTCCTACGAGGTAGAGGTAAGGCTGTCTACATCTTACCCTCCTCAGACCCTACCTTAGTTTTGCTATTGGTGGGATTTATTGATTATGATGATGAAGCAGTCAGTTTTACATATCAAGAAATTTTTATGATGTTTTGTTAAGTTTAAGTTCGTGAATTCACTAGCATTAGGCATGTGCAATACTATGAGATGTATCTAGGGAGATCATTAAAGGGAAATAGAAGAAGAAGTGGAATATGTTAAAGATTGTTTTATTCTAAGTCTTTTTTACTCGTTGCAAGTGTCACCACTAGAAAACTGGGTTTTAGCAACCACATTTTTGGTTGCAAAATAGTCGCAATTGCCTTGTTGCGACTGTTTTGCGTCCGAAACCGCGATGGGAAAAACACTCGTCGCGATTGCCCTATTGCTACAAAGTTGCGACCGCATCAATGTTTTTGCGACTAGATTTTGGTACCATAAAAACAGTCGCAAATGTTGCAACCGCTTCTAGTTTTGGTTTTGTTTGGTCTTGTGGCAATCGAATCTTGGTTGGTCTTTAAATGTGAGACTATTTTGATTTTGGTCGGGTCACTAATTTTGCGACCGCCTTATGTGGGTCACAAATTTTGGTCGCAGGTTGTCCCAATGGGGGGTGCAGCTTCCTTGGGGCGGGACCCCCCCCCCCCCCCCCCCCCCCCCGCAATTGGGAAAAATCGACCCCAAGCTTCGCCAGTGGTCCCAATTGGTCACGTTAAACCCGTGGGGGTGGTTTGTGACAAAATACTTGGCTTTCAATCTAACAATAGGGTAATTAATCTCTTGACGTAACTATAGAGGTATAACACGCACATAAAAAAGGGAGAAAAACTGACTTGTTGAGTAGTTCCATGTGTTATAGTGAAGATGCAATATAGTATAGTTTATGGATGGCACTACAAAGAAGTGCTTGCTTTTTTAAAGTTATTGGCATTAAAACATAAAAAATAATGGTGCCAGTCACTATCAAGTATGACACCACTGTTAGAGATAATTATAAAGATGCCATAATGAATGGCATTCTATGTGTTGTGACTTGTGAACGTACAAAATACTCATGGAAACAAGACCATGACTTGAAGAGATGTAGTCAAATTAAAGATCATTGCAATGGGTCCATCCTTCAGTTCAATCCCCATCAGGACAATGGTATATAAGAAACCTCAAGAATCTCAAATCCCATAAATAAATGTGTCAAAAAACAAGAAGCATAAGAGTTACTCATGGCATACATACCTTTGTTCTTCCATGCAGTAATATTGTTGTTATGCCCAGCAACACTTGCCGAAAATCAAACCGATCACCTTGCACTCCTGGCCATCAAATCAAGCATCACTGATGACTCACAACATGTTCTTGACTCATGGAACACCTCCCTTCATTTCTGCCAATGGCAAGGTGTTACATGTGGTCGTCGGCATCCTAGAGTCACCAAACTGGACCTTGGATCTCGAGGCCTCGTTGGTTCTTTGTCTCCACAGATTGGGAACTTGAGTTTTCTCAGAATAATAAGACTAGAGAACAACACCTTCAAAGGTGTAATCCCACCTCAAGTCGGCAATTTATTCAGGTTGCGTAAGCTAATTCTCATCGACAATTCTTTTGAAGGTGAAGTTCCAGCAAGTCTATCAAACTGCACTAGACTTAACGTTCTTGGGTTGGCTCGCAATAAACTATCTGGCACGCTCCCACAACAGCTTAGTTCCCTAGTCAACCTCATGATCATAACCATCCATAATAACGGTTTCACAGGAGGAATACCATCTTTCTTGGCAAATCTCACTTCTCTTGAATCTATATCGGCCGCCTACAATCATCTTGGTGGAAGCATTCCACATGCTTTAGGTCAGCTACACAATTTGAAACAAATTGGATTTGATAATTGTGCTCTCTACGGTATGATTCCTTTATCCTTGTACAACTTAACATCTTTAACAGTTCTTAGTCTCACTGGAAATCAAATCGGTGGATATCTACCAAAAGATATAGGCTTGCAGCTACCAAATCTTGTGACTTTCCAGATAGCGGGTAACAAGTTTAAAGGAACCATTCCATTCTCATTTTCTAACTGTTCAAACATGGAAGAGCTCAACTTGGGGGAAAATGATATCACTGGGCAAGTTAACATAAACTTCAGACATATGCCAAATCTTTGGTTACTTGGCCTATTTACAAACAGTTTAGGGAGTTCGCAGCCTGATGAGATGAACTTCATTGATTCTATGAACAATTGTAGCAAGCTAGAAATGTTACTCGTTCATCAGAACCGATTAAAAGGAGTTCTTCCTAGTTCTGTAGGCAATCTTTCCTCTCAACTCACAGTTCTATCTTTTGCTGGAAACTTCATATATGGGAGCTTGCCTTCTGGAATTGGGAACCTTGTGAAGTTAGAGAGATTATCTTTGCTACTTAATCAGTTCACAGGCGTAATTCCAAGTGAACTTGGTAATCTACGAAACCTAAAACTTTTATTACTATCTAACAATAAATTCACTGGGAACATTCCAGATTTTATAGGAAACATGTCGCTCTTAGACAAGTTAAATTTGAGAGATAATAGATTAGAAGGACAAATACCTCCAAATCTTGGCAAATGCAAGAGTTTGACATATTTAGATCTTTCTAAAAACAATCTTACCGGCGCAATACCAGTAGAGCTTTTCCGACTATCAGCCCTGTCAACCGGTCTAGATCTCTCTCAAAACCATTTGGTTGGACCAATTCCCCAAGAGATAGGAAAACTTGAAAGCTTAACGGAACTTGATCTGTCACGGAATGATCTCGTGGGAACAATCCCAGATGCCATTGGAAGCTGCACAAGCCTTGAGTACCTATATCTTGATGCCAATTCCTTTCAGGGTCCAATACCTTCCACTATGAGTGCTTTAAGAGGTATCAGTATCCTATATCTTTCTATTAACAACTTCTCTGAGCAAATTCCAAGATTCTTGGAGCAACTAAACTTGTCTTCATTGAATTTATCATTCAACAACTTTTATGGGGAGGTGCCTATGCAAGGTATTTTCAAGAATGCTAGTGCAATTGAACTTGAAGGTAACAGTAGGTTATGTGGAGGCATACCTGAACTTGGGCTGCCTAAGTGTGTTATGTCCGCAAGATCAAAAAACGGTTCACATAAGTCGCGTGTTATTCTTGTTGTCATCTCGCTTTGCTCGTTTCTTGTTGTAGCAATGGTAATCTCTTACTTATTTTGTTCAAAAAGAAGAAAGCGAGCACAGCCAACAGGAGCTCCACTCATGCAGCCGTTTTTAATGATTTCTTATGGAAGCATACTCAAAGCCACCAACGGATTATCCCAGCAAAACATAATTGGGACGGGCACATTCAGTGTTGTTTACAAGGGTATCCTTGAACCAGATGGTGGAATGGTTGCCATCAAGGTTCTCAAGCTTGGAACCCAAGGAGCCTCGAGAAGTTTCATGGCGGAGTGTGAAGCTTTGAGAAACATAAGGCATCGTAATCTTGCAAAAATCATTACTTCTTGCTCATCTATTGATTTTCAAGGAAATGATTTCAAAGCTCTCATTTACGAGTACATGCCAAATGGGAGTCTTGAAAGGTGGCTACATCCAAGTTTAGAACAAGAGATCGAGATCGAAGAAGCTCCACAGAGATTAAGCCTTCGCCAAAGAGTGGCAATCGCAACAGACGTGGCTCATGCCATTCACTACCTTCACCAAGACTCTAAAGTACCAATAATTCACTGTGATTTGAAGCCAAGCAACATTTTACTTGACAATGACATGGTTGCTCACGTTAGTGATTTCGGGTTGGCTAAGCTTCTTCCACTGAAACCTGCCGAAAGCAGCTCGATTGGAATAAGAGGAACTATTGGGTATGCAGCCCCAGGTAACCATTTACTACAACTTGCTAGAAATTAACTAGTGAATATATATATCTCATAGCATTATAGCTATTTGTTGGGTCTGTGGAGGGTGTGATGACTACTTATTTATTAGTGAAGTGAACCCATATCTGATTTATCAAAACTTGCTGACTACATACAACGGATTTGTAGAGTATGGTCTTGGAAGTGAGATGACAAAAGAAGGGGACATATACAGTTTTGGGATTTTGTTGTTAGAGATGATGACAGGAAAGAGACCCACAGACCAGATGTTTCAAGAAGGATTGAATCTTCATGGCTATGTTAAGATGGTGATGCCTGATCATTTCATGGCAGTCATTGAACCGGCACTATTGCACGCGCTAGAGGAAGAGATGGACGCTGCAAATACCAACCGTGGTTACAGTGAAGACGAAGACGAAAAGCGGAAGAGATTGGGGGATGGCATGATTTCATTAGTAAGAATCGGGTTAACATGCTCCATGGAATCTCCAAGAAATAGAATTGATACAAGCAAGATCATTCATGAGTTGCATAGCATCAATGGCGTTCTAAACCGAGTTTTACCTTGATGATCTGAAATTTTCATTCTAAACTGAGTTTTACCTTGTTACAAAGGTTTTTTTTTTATAACAATAAGAACATTGGAGTTGTTTGTATTTTTGAAGTTAATAAAGGACATGTACTTCCTTTAGGGATTGGGGTTGTGTAAGCATCCAACCACACTACATTAGAAATTACAATACCTAACATGATCCAAAACATGACACAAAGTTGACAAAAAAATTATTAAGATTTTTTTATTGTTATGTTTAACCCATATAAAATCAAATATATGTATGACAACCACTTAACTAGTGGAAGTATTTACTTTTATGGTCATACTTGACAATCTACTCCATATAAATGTATTTTCTTACCCCATATTTGTGTTTGAAAAAAAATATTAAGAAATGTAACTTAAAATATCAAATTTATTAGTGTGTGGTCTCTCAGCGTAAATCATTCAGTGTATTCGAGTTTTTTCCCAAACCGAATACCAACTACATTAGATGAATCCACAAAGTATGGAAATTTCAAAATTTTAAAAAATCTTTGGGAAAAAATCTTCTTGTTAAAAGAAGAAAATGGTGAGCACACAACTGATTACATACAACAATTGGGTTAAGTGAAATAATTGTTGACATTGCAACATCAAGGGGTGGTGGCGCAGTTGGCTAGCGCGTAGGTCTCATAGCAATCTGAGTTATCCTGAGGTCGAGAGTTCGAGCCTCTCTCACCCCATAATATTTTTTATTTTATTTTTCTTTTCACCAAGTGTTTCATAGTTGCATAATGATGATATCAGATAAGATTATAAACCCATAAAGTTTAACAAAGTCATAGTTACTACATTAACCACAAACTAGGCAATAGCAACAGTAGTATGAGCTGTGACGGTGGGGAAATTTTAAGGTGAAGAGGGCTGTCTTGCTTGAGTTTTATGAGTATCTGCCTCATCCTCGATCGGTTTTCCAGGCTTGGGACATTGAAGCAAAAAAAGAGACGGTTTCTTGTCCTGGTCCTTTTTGGCCCCTCGGGTCTCAATCACCGCCACTTCTTTGGGAATGAGGTCTGCAATCGCCTTCCAGTAGTTCTTGTCAGCCTCTGCGTGGAACTTGTGCCGCCCCGCTAAATATATCACAATTGTAGTGTGTTAAATAAATGTCACTTCTGCTTGTAAGTTGAACTTGTCCCGCCCCGCCAAACTGTATATTTGCATTACATGTCACAATAGTGATGATGGTGGCGGAGTCAATGTGGTGGTGCATAAAGATGGGGCAATGAGTGAGTTAGTTTTTGAACATATCTTGCTTTATTTAACTAAACTAAACCGAGTTTGAACAAACATCCACCTATTCAGCATATATGGTACCTAATCAGTCTGTGGTGCAAATGCCAAGACAACTGCCTGTTAGGGGTATCGGATCAGAGTAGGCTCGAGCGGAAGCGGAACAAACACACACACACACTAGCAGAAAATAAAGAACACAAGAATTTACGTGGTTCGGTCAAGGTGACCTACGTCCACGGGTTGCAACTAGGGTTTTACTTTTATTAGATGCTCACAACTGTTTTCAGAATGATACAGACTACAATTACATCATAGGTATTTATAGAACAAGATTAGGGTTTCCTACTTGGTTAACAAGTTAACTAAGTGGGCCTAATAACTAGGGCCGACTAACCCTAATTAGGGACGGCTACCCTAAAGCCTACGAACCCAACAATCTCCCACTCGAAGGCTTTGCATAGTCCACAAAGTGCATCCAAGAAACCCATCACCAGTAACTTCAGTAATCTTTACGTTCAAGTCTTCCCAGCCTCCAGTTCCAAGAACAAGCTAAGACTTCAGTCACATCCAAGTCACCTAGTTGCAACCACACCTCTCATCAAGTACCTGAGAGACCAGTTGAAGCTCCCACAAGCTCCAACCCAACAGTCTTATCAGACCCATTCTCTATCTCAACCGGCTTGCACGATCCACCAGCTCCAGAGATACACCGAGAATTAATACCACTCTCCACATTTTGCAAACTATTTCCAGGAGAGCTTTTTTCTTCAGTCGGAATCTTCGTCTTCAAAACCCAACGGTCCTTTTTGATTGTACCCGGAACACGACCCGTGCTCCCACTATCACCAAATCCCCTGACTGGCTTAAACTTAGACCCCCGACCATATTCAACTGCCATCCCCAAAGCACTAGGATTCAAGTTCGCAAATTGAACCCTCTTCCGCTTACTAGATTCAGTGAACCAGACTTTATGTTGTACAGGGACGGCTACTCCCTCACCAGGTATCTCAACTAGATACAACGATCCTCGTCTCCTCCCACTGGCAACAACAAGATTTCCATCAATCACCTTCCACTTCCCACCACCAAACTTAACATCTAGTCCCTGTTTATCCAGTTGACTAACAGAAATAAGTTTCTTCGTTAAACCTGGAATTACCCTGACGTTCTTTAAGTTCCATGTAGTGCCCAGTGGAGTCTTCAGATTGACATCTCCCATACCCGTAACATTAAGAACATGACCGTTAGCTAATCGTACCTTTCCAAAGTCTCCTTTTTTCAGATTCACCATCGTCTCCCCGCTGTGCATGGCGTGAAACGAAGAACCAGAATCCATAGCCCAAGAATCTATAGACTCTTCACAGCAAACCAGTACGTCACCGTCAGATTCATCTGACACAACACTGTTTACATGCTGCTTACCACCCTCTTTCTTAGGATCAGGACACTCGTTTTTAACATGCCCCTTTTCACCACAGTTCCAGCACCTCACATTCTTCCCAGCTTTAGACAAGCTTTTCCCACGACTCCCACTGCTTCTGTTTTTACCTCTTCCCCTGCTAACACTGAGCATACCAGAAGTAGATCCTCCACTAGTGTTCCTCCGGCGAACGTCTTCACCCAAAACACTATCCCGGACCCGATCAAACTTCAAATTTCCAGTTCCAGCAGTTTCAGTGACCGTTGTCACAAATCCTGACCAGCTATCAGGTAAGGAAGATAACAAAACCACAGCCTGAGTGTCATCATCCAACTTCATGCCCACAGTTGCTAACCTGGACAAAATTGAATTGACCTCGTTAATGTGATCAGCAACTGAACTGCCCTCGTTCATCCTCATATTAAACAGTTCTCTCATCAAGAACACCCTATTACCGGCAGACGGCTTCTCATACATATTTGACAGAGCTTCCAACATATCACGAGCAGTTGTTTCTTTCATGATATTAAATGCAACGCTCCTCGTCAAAGCCAATGTAATTTTACCTCTTGCCTTTTTGTCCTTTGAGTTCCAAATTGCCTCGGCAGCTTTATCCATTCCAGCAGGTTTTTCTTCCAGCACCACATCCAAATCGCATTCACCAAGCAACGCCTCTATTTGCATTCTCCACCATGCAAAATCAGTACCGTTGAACTTCTCGATTCGGAACTTCCCGTCTTCAGCCATAGCAAACGAGAAAAACCAGAAAAAACCACAAGGAACCAAGCACCCGAAACCTGAGCAACTTTCAATAAACCAGAAAACCCGAAGTACCCGAACCGGCGACTTCTCCTGCAAACCCGAGCGTACAATCAGCGAATAACCAGGGTTCAAGAACCGAAACCCTAATCGCCAAACACCCCAAAACCACCAAATCTGCAACAGCAAACCCTACGGCGCAAACCCTAGACCTTACGAGCCGTAACAAGAGAATAGGTACGGGCCGTAAACAAGTCAGCGGCGACGGCAGCAACAGCAGATCAAGATCTCTCGTCCAGCTCTCTCCTTCTCCTGCGATGACCGTGTGAACCGTGTATTTTACTGAACCTTTGGCTCTGATACCACTTGTTAGGGGTATCGGATCAGAGTAGGCTCGAGCGGAAGCGGAACAAACACACACACACACTAGCAGAAAATAAAGAACACAAGAATTTACGTGGTTCGGTCAAGGTGACCTACGTCCACGGGTTGCAACTAGGGTTTTACTTTTATTAGATGCTCACAACTGTTTTCAGAATGATACAGACTACAATTACATCATAGGTATTTATAGAACAAGATTAGGGTTTCCTACTTGGTTAACAAGTTAACTAAGTGGGCCTAATAACTAGGGCCGACTAACCCTAATTAGGGACGGCTACCCTAAAGCCTACGAACCCAACACTGCCAAGACAAACGCCAATAACCTTTTTCACATGGTGGTGTATATGGCTAGCTCAGAATAACAAAGTTATCTCAAGAATAATTAAAGAAATCAAAACGAAATGGGTGAAGAATAGGGTTGGTTAAACTTCCAACATTAGAATGGTCCATTAATTTCATTAACAAACCCCTTTCTAGAAACCAGAGATATTTTGTTCTAAAATCTATGGTTGCAATTAACAAGGGGCACAATTGTCGCTTTCAATCGTACGCTACATAGCAAGGTGTAAATGGACATGAAGTCGCAGTCACCCATGTGGAGCGAATCTAAAGGTTTGAAATTTATGGATTAAACCGGTCCCCAAGTATCTCTTCCCTATCTTGATCTCATTCATTGTTAATTCTTGCCAATAATTGCTATGAATATACCCATCCGATACTACGTTATTCTAAGGGTGTTCAAAAGTATCTGAATCCGAATCCGAAATTCGGATGGTGATTTTCAAAAATTTCAGATATCCGAAATATCCGGTTTTAAAAAAATAAATAAATAAATAATTGGATGTTTGGATATCCAATTCATTACCCGATCAGATATCCGAAATTTAGGATATAGATTCGGATAGTGAAACCAGGTATCCGAAAATTTCGGATAACTGGTTTTAAACACCCCAAATAATGACATAAGCATTTTCCAACTGCTTGTAATCTAACCTAATGAGCCGTAAACAAATATCTCATTATGATTACTTTAGACATCCATATAAATATTCTGAATATGCAATAAAGTAAAGATATAGCAAAACTGTTTTAACTTACTAGAAACTTAACATAGAAAATTTACCGTATAATGGCAAGTAAATGTGCAAATAAGCTGCGCCGCAACTTGTTTTGATTCTACCACAATAATTCATGAACTTGGTATAGTTATAACTCACTTAACTTGGATCAAAACAAGCAGATATAATTCAATTACGAAGATGCACACACACATATCAGTAATTCAAACAAAAAAACTATGCACATAACAATAACAACCATCACCTGCCGTTAAAGCTAGCAGGCGAACGAACACCCTTTTCACTGTTACTCTCATCATCTATAACTTCATCAATATGATGGTTGTTGACACTCATTTCAGAGCTTGCATTGCTGCTTGTTGCAACAGGGGAACCAGTACCATTAATCATTCGGTTTCGTGTCGGCCCAGATCTCACACTGTACATAGACGAAGCCGGAATTTTCGTCATCAGTGGCCGTAGATTACCTGGCAGTGTCCGCCTTATATCCTGTTCCACAAGAAAAAAAAAATTAAATCAATTTCATATCATATTTGGATTTAAAAAAAAACTAAAACTGAAACATACCATATGCCTCATAGCCATATCTAGTGATTTCTTTGAGAGTGATCTTCCAAAACCCATGGTATCAGGTGAAGATGATTTCGCAGATAAATTACTATGCGGTGAGTGTTTTTCATGTTTATCGTCTTGCTTTGGTGGGGCCAGTTTTCGCATATTAACAACCCGTTCAACCATTTTTGTCCCGTACATCCCCGGGCTCACGTTATCGTTAGCTTTAGCGTACGCACGGTTCAATGCTGGAATCGGTACTGAGCTGCCACTCTTACGGGTCACACCGGTAGGAAGCCGACCCCTTGAAGGTGAACACGACTGCCTTCGTACCCTTCCATTGGGCACAGGCTCGATGGATGAAGACCGACTACTCGGTGCACCAGCCCGGCCCCTTATGGAGGAAATCGGTCTATCGGAAAGTGAGGTCCGTAAATTAGGCGGTGCGTCGAGGGTATAGCCCGGCATTTCTTGTGGTTTCCATGGTCTAGGTCTTGCACTGGGAGAACTAGCTGAACTTGTGACAGTAGATGTTTTTGTAACATTAGACGATACGGCTGGCCGTTGTGGTGTCAGTTTGGTTGTTGATAAAGACGGTCTGCTTGTTGGGGTCGATGATCTTGCAGTAGTTCTAGCCGGAGGAGTCGGTTTAGATGAAGAATTAATGGGGCGTGAAATGGGTGTCGAAGATCTCTGTCGAACGGTTGTAGTTGAAGTGGGGTTGTTTTTGGTAACCGCGTTTGATATGGTTCTAGCTTGAGTACCTGAAACCGGCCTACCGGTTGGCGTAGAAGGCCTTGAACCTGAACCCGAACCTGTACCTGCGGCTCCAGAAGAAGATGGTCTACGGGGTCCAGTACTTGGTGCAGGGGATGCGGCTCGTGGTCTTGACGACAAACCGTTCCTACCAGTAGCCTCTGGTTGAGTGCTACTTGATAACTATACCAAGGGTAAACAAATAAACAACAATGAAACATGAGAAAATATGACATAAAACATAAACCGAACCAGTAAGGAACCAAAGTTATTGATATTACTCTAGATCTTAATGCACCGGGTTGAGCCTTCTGAGTTCCATTCCGGTTCGCAACGGTTTTCGGTGATTCCATTTCCAGTGAAGGAAACAAAGGAGTTCCAGGAGGTGTCAAAAGCCTGCAAAAATATATATTCTTCCTCAAGTGTAACCAAGAATATAAAACCACAACCCATACACATGACCACTAGCTTTAAGTTTCAACCCCACAGAACAACTTAAAAAGTTAAGAAAATTAAACAAAAAAAAAAGATTATTTTTATTACCATTCATAATCATTCTTATCATTTTCAGAGTTGAGAAACTCATCAGCACCAGTTTTTCTAACAGCTGTGGCAGAAGGCATACTATATATAGAAACATTTCCTGTTCTGGATCCTGCAACATCAAAACATATCAATTCATAATTAAACATTATGTAATCAGTTAGAGCATTCACATCCCTTCCTCTATCTTCATTTCTATAATTACACTAAAAATCATAATATTTTCTCTATCTTTTCAATTAAATAATATTTGTTTCTACATTTTATTATTACCTTTTCTCTCTTCTTCACACCACTCTCAAAAAATATTAAAATATTAATAGGGGTGAACAACGACCCTAAATTTACATATAGACAGTAACATTTTCTCTTTCATCCGCTCACAACCACTTTCCATAAGACCATGTGTAGTGGGGCATTATGGGGCATTATAATAAAAAAAAACGCCCACTCTTCCATTACATAGGGCATTATGGGGCATTATGGGGGGAAAAAAATTGCTTGAGCATTATAATTAAAACGCCATTTTGCACTTGTTGGAGGTTTGACTTGGTTTGACTTGGGCATTATGGGGCATTATTTGGGCATTATCCCCACTACACCACTTTATGCTATAATGCCCCATGCTGACTGGGACGCCACGTGTCGGATAATGCCCCATGGTGGGGGCATTATAACCCACTACCACTACACATGGTCTAAGATGCAAAACTCTCTCACATAAAAATAGGGGAGGCGATGTGAATGCTCTTAATTCCACCATTTTTTCACCTTAAATTACACTAAAATATACTATATTTTCTCTCTCATTTTCAATTAAATAATACATTTTTTATAACTTTATCATTATTTTTTCTCTCTCCTCCACTCACAACCACTTTCAAAGTATGTTAAAAAATTATAGAGGGTGAACAGTGTCCCTTCAAATATACAGACGAACAGCAACATTTTCTCTCCTTCACTCGCAACCACTTTTTATACTATTCATATCATAAAAACTCACTCACACAATTTGGTGGAATGGATGCGAACGCTCTTAGGGATGAGATGAGATCTGTTACAAATAAAATTAACCTACTAAACATACAAATAACTAAATAATTAATTTTTATTATTATTATTATTACTCTACAGTTCTGAACTAGAGTAATTACATGTAGTTCAAAAGCTGTAGAGCAATAATAATTACTCAACATGTGTAATATTGTATGTTTAGCACGTTAAATCTATTTGTATTTGATCCTAACACTAGTTATATATAAATTTGTTACTTTTTTTTTTTACAATCAAATTACTAAAAATATACCATGTGATGAATCAAATTCTGCTTCAACATTCTTCATCAGAAGATCACAACGTTCTTTCTCTCGTTTCTTCATCTCCAAAAACAACCCTAGCTCCTCTTCCTTATCTCGTAACGCCGAATTCCGAAAACTCCCGTTCAATTGCGGCTGCCGTTGCTTCACCGGCACCGTCATCGCCTTCTCCGGCTGCCGGAAGCTCCGATTCATCGCCACAATCAACACAACTCACAAAATTCTAATAGCAACACATAAACAACACACCGTTCATCGTGTAACGATAAATTTACAGTTTCAGATCTGTCAACTGAACTTCAATGAATACTGCTAAATGATGACGTCAGCAACCGTTCAAATTCAAGTTTTTTTTGTAAAAACTGGATACAATACACGCAATTGAACGATAACAGAAGCAACAAATCAACAAATATATAACAATATTCAACAAAATTGTGAACAAATTTGGTTGAATTAAACCTTTGAAGCTTGAAATTAGGTTAAAATGGAGAGAAATGTGAGTGTGTGAGAGAGAATTGGAGGTTATGTTGAGTCAATTTCAGTGCAGTGCAGATGACACTAATGGGAGAAGAAGAGTGCCTTACAGAGCAAGTATGGCTTGTGGATGAAGGGATGTGGCATAGAGAGTTGTACTCTGTGGAGTGAGAGTTGTACCTTTGTTTGGAATAGTGTTTTTGGGTGTGGAATAACGGATAACTGTTAATTAAGGTATGTTTAGTTGATGAAGGCGTTTAATTTCGTTTTAGACTTTTCGGGTTTCATATTGAGAATAGTGAAAGTTTTGGTTGGGCTCATTTTGGTCCCTAAAGTTTGTATTTATTTCTAAAAAAGGAACATAAGTTTTCTAAGGGTGGTAGGATATTTTTCTAGAGAAAACAACTTTAAATAGAGAATGGTAAGGGACGTATAAGTAGTTATACGTTATGGTAGTTAGGTATAACGAAAAGAGAAAGAAATACGGTTATGTGGTTACACGGTTACATAATCATCCTAGTGTCATATTTACAACGTATGAACATGTACTTGTGTGATTGTTGTAGTTATTTACTTAAAATAGGTTATGTATCTAGTGGTCTAATAATTTAGAAGCGTGTATTTTTGCGGCGTGTATTTTTTGAGTAAATATTTATTTTTTTAGTTGAAATTTATACACGTGTATAGCTTTAGAAGTTGGGGGTTCGTTGGAATCAAAATATCTATTTATTGGAGTAGAGGTAATGCTTGATAAAATCCCACTCTCCTTAAATTCCAATAAGGCTGGAGGGTGTGGGGGCGCCACCCTCGCCACATCACCATCTATAGCGCCCCTAGGCGCTATACAACCACAACGCCATCTTTAAGGGGGGGGGGGGGGGGGATGGTGGTGTCGCCAACATGTTAACGAGAGAGAGGGGAGCTATAAGGGGGCGTGATAAAGCCCCATGGCTGAGGTGGATCGTACGTGTCGCTTACGTGGCCTGATAAAGCCCCTAGAGGGCTCCAACCACACCCTCCAGCCTAATAGTTTGGCTATAAGTGAAATTCTACTGGATATGGTTATTTTTAGTATTATTTACATTATTGTGTTTGCGTGAGCATCTAATTTGCAAATAATTTAACTGAATAATAGTTCTTTTTCCTCGTGAACAATTGTATATATGAACACAATTTAAAAAAAAAATATTTGATTTAAAATAAATATTATCTATATATATGCTATGTTTTTAATGACATGTGGATCATAATTAGTGATGCACAAATGTTGCAAAATGAGTAAATGGATAAAATTGTAGTTAAAGGTTGGTAATGATACTTGGAAGGTGAATATGTGGTTGATGATAATACAAGGGACCCAATGTTGCATATTCATAATGTATAGGGCCTATAGTAGAGGAGTTCCTCTCACTTGGAAGCTACGTTATGACACCAAAAAGGTTAAGGTTCCACTTTTCTTTTAAAGTTTTTCTGTCTTTGTGACATTTGGTATTCTTCTAAATATAGCATTAAAAGTTGTAATTGATTATTTGATATAAAGGATAAAGATCAAATAGGAAGTTAATTTTCACTAGGAAGGATAGGAAGCCATAGGATTATGACATGTGGCAAATTTTAAAATAAAGAGAAAGGGTATTTTAGTCAATCCAACTCCTTCTTCTTCCTTTTTCAAAACCCAGTAAATTCAAAAACCCATCATTTTCAAAACCCACCATCTTCAACTATTTCTTCACTTTCTATCTCAATAATCACTACATTATAGTGCGATTTTCATCACAAATCAATGATTCAGAACCCGATCAACGTGTTCTTCAGCTTTTTTTGAAGAAAACCCAGTTTAATTTCATAAAAAAATCTCGTTTTTTCCGGTGATTTTGGAGATAATCACTCGATTCGTTCGATTCAAGCGTTGATAAGTGTTTCAATCATTCAAAATTCATCAATTGTTGAAGAAACCACTTCGATCCATGTAAGAAATTCTTTAATTTCATTTTTACGATCTGGGTTTTTGATTTACTTATTGCGTTTTACGATCATGGCGGGGGTCCGGGGGCGGCAGCCCCCGGTAGCGGGGTCCCAGGGGCGGCAGCCCATGGCGGGGTCCAAGGGGCAGAGCCCCTGGCTGGGGTTGAGCTGGGGTCCAAGGACGGAAATTTTTTTTTCTGATTAAATTGCTGTAATAAAAATGCATCAGAAAAATTAATTTTCCAGAAATTGGCTCATTTCGAAGACAATAATTCGTAGACAATTCACAGTCCCAGACAGTTTTATATGTCCATTGCGTTTTAGAAATAAGAGTGTTTTCACAGTCCCAGACAGTTCCCAGACAGTTTCAGTCCTTTCTGGCTATTGAGTTTTAGAAAAAACATATTTTTAAGTGTTTTTAGTCATTGCGTTTTAGGTAAAACACATTTTTGAAGTGTTTTTAGTCATTGCGTTTTAGGTAAAACACATTTTTAGGTGTTTTCAGTCCATTGCGTTTTAGAATGAGTCATTTTTAAGTCCTTTCTGGCTATTGCGTTTTAGAAAAAAACATATTTTTAAGTGTTTTTAGTCATTGCGTTTTAGGTAAAACACATTTTTGAAGTGTTTTCAGTCCATTGCGTTTTAGAATGAGTCATTTTTAAGTGATTTCTGGCCATTGCGTTTTACAAATAAGACATTTCTTTGTGTTTTTTGTGCATTGCGTTTTAGGTAAAACACTTTTTATGTGTTTTCAGTCCTTTCTGGCTATTCAGTAACGAGCAAGAATGAAGATATAACTGTGATTGGATGAAGAAACAATTGGGTGACAAAGTTGCCATGGTTCAAATCTCAAATCACCTTAAAAACATAACCTAGTATTCTTGTATCTGGAAAGTTTGGTGAGTCTGCAAATATGGAGAGATCGTAATCACATTCTGCATACTCAAAATTCCCTATAGCTCTCTTTAACAGCAAAACGCAATTCATTCAAGAGCTTCCGTAAAACACAAACGTTAGGTAAAACACATTTTTATGGGTTTTTAGTCCATTGCGTTTTATAAAGTACATTTTCTTTTGAGTTTTTAGGCTATTGCGTTTTAGAAATAAAACATTTCTTTGTGTTTTCTGGCCATTGCGTTTTACAAATAAGTCATTTCTTTGTGTTTTTGGTGCATTGCGTTTTAGAAAAATGTCATTTTTTAGGGTTTTTTTTTCATTGCGTTTTACGTAACTGGGGGTTTTTCTATTGCGTTTTACGCAACTGGGTTTTGATTTTTTTTTTGAAAATATAGCAATAGTATACTCGTTTTAAAGATAAAAAAACGCTCGTTTTTTTGGTGCAATTTTTATAAAAAAAATAATGTCGTATGAAAGAGTTATTAACGTTTAAAAAATGGGGGGGAATTGGAGGAGAGAGAAACTATTGGCTTACTTGACTAGAATGCCCCTGAAAAAAGTCACGCGCCTCTTTTCTTACTTTCAATCTCCCTGATTTAATCTTAGCCCTTGATTAACTTAATGGATGGTCAAGATCACTTCCTATCTGTAACACCCTAAATATTTTGTCGTAATTTAAGTAATAATTACGTGAACTTTATATAAAAATCAGAGTTTACAAAAAAAACATTTCATCTAAAACCATTCACACTTGAGATAGTGCTAAATACATCCATAACAAGTTTAAAAGTTAATCCTTGTTAATAAACTAACCACTAGTTTAAGGGGTTTTAAAACATGAATAACAAAAGAGTTTACAACATGATTATGTCTAGACAAGATTAAGATTATTGCGGAAGCTTCAGAATGCGTGTTCGGTTCTTGACGTTGTACTTGATCACCATCCGGGAGGGCTTCATACATACCTAGGGTCAAACACTAAGATATTAGTTTTGACATTAATACATTACGTATAAACGACTTTAAACGATGCAAAGAAACGAACAAAATATTAATTTCCTGGGTTCCACCGCAATTTACGGTGTCACCGTAAATTACGGTGAACCTGGAATGATTCTGGTGCTGCCGTAAACCAGGAGCTTTTCACCGTAAGGTTTTGATCTCCACCGTAAATTACGGTGGAACCGTAATTTACGGTGGACTCTGCAATATTACCCTTTGACTATTTTCCAACTTGTAAAGATCATAACTTTTCACTCGCTTATCCGTTTTAGCCGATTCTTTTCCCTGTGAGTCCGTAATAAAATTACGGATCCAACATTGTAAATTTTACATCATGGAAACCGAGATACCGACAATCGGTTCATGATTTCCTTATTTCCATTATTCAACCCTTTAGTGTAAGTGCATAGCACCTCTTCTCCATTCTTAAAGCTTTTTAGACATAATTACCCAAATTTCCGGGTTCATATATTTGGTGTATTCACGCCAATTCCATGGCTTTGAAATTCATCAAGGGCTAATACTTGTTTCCTCGGAATTCAAGTTTTCCGTTTCAACAACCCTTTTTCATTTAACATTTATTGTTTGACCCATATTCCGGGTTCTTATTCTTAGATCCATATCATAACCAATTTATTGATGTATTACCATCTATCACCTAGCATGATATGAAACTTTTAAGTCTTTACTCATGTGATTCGTTTTCAAGCAACATTTTGACCCGTTTGGCTATCTAGTGAAAACCATCACTTTATTAACATACCAAACCAAATTTCTAATGTTTATTTTGACCCGTTTGGTGATCTAGTGAACTTCGCCACTTTAACGATACATCAAACGCATCAATTACAATCCGACATCGTTTGTACTTAAAAACTAAACATTATTACATAATACAACGAGACTAAAGTCACGTACCTTTAAAGCACACCTTTTCCACGGGTATCACTTCCGGCGTGTCCACTTGACGTTCCGGATTCCTTGCCTAAAGAGTTCAATTCATAACAAGATTAGAACTCTCTTTCATAAGCTTTAACGCATTCATTCATAACATATGCAAATCTGTGTTTTTAGCAATCTTTAACATTTTAACCCTCACTTAGGCGTTTTATCAAACACCTTGTGGGTCAGATTTCTACATGATCTACACCAAGTTCATAACTTGAAATTATTACCCAAATCAACTTCAATTAGACAATATACACATATTTTAACATCAACAATTTCAGAGATTATCTCAAAATTTCAGTTTTCACTAGAACAAGAATCTTAATCCTAGTGTTTATCAAGTTCTACTAACTTACTAATCACCCACTAAGTGATTTTGATCCTTACAACTAACATGCAAGATTTTGACAAGAAATCATCTAGGGTTTGTCCCTAGACTTCACATTACTTCCTATTTCATGTTTTACAACACATAATCAAGCTCAATCTTTGATTTCAATCACATGCAAGAATTTGAGTTGTATCAAAACAACCTAATTTGACATACCTTATGACCTCCTTGACGAGGAGATCACGATTCTATGCTCAGATTTCGTTTATGACATGATTTGAGCCTTCAATTTGAGATTTTAGTAGAGTTTAGGGTTGTGAAGAAGTGGGTGTCGCCCCCTGTGTTTCTTTGATCGACCAGGACTCCAAAATGGAGTGTTTGGTTTCTATGTTACTAATTATTAGTAATGAAAGTTTCGATTTTGACAACCTAAACCCCTCCACTCTTATTTAGTTTGTATTTTTGGCTTTTTAACTCATTTATGTGTTACTACAAGATTCCTAACAAACTAGGTTATTTATCCTAGTTAGTTTATTCTTGTTTATTATACACTTTATAATTCTAGTATAAAGTTTTGAAATTTCGGGATGTTACACTATCCTTCCTAGCCAAATTAACTTCCTATTGTATCTCCACCCTTGATATAAAATATATTTGTGTACAATAGGTTTTTATCATCTTCTATGACGGAGACATCTTGATAGGCATGGATGCCTTTGATTAGTGTCGAGACTCGAGTCACCATATTTGTCTCGTTTATGATTGATTCAAAGTCTAGACTCCTGTCTTTGAGATTTTGTCGTGGGCAATAAGTAAAAAGTGTCCCTTAAAATGGAAATATATTAGGTCACTATCGGTTAATCGCTGGTCTTAATTCTCTCCTATTCTAAATCGCACTAAGAATTAATTGTTAATTAGTTTATTATTTTAAGTGTTTAAAATGGCTAAAGGGATATTGAGTATCTAGGTTAAGTGATTAGTTGATTAATAGACAAATGGTAGATGGTCATTCATTTATTGGCTCCCTCTAGAACATAAAATCTACTACCAACTTCACTATTTTCTAATATATGTAAATCGACATACGTATTGGACCGATTTGTTATCGCTTATTGGGCCCCTTCATAATACGGGCCTTGTTCGATCGCCCATCATGCACACCCTTTAAGACACCCTTTGGCTCATCAGATAGTAATCCAAACTTCCGAATCCGAACAATAAAACCTGACAAGCGCACGCCAAAGATATGCAACGTAGTTGGGGAACCTAAGTCATTAAGCACACTTTAAACACGCACGATATTTAATTATATATAACAAGTCACATTTTTATATGGGTAGAGGATCCTGTAAAAAGTGCTCAAAGTGTGAGAAGTGTGAGAAGTGTATTATAACACTATATATAATACTATATAACACCATATAAACACCGTATAACAATATGTAACACCATATAACACTATGTAACACTATATATCATTATATAACAAATATAACACTATAGGTTGTCTGATAGCATGTCTATGATAGATGTATGTGAGAGTTGGCTACAAAGTCTATTTTTCCTACAATGTGTACAAAGTCACAAAACACCACAATTTCAGCCATAAAACACACACAAAACCCACAAATAACAAAGTGAAGATTACTAAAGCGTCATATTAGTGTGTTTTGTGTTGTGTTTTGGATGATAAGGCTTTGATTTTTGAATGACTAACATTAGTGTGTTTTATGTTGATTATCATGTTGTGTTTTATATTCATAGTTCTACGATAGTGTGTTTTAAGTTTTTATTGACTGTTAGAGTTTGGATATTGTGTTTTAGTGATCTTCACTCTGCTATTTGTGGGTTTTGAGTGTGTTTTATGGCTGAAATTGTGGTGTTTTATGACTTTGTACACTTTGTAGGAAAAATGGACTTTGTAGCCGAACCTCACCCTAGTGTTATATTTGTTATATAATGATATATAGTGTTATATGGTGTTACATATTGTTATACGGTGTTTATATGGTGTTATATAGTATTATATATAGTGTTATAATACACTTCTCACACTTAAGGCCATTTTTACACTATCCTTACCTTATACCTTTTTTTCCACTAATCAAAACTTTTATAATACGTTTCAAGGAATATATTTTTTTCAATTGATCATCACCCACACACCTAGTGTGTAGTATCAAAAATAGAAAACGGTTAATCTTTTGTTTTGTTATAAAAATCTTATAGACACTAATTCATAAGAGTAGGAAGAGGTTAGTCTCCTTTGTAAATAAGTAACGTGTAAATATCTATGATATTAAATCCAAATTCTATTTTGTTATACATAGATACGTGTGACTTTGTGAGTTTTACAAATATAATTAATTAATTAAATAAAAGAATAAAATTCACAATATATATGTTAGTAAATCTTAAATTGTCGGCAAACTAAAGGCCGTCAAATTATTAAACATGTTTAGCTAAACAATCATTCATTTTCATCAAGTATGAAAAGTAAAAAACAGTGACAACCTTGTATGTATTAGCATATAAAACATTATTTTAAGCTTATTAGGTGATCTGTAGTGGGGCGCCATATGTGGCTTTTTTTCATCCATAACGCCCTGCACACCTCGACAGGCGGCGTTATGGGGAAAAAGGGGGGGGGGGGGGGGGGAGGCGCCATATATTTCACGGCGTTATGGGCTTTGCTTTTCAACCTTTGACCAATCAAAATAAAGCATGGTTTTTTTATAATTAATTAATAAAAAACAAAAATTAATAATTAGGTAATGATGGGTAGGGGCTTTATGACTATGGGCTCTAGTGATATAACGCCCCATAAAGCTCTTGTGTGAAGTGGCACGACACGTGTCGCATAACGCCCCACAAGGGGCTTTATGACTACGGATGACCGGGCTCTAGTGATATAACGCCCCATAAAGCTCTTGTGTGAAGTGGCACGACACGTGTCGCATAACGCCCCACAAGGGGCTTTATGACTACGGATGACCTTATTCAACGTATACAAAATGCCGGCGGGGGTACTTTCTTTTCCGGTGAGTAATAGCTACTCTTTTGCTCTATCTGTGCGTTCACCCTAATTGTTTTGGGATTCATGTTTTCATGGTGCACATCATATTAAGCATGGTTGTAAAGTCGCTAGGCGCTCCCTAGTTGGTTGACCGGGGAGTTGAGAGTACTCGGTCTAGGCGGAGAGTACACGGGGAGTACTCGGAGATGCCAAATTATAAAGAAATTAGTTTTTGGATATTAAATATATGTCAAATAACATAAATTTACTAATATTATAACAAAATACGTGAAATTGATATTCATTCTTTAATATGATAGGCATAAAAATTATTTTTATTTTATTTTAAGTGAAACTCGGCCCGAGTTGACCTACTAGATCCAATTTTGGCCAATGTTGACCGCATTTGATTGATTCCGAGTAATTAGTCGGAGTGGAAGAAAGTCGCCTCGGCAACCTACCTTGTAGCGACTACTCGGGGAGTACTCGGACTTGGAGACCTTGTTTTACAACCATGATATTAAGTAAGGCTATGCGCTATGGTGACCATCCTCCCTTGGAGGATGATCCGCCACGTAGGCGCCACATCATAGTCCTATAGAGGATGATCCGCCATGACAACACTGGAAATGGGAGGATGATCCTACCCCACTAATTATGGCAATTAAATTTTTTTTTTTTTTTTGCAAAGGAAACACTGGAAATGGAAATGGTTTTGTCATGTTCTGCTTCGTCCCCAGCGTCTCCATCTAGACGATCACGACGCCGACGAGGGGGGGCGGGATGGTGTGCGGACCGTCGTTGGGGCTGGACGGGTGGGGGACGCTCCCCATACCGTCTAGCCTAAGCAGATGAGTCTCTTGAAATTTTTGAATTTGTGCTCTTTTAACTTGTTGATTCTCTGTTTGTATCTAACTATTTGTGTCGTTCTTTCAACAATAGATGCGTTGTGCTTGTCTGCTTTTTGACACTATATTAGGATCAAACTGGCTTTTAACTTTGCCATTCATACAGGAAACAAAAAAATTTATATTAGACTGATTTAAATAATATATTTTTTTTTTTTTATAATCTAGAGATCAAATTATATAGCTTTACACTCACAGTCAATGCTGCCGACATCATAAGAGGCCGGTTTTGGGTTCTTAGAAAATACCTGCCATAGTGCCATTCGGAAAAGAAAGATAAGCTAAAACTGTGTGTGCTACTAATATATACAAATTAATTTTTCGGTTATATACTCAGCATAATATTCTTGATATAAGGAAGTCCTGTGTTCAAATACTTTGCAGATAACGAGCATTTAGATTTTAAAGCATGCGATAAAATTAAGACTGTGATTGGTTGGAGTCTTTTCAAAATAAAAGAACTCTCCAAAAATAAGCGTATGCTATTTTAGTGCAACAAGCACACGGTATTCTTTAGTAAAAGGCAAAAGAATAGTTCGCTTTGTGCTCATCGCATAGCTGCGTGCCTTTCTTGACTGCAGCTGGGCTGCTTATATACACACAGCTTCCCTTTATAACTTATTCAACCAGCCGATGTGGGACACCAACTTGTAGTTTCTAGGCCACAATAGATGTTTTCTTCTCAGGATGAATGACCAATGGCGGATCTAGAAATTTTTTCTAATGGGTTCCTTTCGATACATTATCACTAATTTTTCTAAATCATACAAGGTTTTCACTAATTCTTTCTAGGAACCCCACAAAATGTGGCTAAATCCGCCACTGTGAATGACCATCTTCAGAGACTGGGGGAGGGGTTTCAGAAATGAACAGGCCAGACGAGTGTGAACACTGTGAATCTGTTGGCCGTTTATCGTGTAATGTGGAGGCCGAAATGGTTGATCTTGAACTCAGAAAGCTACAACCAACATAAACTCATTCGTAACTAAATGGTTGAAGTTGCCACCTCTATATATATAGTTGAAATGTTGTATCTAACATCTGTTTGCGACATTAAAATCTATAATCAGATATTCACCCTGGGCGATTTGTTGGGGAATTTTCAGAAACCGGACGATCAGAGAGGCGTGTAATCACTCTCAGATCAAATTATTTCGGTGGTTCACCCGAATAATTCAATCGGATACAACTCTGATTTCGAGAAATTGAACTAGTGTATGTTTTTTGCGTGAATTGATTGAACCAGAAAATTGTGATCAAAAAACTGAATACGAAATTGGGTTTTTGGGGTGTAACTGCCCAATGGCAGTTAATCCAATTTTTGGACAAAACTGCCATTTCCAGCCAGGGGCTCTGCCCCTTGGACCCCGCCAGGGGCTGCCGCCCCTTGGACCCTGCTCCCAGGGGCGCTGCCCCCGGACCCCCGCCAAGGGGGCGCTGCCCCCTTGGAACCCCAGTATAGTACGGGCTCCGCCCGTACACTTCGAATAATAATAACTCAAACAAGCGTGCACTCCCGCACCTCCTAACTTGCTTGATGTGTATTATTATTCGCTTTGATCACCAAGTCAATCCCCGATTACACTAAAATATCTAACACGATTCCCATGGCGTATGTGGTCAGAAAACCTGGAAGCCAAATCAGGAAACACTGGTGGAGAAATGCGGACCTCTTGTAATGTTTGTAGGCAAACTTCTAGCACAGAGCAACAGGGAATGGTGTGTGTCTAGCAATAAACTTTTAAATTTATAAATTGTTAATTAGTGTAACGAATATTAGAGCTTGAATAAGCAAGTGTGATCTCATAAGTAGTAGCACAGGTTATGGCAAAACGGAGTTAGTCAAACACTCCAACACAGTTGGTCTTATTGATAGAAACCTTAGTTTTTAAGCATGAAAGAAATTAACTTAACTTTCTTGGTTACATGAAATAAACGGCTTGGTGGCGAGTCTGGACCAGCAGTCAGAAGTTTCTTGACCGAAGCATCGCAGACCAGATGAACTCTTGGGTTTGGTATTCTCTGGCCAAGTTTTATAAAGGTGAGGATTTGATGTTCATAAAGGAAGTTTTGGACTGTTATGCGGTAGCGAGGAAACGGAACCCATCAAGTCATTTAGATGATAGCGACAAAACAGACGAACCCGCCGCAACACGCGAGCATTCCTACTAGTACATAGATACGTGTGACTTTGTGAGTTTTACAAATATATTTAATTAATTAAATAAAAGAATAAAATTCACAGTATATATGTTAAATCTTAAATTGTCGGCAAACTAAAGGCCGTCAAATTACTAAAAATGTTTAGCTAAACAATAATTCATTTTCATCAAGCATGAAAAGTAAAAAACAGTGACACATAGCATATAAAACATTATTTTAAGCTTATTATTCTTTAACGTATACAAAATCAATGGGCGGGAAAGGGAATGGTGCCAGGCAGCTGCCTGGCACTCCCATGTTGGCCCAACAAATTTACGATTTTATCCCGCTTTAAAATTACAATTTTGTCATCAGTTCAAGATTATGTTTTTACCCCCACTTAAAAATAGATTTATGCTTTTGCTCCCAGCTAAAAAATTTCAATTTTACCCTCGATTCAAAATTACGATTTTGCTTCGTTTAAATTTACAGTTTTACCATTAGTTTCTTTTCCTTAAAATAACGATTTTGCCATCTGTTCAAAATTATGTTTTTACCCCCACTTAAAAATAAATTCACGCTTTTGCTCCCAGTTAAACATTTCAATTTTACCCGCGGTTCAAAATAACGATTTTGCCCCGTTTAAATTCACAGTTTCGCCATTAGTTTTTTTCTCTCACAGCCAAGTTACGATTTTGCCCTCAACTTAAATTTACATTTTCTCCATCGTTTTTTTTTTGTTTTCCTGGTTAAATTACAATTTTGCCCCCGTTGTAAAATTACAATCATGACGGCAGCTACCTGCCACTCCCCCATTGGTCCATTTAATTTACGATTTTACCCCTGAAATAAAAATATGATTTCGCCCTCAGTTCAAAAGTATGTTTTTCCCATCGTTTTAGTTTTTTTAGCAAAGGGTTAGGATATAATAGGAAGTTTATTTGGGTAGGAAGGCTAGGAAGTGATCTTGATGATCCATTTACTTAATCAAGTGCTAAGATTAAATGGGTGAAATTGAAAGAAAAAAAGGAGGCGCGTGGGTTTTTTCAGGAGCATTCTAGTCGAGTCAAGGCAATAGTTTCTCTCTCCTCCAATTCCCCCTCCCCACATTTTTTAAACTTTAATAACTCTTTCATATGACATTATTTTTTTATAAAAATTGCACCAAAAAAACGAGCGTTTTTTATCTTTAAAACGAGTATACTATTTCTATATTTTCGATTTTTTTTGAAAACCCAGTTGCGTAAAACGCAACAGAAAAAAAAAATCTATAAAATGACATTTTTCTAAAACGCAATGCACCAAAAACAAAAAGAAATGTCTTATTTGTAAAACGCAATTGCCAGAAAACATAAAGATATGTCTTATTTCTAAAATGCAATAGCTTAAAAAAACAAAAGAAAGTGTACTTTCTAAAACGCAATGGACTGTAAACACATAAAAATGTGTTTTACCTAAAACGCAATGCACAAAAAACACAAAGAAATGTCTTTATTTCTAGCAATGGCCAGAAAACACTTAAAAATGTCACATTTCTAAAACGCAATGGCCTAAAAAAACAAAAGAAAGTGTTCTCTATAAAACGCAATGCACAAAAAACACAAAGAAATGTCATATTTATAAAACGCAATGGCCAGAAAACACTTAAAAATGTCTTCTTTCTAAAACGCAATGGCATAAAAAACAAAAGAAAGTGTTCTCTCTAAAACGCAATGGACTGAAAACACCTAAAAATGTGTTTTACCTAAAACGCAATGAATAAAAACACTTCAAAAATGTGTTTTTCTAAAATGAATGGCCAGAAAACACATAAAAATGTCTTAGTTTTAAAACGAAATGGCCTAAAAACACTAAAGAAAGTGTTCTCTCTAAAACGCATTGAACCAGGACAATAGTTTTGTATGTGAATTGTCTGAACCAGGAAGCAGGAGATAAAAAACTGTCTACGAATGCAGTTTTCCAGAGGCAATTTACAGAAAATTAAATTTTCTGATGCATTTTTATTAAAGCAATTCAACCCCAGCCAGGGGCTGCCGCCCCTTGAACCCTGCTACAAGGGGCGCTGGCCCCGGACCCCCGCCAAGATCGTAAAACGCAACGACTAAATCAAAAAACCCAGATCGTAAAACTGAAATTAAAGAATTTCTTACATGGATCGAAACCGATTTCTTCAACGATTGACGAAATTTGAATGATAGAAACACTTATCAGCGATCGAATCGAACGGATTGAGTGATTATCTTCAAAATCATGTGAAAAAACGAGATTTTGTATGAAATTAAACTGAGTTTTCTTCAAAAAAAAACTGAAGAACACGTTGATCGGGTGTTTGAATCATTGATTGTTGACGAAAATCGCACTATAATGTAGTGATTATTGAGATAGAAAGTGAAGAAAAGGTTGAAGATTGTGGGTTTTGAAAATGGTGGATTTTGAAGTTACTGGGGAGAAAATGAAGAAGAAAGGATACGATTGACTAAAATACACTTGCTCTTTATTTTAAATGTTGCCACATGTCATAATCTTATTGCTTCCTACACTTCCTAGCCAAAATAAACTTCTCATTTGATCCTCACCCTTTTAGCAAAACTATAAAACTTTTTTGTTTTAATTGGTTCACTCGATTTAATTTTTTTCGTCTCAAGGAGCTGCCTAACACTCGCTCATTAGTCCTGAAAAATAACGGTTTTGCCCTAGGCCTAAATTACGGTCTTATCATCGTTTTACTTTTTTTCCTAGCAAAATTATAGTAGTGTTACTTTAATTGATTGAGAACTATTCGACTATCGCCACGCAACACAGACGGGGCATCAATTAGTTACCTAACATGGGACATTTGTTGGTCAACGCATAAAAAGTTAAAATAAAAAACGGTGGAAGCCGACGCAGAGGATACCGATTAACTTTGGAAACATAGGACAAAACAGGTGTGGTGGGTGGGTCGGTTGGTGCGGTTTGGGTAAAAGTTATTTCATACACTCAAATCATTATACAATAAAAAACTTTATATTGTAAAATAAAAAAAGGTTAGCACAAAAAAGACATACCAACTTTCATATTTTTAACGTAAAAGCCTGGCTATCTACTGTAACTCAATAGGCGACTTCATACGTTTGCGACCCCAGACAACGTTGGATAACTCAATCCTAAAATCACCAGTTTTAGGGAAAAATTTGCCGCCCAAAAACCTACCAGGGGCGGACCTAAAGAAGGTCCAGGCGTAGCACGGGCTACGGCTCAACTTTTTTCCGGTAATGTAATTTTTTTTATACTAAGGACAACTCTAAACAACTACGAGGACACCCCTCAAATTTTTTTTTTACAAACCAATAATAAGCCCAGTTGGTGATGATGATACAACCCAAATAACTAAATAATAGCACATTAGATTAACCCAAATAACCAAATAATAGCCCAAATAACTAAAAAAATTGAAATTGAAGCTTGTCAAGACGGACTTACGCAATCGAATCGGCCCGGAATTTTTGAACAATGCTACGGTTTGTGCGGTCGAAAATAATTTTTTACTTTATTTATTTATCGTTGTTTTTTTTTAATATTGCATGGTAAAAAAAATAAAAAAAATTGGGATACCCCTGAGTTAATGTTCTAGTTCCGTCACTGAAACCTACTATAAAAAAAATAAAAAAAAAATTGGGATACCCCTGAGTTAATGTTCTAGTTCCGCCACTGAAACCTACTATAGTAAAACCTAGTTGGGATCACATTTGAACTTGAAATTTTTGGCTACAACTCAATCAATCAATCAATCAATCAATCATACCCAGTAAAATCCCACCAATAGCAAAGCTATTTGTAGGGTCTGGGAAGGGTGGGATGTAGGCACACCTTACCTCTACCCCTAGGGATAGAGAGACTGCTTCCAGTGAGACCCTCGGCTCTAAAACAAATTTTTGGCTACAACTGAAAACCCAAATCTTCACTTTTCCAATTAAACTATAGAACATTAACATACCAACTTTCATATTATTTTAAGCTTATGGCACAAGTTAAGTTTAGGCACGTCAACTCACTCATTTATGGTAATGCAGTTTTGGTATTGATGAAACAGTGGTTAACCAAGGGAGGTTAATTCACTGGTCTCGTCAAGTAGGGTTAATCCCTTCTTTCCGAGGATCGTCCGCTGGTCTATCTCCTGCACAAGGAAAACAAACCGTGACTCGTAACAAGGAGGATGGGGTGGGGGTGCTCCTTGTTACCACTCTCCGGCGTGAGAACCAGTAATTTGCTTGTGAAGCAAAGTGTGTGATGGTAGTAGTAGTGAGAGAGTTGAGAAGAGATACCTCAAACCTGGTTTGGGATGGGTATTTATAGCCGAGGAGTGAAGGAGGGTAATTGAGTGGCTAGACTGACAACGCACAGCCTCTTGCAGTTGTTTCAGGCTTGTCGGTTACGGTGGTGATGCCACGTCCTACTGTGGTGTCAGTCTGTTGCTTACGTGTGGGCTGACAGGCGACTGTCATTGGTGCCACTTGCTCTGTGGTGTCAGTCCCACTTGCCTTGTGGGCAGGATGCGGTGCCGTGCCGCATCGCTGCTCGCGGTAACTGTTGTTGTTTCCGCGTTCTCCCTCTGGCCAAGACATGTGCGGGATGCGGTGCTAGGCCGCATCGCCACTTGTGGTGACTGTTGTTGTTGTCCAGATCCCTTGTCGTGACGGAAATGTTTATAGGATGCGGTGCCAAGCCGCATCGCTATGTGTAACACCCATTCTCATACACCGATTGGATTTGACCGCTGTGTTCGCGGGTGCCCGCACAGACACAGATAATTTCTTGCCGGTGGGGGTTTTTGATAAGGGTAATGGTCACTCGCAGCCATGTTGGTGCGAGATCTGGGACCATACCCCTTCACGTATACATGTTAGAATGATAGATTTTATAGATGATTCTCAAATTGGTTGTGTAAGATGAGACTTTTTTTAAACGTAAAGGTTTATAAAAGATATATACTTTTTTTTTATAATTGCCTATTGTATGGAGTTCTATAACTAATGATAAAATTTCTGTATTTTTTTTTTTTTTGTAAATGTAGACAATCAAATAGACGATCAACCACGTTATATCCTCGTCTTCTTTTGCTTTCGATTTGTCTTTGCTATTGTTACTGTGGTCATGGCCGATGCTTTATTGTCCCGGCCCTCACCGATTTTTCGCTCGTAATGTTAATTTTACCGAAAATTTTTTATTTTTAGTGTAAAATATTGGATTTTTAAGAGTGCAGCCCCCACAGATTTGGATTTTGACAGTCCCTCCCCCATTGAGGTTTCATTCAAGCTTCGTCACTCAGTCTGTGGTGTTTCTTAATCCATAGCCATTGAGTCTTAGTTGTTTCTTAATTTATAAGGGTGTCCGGTGTGGGTGCGCAAAGGCGGTTGCCGCGCGGCAAACACCGCCGCCGACCCTTTGCCGATGCGGTTTCGTTGATCAGTCGGTGAGGGATTGCCGTGCGGTGAAGGGAGGGTATGAGAGAGAGAGAGAGAGAGGGGGTAGTGTGGGGTGGGGTTCATTCCAATCACACATTTTTCTTTTTTTTTTAAGTTTACCACTTCAACAAGTGTCTAAACCATTGCCAACACTTTTTAGCAAAGTTTAAACATTTTTCACTAATTGACGTGCCACACTCTAATTGGTTGATTTTTTAGTTTGCCACTCTCAAGTGTTTAACCACTCCTTACACCCTAAGGTTCCCCAACAAGGCATATGAAACGAATGGAAGACATTAATGATTTTAGTGTCATTAAGTCACTTTTAGTTAATCAGGTTTTACTTAAGAGCACAGATGAATCCGGTCAAACACTAATACATGTTAAGAGGTGTGGAGTGCATACTCGTTCAAGACTAATAAGACTTCCAAAAGTAAGAACCTTTTGGGGGGGGGGGGGGGGGTGTTACGAGAGGTGGTGGGGTTCGGGGGCAACGCCTCGGGTGGGTCCAGGAGAATTGATCATTAGTAAGAACAAGCACATCAATAGCAATTGCGTGATCAATGGTACCTGGACGACCAACGATAACTTGGGCTATTAGCAACAACTGGCCAATCAGGAGTAACCGAGTTAACCGCCAAACGATTTAACCACTAACTAAGACACTCTTTCATGAAGCAATGTGGTGTTTCAACAAAATGTCGTCGTGAAAACCCTTTTTAAGTATAACATGAAAGTCTTTGGTCTAATTTCGGTAGACACATATTCCTAACTATAAAACAAATACTCACTTTGTCACAATTAACAGATTAAGATTTTCGGAAGTACCATCAAAATACTTTCATCTGACAACGAACATAAATGACTTAACAAAGATCATCCGGGCATATCCTAATCTACAAAACCCACGAAAGGTATTCTTCAAACAACCCTTAAAATTTTCAGGTCAAAAGACGAAATCTTGAGATCAGGGCCGGACCTATAGTACAATTAATCCAGGCTTAGGCCTAGGGCCTCCAAAAAAAAAGGCCTCCACTTAAAAGAAAATTAATATGCTAACTATTAATATTAGTGCAAACTTATTGTAAGATTTTTTTGATTCCTTGTACAAGCAAACAACTATGTTTTATAGTTGTGTTACATTTTTGTTTAGTTCCAAATACGGATAAAGGAGTGTCCTTTATAATAACCAAAGAAGGAAAAAGGGTCTCAAAATTTCATTTCGCCTTGGCCTCCAAAAAGCTTGGAACGGCCCTGCTTGAGATTCATTTGAAAAGCTCAACTTGTGACCCGAACGATACACAAGATACCATATTATAGTGCATAATGATACGTCGAATCATGTGACCGAAACTTCTTACAAGAGGTTCATGATTGATCAACATTCCCTTAATTTTTTGTTCCATCAAATGGATTATGAGATACATTTTCTAAATGGTAGTTTGAAGTAATAATGACATATGGAGAAAAGGTTGCAGAATGTACATGCATGTTAATCATCATTCGTTTATTAAACATCGTCCGGATCGCTTCCACCAATATGCGCTTCATGACTAACCCAATAATTGGTTCCATCCGGTGCGTCGAGCTTACACCTGCATAAAAACATGAAGATTCGTTTCAATCTTTACCAAAATCAGATTAATAAACGGTAAACAGGTAGGGCTGCTAACGAACCGAACAAATACGAACAAGACCTTGTTCTTGTTCGTTTGTTAAGAAATATGTGTTCACGAATTGTTCATGAACACTTACAGAACGAGATTTTATGTTTGTGCTTGTATGTTAAAGAAATGAACTTGTTCGTGTTTGTTTGTTAATTTTAGGCAAAGAACGAAAACGAATGTTGATGCACACACATGAGCACAAACTAATGATCATGGACACAAATGTAAACAAACGAACACAAACAAGCGTTTATGAACAGAATATATAATACACAAACACTTATTAAATATTTTATTTGTCTAAATTTTGAAGTATTAAATAAAATATAAAAACTAGAAACACTAATGAACTAACGTTCACGAACATAAATGAACGAACGCGGCCTTTGTTCATGTTCGTTCATTTAACTAAACGAACGAAATTTCTTGTTCGTGTTTGTTTGTTTAATAAACGAGCGAACACAAACGAACTTCCCACCAAACGGTTCACGAACTATTCGTCGAACGTTTGGTTCGTTTGCAGCCCTAAAAATCGGGAATAAACGTTAAACAGGTATACTAACCGTTCCAGGACTGATTTCCCTTCCTTGTACTTTTGGGCCTCATCATGTGCCGTTTCCTGATATTCGTAAATCAATTAAAATTGCATATATTGTAAACTATAACATAAAGCGCGATAGTTTTGAACTTATCGTTTCTTATCTTACATATGTCCATCCAACGATCGATCCACATTTGACGCAGAAAATATCAGCAACTGTGTGCAGTCCAGTCATCATTAGTCTATCTTCCTTTACGCCAACGGTCACATTTACTCTGTAAAACACACTCTCGGGTGACTTTTGTTACTCGAAGATCTAAAGCAGAATCATATAACTTATAAGCAGTTGCATAAAGTTGGGTACTTTTACATTTATATTAATAATTAAAAAAATATATATATATATATTCTTACGAACTACCCCTCGAGAATCAGAAACTCGAAATCAATATCAGATTACTTAAAACACTAAAAACTGATTATCTCAACTTCATATCTCAATAATCAGTTTAGATAGATAAAACCACATCAGCATAGTAAGGAACACTTACACGTTACTAAAGAGATAAGCCTTTCCATGCTTGCACTGAAAGGCCTGAATGAATCGACACACACACAAAAAAAAAAAAAATACGTCAACAAAACGCCTCCAAAACGAAGCAAGCCGACAGTAGATACAGTACTTGAAATTTTTTTTTAACAATTTCATTATCATCAAGAATTTTTAGTTTGTGTCATCATAAAAATAAACCTACACAACCTATCCTCTACCGGATCAAGATTATATCTTAATCACATGTATCGCAATTTTAGTTTATCCTAATTTATTTTCTGAATCAAGATTATGTCTTAAACAAACCAATGCAACATTGTGACAGTGAGATCACAACAGATTCATACACATTCCCTAACAACTATAACATCGCGTTCGCCAATCAATTGATGATCATGACAACTAGGGCTGCAAACGAACCGAACGAATACGAACAAGACCCTGTTCGTGTTCGTTTGTTAAGAAATATATGTGTTCACGAACTGTTCATGAACACTTACCGAACGAGATATTATGTTTGTGTTCGTTTGATAAGGAAATGAACTTTTTCGTGTTCGTTTGTGTTTGTTTGTTAATTTTAGGCAATGAACGAAAATGAACGTTGATGAACACAAATGAGCACAAATTAATATTCATGAACACAAATGGAAACAAACGAACAAAAAAAAGAGTTTATGAGTAGAAGATATAATACATTGACACTTATTACATATTTTATTTGTCAAAATTTTAAAGTATTCGAACACGTTAGCAAACTATCACGAACATAAACGAACAAACGTGACCTCTGTTCATGTTTGTTCATTTAACTAAACAAACGAAATTTCTTGTTCGTGTTCGTTTGTTTAATAAACTAACAAACACAAACGAACTTCTCGCCGAACGGTTCACGAACTGTTCGTCAAACGTTTGGTTCGTTTGCAGCCCTAATGACAACATATTCATACACTGACACACATTCTCTCTTTGACAACCATAACATCGTGTTCGCCAATCAATTGATGATGATGATCCACCATTAACTACTTCCATTAACAAATATTAAGAAACAAACATCTTGACCGCATAGATACACAGTCCCTCCATAGACGCCATGCCCAAAAACAAAGACCACCAAGAAATAAAACTCGCCTTTCGGGGTCAAAGTCAAACACAAACCAAGCACATTCCAAAAACATAATTAAAATTTTTAATTAACTAGATTTCAACTGATCATGTTCATATGTTATTCTGATTCTTCATGTCTTGATAACCACTTTATTAAAAACCAAACAACTCCCCTAAACTCATGAAATCTTCTACTTTGACTAATTTTTATATTTACATTTCATATCAATTTAAATTAACCCAATAATCTGATTCATTATGTAAATGAAAATTCCATTTGAGTTCTTCATTGAACAAAAACACAGACAAAAAAAATTCAAGTAAATTAGGTCAAATCAGATAAAAAAAAATAATAATAAAAGTATTACAGTAATTTCATCAATCGATTCATCATCAAATCAGGATCACCGATCAAGAATGCAACAAACACAATCAAAATCAAAACTTTAACACAAAAGATCACGCGATCATCATCAAACAACAGATATTTAATCAATAATCAATCAAAAAACAACCACCCAAAATAAAATAACAAAAAATAAAAAAAAAAAGAAAGAAAAGAATTTTCAACCTTTGAAACAATATCATCGGAAAGTGCGAGATGGGTTTTGCAGTGTCTGCAACTGTAGATTTTACCCTCTAACGTAACTTGAAACAATCGCCCCATGAATTTAATTGAATTGAATTGATTGAAGAAGAAAGTGAAAATTAGACGATGTGAAGTTTGGAAATTATCAAGAATTTCGTCCCCTGTGTTTATTATACGCTTTTTGCTGTTAAGTGGGCCCCACTTGGTTGTTTGTTTATTTTTCTAATGTACAACTTATAATGCCTATGGTATGGTTTGATTGTCTTTTTGTTGGGTATATTCTCGGTTTCTGACCATTAAGTGGAAATTTTATTATAATTTGTATTGTGGGGTGGGGACGTGAAACCATGTAAAGTAGTAACCGAAGGATGACTAATACCGGGAAAAACGTAAAATAAAAACACAATTTTCCTGATATCAAGTGACTCATGTGACGTAAAAAGAAGAGGAGTCGAATGTATACCGACACGTATTAGAAAGTCGAGAGGGTAAAAAAACCAGAGTGATAAGCCAGCAAACACCGTGCTAAGTAGCAACTGAACGATGATCAAATCCGAGAAAAAGGTAAAATAATAAGTAATAAATAATCTTTTTTTATGGATACTTTTATAAATAATCTAAACTCATTTAACCTTTTTTAGCAAATTAAAAAAAAATGAACAAAAAAGTTAGATAATGTCTTGAGTTGAAAACACGTCAAATGGCAATAGTGTGCAATACAGAAGGATGTGGGCTTAAAATATTATTTAGTAATTGGGCTGAACTTTGCTACTTTAGTCATTTGGGCTCATATTTCGGTGAATGTGGATAACCAATTCGTGTTGGTTCGTTTTTTTTTTGAAAGATAGTGTTGGTTCGTTTAACTTGATATCTAATTCTATTCAATTAAATTAAATCATAAATGTGTGTTGCTTCCAACTTAGTCATTTGGGCTCATTTTTCTAAAATTGTTGAATTACTTTTTGGTAAAAATTACTTACGTTTTGTTTGGCCTTTTGCCCTTTTGGGTAAGAGGCGTGTTAATGAGTTATACTTTTCAAAAAAAAAATTACTTACACGTTTGTTTTTTAGAATCCCTAAAGTTTATTGGACATCTTCTAGGTCAATTGATTGGTTATGTGACAATGTAGGAGGATTTCACAAATCATGATGATGAGCTAATTGAGAAGGTGGCATACATGATTTTATATACAAGGAAGAACAAGAAAACATACATTTATAACTACACTAGCCATATTTTGCATGACAACGTTCATCATGTACACAAAAGATGGTGTATATATTTGTTATTTCCCTTTTACTAGTAAATGAAATTGTGCTCATACAAAATGACACTTATTTCAAACCCGAATTCATCCCTTCTCTGACAAATCATTTCTAATCCAATCCGAAAGTCTTAAGAGTTTAGGTTTGTTTTAATCTTGTCAACCCTAGTTAAACCAAATCTACCTACCATATAGCAAATATTGTGTAATTTAAAACTCTAAATCAAACAACCTAATGCCTAAATAAGGTTTATTTTCACATAAACCCATATAATGTTCACTAATGGACTTAAAGTACTCATGTGTACATTGTGTACCTATCGTTAACAAAATCTTACAAATGAATTTTCATTATTGAAAATGTAAAAAAAATTGTCAAACGAAGGAGCAAATTGTAGGTAATTGTAAGACCCTTAGTCTATTTTATACAATGATCATATAAATTGCGACAATAATAGTGTATTTAAGATTAAACATACACTTAAAAATACGAGTTTGTTAAAACATTTTAACATTTTGTACATACATTCGACGTTTAAAACGTGACGACGAAACATAATGCGGAAGCTTGCATCTTGATTGTGTTCGGTTCTTTATCGAGCTTGATCATCCTCCGGTATTTCATATACGTTACCTACAACCAACATTATCAAAATTTGTTAGTAATAAGTATTAAAACTTGTTTCAACAAGTAATAAGACCAAAACCATTGCACAGCAACATTTTTGCAGAGATTGTACCCTGTCGCGTGCCGTGACGTGTGTGGAAATAAGCGTCGCGTGACGTGAGACCAGTTACGCGCCGCGACCATAACTTGAGCTCCCCGTCGCGCAGCGCGAGGGTCATAATTTGACAGAATGTGTTGTTTATCAACCTGCACATTCCCAGCCGATTATAATTTCACGGAAACGAGCATAACTTGCTCGTTTTTTATCCGTTTTACGTCACGCTTCTTCCTACGTGATCGTAAATTGATCATCCATCACATGGAGTTAAAATCCGACATCCAGATTAACAAAATTTGAGATTTTTAAGCCTTCGGCTTATTACCATTTTTTTAAGTTTTGACCCGTTCATGATTCTATCAAACAAACCTGCTTGTTTCTATAAGTTTTTTTTTTCTCATGAACATTACGTTATAACTATTTCATATTATACAGGGTCATAACCATGGGTTTTTATTCATCTTTAACCCGTTTATGCATATATGCTTATTTTGACCCGTTAAGAGTATTTAAGCAAATTTTAAGCATAATTCACGCCCATTCCTTGCGTGTATTATATTTCCACATTCTCATATCAATTATTCTTCTACCATAACTATAATTATGGTGGATTTTAATGTGGTAACTATTCGTTCCTAGTTTTATCCCTCGGATTGCTATTTTACGGCAAAGACTCATATAGAGTCACTTGACCCAAGATTTACCCCTCTTTCACTTTTTATACTTATTCAAAGTATTTGCTTGATCATATAACTTGTTTTCAAACAACCCTTAAGGTTCGTTTGCTCGATTTAGCTTACGAGGGCGTTTTGGTCAACTTAAATCCTTTCTTTACGACAAAAGACTTTTAATGCCATAATTGACCAAAATCCCACTTTTTAAATTATGATCATTCTGTTTTCAAAACACAATGACTATAATTTAAATCATTCGGTTTTCCTAAAAGATAACCAAATGTCCATTTTTAACTTGTTTAGCTCTCATAGAACCTCAAGTTCTAAATGATGAATTAACCTATTATACATACCTGGCTCGGATCAATATATTGACCCATTTCAATACCTTGCCTTAATAGCCGCTAAGTAATAGCGATGTAAATATCCTTTCGATATTTATCCCTATAATCAAACAACTCGACAACCCTTAGTCGATATTGTCAAAGGGTGATATTTTCACCTTTTGACCCATTTGGTCTAAATTACCGTGTATCTTTGCGAGATGGTATTTATTATCATCTCGTCTACATGACTCGCTCCGGTTTACACCGTACGGTCATTTTATTTATAAACCATTTCTTAACTCGTTTGACCCATTATGGCTTACGCCATAAAGTGTCTTTCAAAAACTAACGGTTGTCATCAACGAGTGACCGAACTACCGTTTTACCCTTATTATGTATATTGGTTTACCCTATAAGGTAACCATTCAAAACTCATTATCTATTAGTCATTTCATGACTAAATAATGTAATAGTCCTTTTTAACCATTAAACATGGTTTATTATTATTGTCTTTGTTCCGAATCGCACATGTCGTGTCGGAACATTATAATTTAAATATGACTTTCTGTTATTCATAACCTATGACATAAATAGGTATTCAATAAAAGATGTAAGCTTTACTTACCTTGCTTCGTTTGACCCGCTTCCTTCCCAAGCTTTCACCTAGCTCGTCAAGCGTCAAACTATCATTGTAATTTGTAAGATGGTTAGATTAGTCATAATCATTTACGACTATTCCATCCTACGATTCTTATGTCGAATTTATCATTCGATCATATCATTGGTCAGTTTGACTTTTTAAAGTCAACTGCCTATTAACATAAATAATTACACGAAGTAGATCAACTATTCGTTTAATTACTTGGTCAATTATCCGGTAAGCATCATTCTTATGTTACCGTTTTAATCACTTATTAACCAAGTTCCTTTCATCATAATTTACCGAATTAATATACAATGATATTAAACATCTTTGAACATGAACATATCATAAATTTTCATCTTATCATACTAAACTCATATCATAGTAAGTATGATTATATACTTAAACACACAATTTGTTCAAGTATTTCCTGATTACAATCATGTATGAAGATTCTAATCATAATTATATCATCAAATTCATCTTATGATTAATACCCACTTATCCTAGTGTGGTAATTCATCAAATCTGTAACGCCCTAAAACGTTGTAACCAAATTTATCGCAACGGAAATTTCATATTTTAAATTTCTTTTAATAATTTCATTCATTCACATTAAATATATTAATCTCTTCTATACTTAATCAAAAACTAACATACTAATATCAAATTACGTGATCACATACACACCCATGTACAATCCATGTCTTGACTCGATCTTCAACCACGTATACTTCTTGATGAAACATCCATAAACCTATACAGCCTGCAGTCACCACATTCAATCACATCATTAGCAACCGATGACAAAATACAAAATCTTAACATATGCATAATAAAGCGACAACATATCATGCTTCCTCTATTACTAGCCCCTTCATCCATCCATTGTATCACTCGCATCAAATTGCGAAGTCAACCTTCACCTCCATTGTTAACATACCTACACTTCACATTAGTTTTCAATAGAAAAACGATTAGTATCATTAACGTCTTTTCATATGAACATGACCTCGAATACGCATAACTCATCTTTATGCAAAATTCATTATGTACATTCCCTTTTTTACCCAAACTTAATCAAATCTCTTTATTAACCACTTCCGACCCATTTCCACTAAAACTTAACTTAGTAATAACAACGATTCATACCTTCTTACGTTACCTTCAATAATTACTATATATCATAAATACATTAACAAGCAAAAGGGTAAGTTCGGAGTTCACTTACATTATTTAACCCGTTATGAACAAGTCATTATATAAACATTAAGAGAATCATTCCACTAATCATTTCAACCCATTTAGACGGGTTGGTTCATCTTCGCTACAACATCAATTTTAAAACCTTCTTCAAGTATAATTTCCTGCATCTAATCAATTTAATCTACAACGGAAAATTGTACGAATTCATATAATCATTAATATCATTCATAAACCTACTAGTAGAGTAAACGAAGTTCATAAGAACTTACCGGAGTCATGCGCTCCTAATGCTTTCGCTTGACTTGATTCTCCTCCTTTCTTCGACCATGATGTTGAGCACACTTAGAGGATCGTAAATCTGGATACATGCATCAATTTACACTTCAATTTCTCTTCTAATTTGATGGATTAGTAGTATTTAGGGTTTTGTTCTTCTTGCTTCACCTAATGTCGAACACACACACATACGTCTGATGTATGTGTTGTGTTTAGATATTTTAATCTTTCATTATTCCACTTTCAAGTTATGCACATTTGGTCCCTCAAGTGTTAAGTGTTAAGTCTTAAATATATATGGTTAAGTATCTATTTGCACACTTTAATGTCCTAACATAATTTCCTAGTTGATATTCATTTACGGGTTCACTTTTACCCCTAACGGTATTTTTACCCGTTCCTTTATATTAACCGGGTTTAAATTACCAAACCCATTTTTGGGGTGTTACAAAATCATAGCATCTTATGCATAATTTTCACTTAGGGTTTGGTTCCTAAGCAAGTATACATCACTAATTCAATCATAGCTTCAATAATTCATTCATAATTCGATATTATGATGATTATCCAAATTTCACAACTTCACAAATCATCAAAATTTGACATACCTTATGATCCCCTAGCTTGGGTGATCGTTAATTCACGTTCAATTGTGAATTTGCAAGTCATTTGGCCCTTCAATTTGATGATTATGTGAGAATTAGGGTTTGAAGCTCCTGGGAGCTTTCTGATGTCGATCCCAGCACACCCAGAACACACTCAATGTGTGTTTTTATGTTTAAGTTTTCTTTTTATAACTTAAGTTTCCATTTATCCAAATCTGGCCCCTCTTGTTTGGTTAGTTAATTAAGTAGGGCACAACCTACTTATTTCTAACAATATTCCCCACTTATTAGCTAGGTTAAACATTCCTAGTTAAATTAATGGGTTCGGGAATCTATGACTCAGTTTATTTTAAGTCCCGTTAACTCGGGCCTTTTTATAAACTTTATTTCTTCTAAAGCTTTCGTTTAACTTTTATTTAATATTAGGTTTAGTTAAATAAATCCTAATATTTTTCGGGTTAATTTTACCACTAAAGGTACTTTACCCGTCTTTTAGTATTAACATGGTTTGACTACCAAACCCGTTTTCGGGGTGTTACAGTAATTCATGAATAAGTTGAGATTTTGACATTTTTGTACCCAAACGAGTCGCTAACAGGCCAATTCGTCAGGTAAGGACTAAGGAGTACGCATGCATACGTATCTAGAAATCCCCAAAAGTTTTCATCTACAAAAAGATCAACAAAATCAAAGGCAACATGTAACCCTCCAGGCAAATCCATGATCGACCGTGAACATGAGATGATTTTGGGTCATAAGAAACTTTCCGCCTCAAATATCAATAACGCCTTTTGGAGGATTAGCTGTTGAGTAGATTAAATTTCAATTGTCCGTGACATTATAGCTTAGTGGCATCTTGGGGGTGGGAATATGTGTGTAAACAAGCCAAGAGGCTCGAGAGCTACACGTTATTGGCTCGGTTAAAAGCTCGAACGAGCCGAGCTTTAACGAGCCCGAAGCCAATCTCGAGGCTGAAATAGAACTCATTTTGTTATCGAGCCCGAACTCGAGCCTGAAATGCAAAGCTCGTTTAGGCTCGCGAGCCTAAACGAGCCCAAATTTTTTTTATTTTATATATAATATAATAAAAATGATGATAACATTGGCGAGCCGAACTCGAGTCGAGCTTTGACTCGTTTAAGCGATATTGAAACGAGCTCAAGCTGAGCTTTTAATTCGTTTGAGTTTGTTCTCAAAATAGCTCGAGCTGAGTCGAGCCAAGCTCGAGCTTTGGGTTTTACTCGCGAGCAGAGATCAAGCTTAAACAAGTAAGCTCGAACCGAGCCGAGCTCGAGCTTCAGAAAAACATGACGAGCCGATCTCGAGTCCAGTCGAGCTCGAGCTGGGCCCGACTCGTTTACACCCCTAGATGGGATAAGACTTAGAGACCATTAGGTCCTGAGTACAATTCCCACATGGTTTTTTTTTTCCAGATTTATTAGGTATCCTACTGAATTGGTGTATAGATATTATAACCTAGTGGAGACGGATACGATCGGATGATTCCACTGGTGGCACGATGATACTCTAGTGGTCCGTCAGTGATTCAAATTTGCCGTTAAAAAAAATTATATTTCAATTATGAAATAGTAAAAAAAAAATTAATAATAATAATAAAGGGTCAAAAAAGTTAAGAGATTTTGACATTTTTGTACCCAAACAAGTCACCTACGTCTCTAGAAACCCCCAAAAATTTGTATCTACAAAACCATCACCGGAATCAACCGCAGAACCACCACCACCAGCACCACAACATGGCGGAGAAACTCGCACCGGAAAAGCGCCACACCTTCTTCCACGGAAGTACGTCACTCTCCATCCCTACATCTAATCTCATCATGTTACACTTCATCGTTCATTCACAACAATAACATTCGCTAGGGTTTCAATTTTCAAACTTTCAGTGCAACGCAAATAAAATCACGATTAATTTATTCCAACTAGTTGTTATCAGGTCAGAAGGTTTTCGAATGGGACCAAACCCTAGATGAGGTGAATATGTACATCAATTTGCCCACTGGAGTCCCTACCAAACTGTTTTACTGCAAAATTGAATCCAAACATGTTGAAGTTGGAATCAAAGGCAATCCTCCGTATATGAATGTCGGTAACCTGTTCGGATTGTTTTAAAGTGTTAACAGACAGTTGTTATGTAAGATTGTAAACTTGTGAAAATGATATTTTGATTGATTATATGCAGCATGATTTGTCTTCACCTGTTAAGACGGATTCTTCGTTTTGGACTATCGGTACGCCTGTTTTCGAATTAGTTTATTTAAATTTTGACATGTAGATTGAACTTGTGAAGCCGTCTATGCAGTTAATAGGCCTGTAAACGAACTAAACGTTCATGAACTATTCGTGAACTTGTTCGGCGGGAAGTTCGTTTGTGTTCGTTTATTTAATAAACGAACGAACACGAACAAAAAATTTTGTTCGTTTAATTAAATGAACGAACATGAACACACCTTGTGTTCGTTCATTAATGTTCGTGAACATTCGTTTATGTTCGTTTAAATTTTAGTAAATACATAAATAATTATATTTATATGAATGTTAGGTTTTCTAACTATTTATATAAATATAACTACTAGTAATTGAGTTTTCTGGTAAAAAAATAGTATTTAATTTTTTTTCTTAGATCGTAATTGATCACTTACTTAATATTTATATAAAAACCTACTTAATTTTAGCATCTATGAACCCTAATTTCAGTGGCGGAACCAATGTACAAGGAGGGGTAGCCCGGGCTACCCCTCAACTCCCTCTTCGTAGTGTAAAAATGCCCTTCAACTTCGTGTACGTAGTGTAAAATTATTATCTTTTTATACAAAGGATACCTCTAATCCCCCTAAAAAAAAATTGGGATACCCCTAAATTTTTGGGCTAGATCCGCCACTGCCTAATTTAGATGTGTTTCCGAATAAACTGTAATATATTAGACTTGTTTGTTTGTGTTCATTAATGTTAAATCGTGTTTGTTTATATTTGTTCAATTACGTTAATTTGTGTTCGTTTATGTTCGTGAACTGTTCGTTTAGGCTTTAAACGAACGAACAGAAACGAAAACGAACAAGCCGGATTTCTTAATGAACAAACACGAACAAAAAAATGTGTTCGATTATATGTTCGTGTTCGTGTCCGTGTTCGGTTAACGTTAAATGAACAAACACAAGCATGCTTATGTTCGTGTTCGTGTCCGTTCGGTTTATTTACAGGCCTAGCAGTTAATGCGGTAAAATATTGGATATCGGTCAAGGACCGATATTTGAGATATAGATTATCTTTTTGAGATATCAGTGGGATATCGATAATTTAATATAATGCCGAATTTATATATTTAGCAATTTAACACTAATAATTCAGTGATATATCGGTCAAATATGGGTGATATATCGGTTATATCGGTACCGATATTCTGACCGATATTTTACTAGGGGACCGATATTAACTGCATAGGAAGCCGTGTTATGTGATAAACATGGATTGTGTTGCCTCTTTTGCTATGTTTTTGAAATTGAATTGTGTTTTTACGTTTAAAGTAGATGTATAAACCAATGATGTTGTAATGTTTGGGATGTGACAGAGGATGATATATTGCATATTACGCTGCAAAAAAGGGATAAAGGTCAAACGTGGTCGTCTCCGATAGAAGGTCAAGGTCAACTTGACCAGTATGCTGCTGATCTCGAACAGAAGCGTCTCATGCTTCAGAGGTTTCAGGAAGAGGTGATACATTGGCATGTGTGGTTATTATTGTTATAGTTTTTTGTGTTAGTGAGATAAAACATCTATAAGTTCATTTGAAAATGGAACATATATTTAGCATGTTATATATGTTTAGTTTAGTTCAGTTTTAACATCAAATAATGCGATAAACAAACACGTGTAGTTAATGCGTTTCATGATATCATTAACACGGCGGACTGACCTTCTTTTTTCTGCTACAACTTTACAGAACCCGGGATTTGACTTTTCTCAGGCGCAGTTTTCAGGGAACTGTCCGGACCCAAGAACATTCATGGGTGGCATCAGATCCGATTAGCAATCATCTCAGTGAACATGTACATTAAGTCTCCGAAACCTTGAATCTTAACTTAATCATGTTGTGTTTGTAAAAGCATGCTTACAAATGCTTCTGGTCCATGTACAATCAACATTCATGTCCCCATGCTAATAATCTAGTCAGGGAACACTCTAAAAAGTGGGATAATTTGGTTTATCCACTTATGCCACTCTGGTTCCTAATCATGTTTCCAAACACACCTACCGAAATCTCGAATGCTGACGTGGTTTTGTTTGTTTAATTATCTGAACCTAATTATGGTAGTTAGATAAGTGCGTCGCATAGTCACGCTTGGCAAAACTTTATCTTGTCCGATCATCTATCAACTGTCTTGAAATGTTTCTTAAAGAACAACTTTTTGTTGAATTACAGATAGGCCTTACCAAATAAAGTTTTTATCTGATCATTATTTGTTTATAAATCCAGCAAGGTATGTGTATATATGCAAATTTTTGGCTCAACTTTGTTGACCATGTTTTTATATTACAAGTGTATTGTTGTTCTTATCTTTGTGATGTAAGGTATTGTTTGAATAGTTTTTAAGAATATCTATCAAGCTAAAGATTTCATTGGCATATGCAAAAGGGAATGATACACATGTTTGATTATTATTCCAATCACACAACTTGGTGTGTAAAAAGTGGACCCTTTGTGATGTGTTATAATGTTTAAAGAAGAGATTTGGTGTAAACCTTCTCTCTCTATATATGCACACAGGAATAACAATTGAAAAGATTTTTTTTTACAAAGTATATTTGATAACTGGATTAAATATGGCTTGAAAAGTAAAAGAAAAAAAAGTAACCCATTTTGCTATTTATTAAAAATCTTAATAGAAAATACTGTTCGTTATATTCTACAGTAAATATAGTAAATATCTTTGATAATACTTATTCTTTTAAAAGAATCACTCCATAAAATTGACATCTCTGTTCCTTTTAACTTGATTTGAACTTTTTATGTAGTTTTGTTTTCTAAAAAAACGATTTTTTTTAAAGGTTTAATGTATTGTTGATTATAACGGTGTGTTCAGGCTATTACGTTAGTGTTAGTGTGTCCACCATTTCAATTTTGATTCATTGTTGTAATGATTTTTATTATGCAAGTACTCTTCTCTATTACAACGGTGTGGCTAACATAATAATAAATGATGCATCCTTAAGCCTTTCATATGATTCTTAAGAAAATCAACATTTGGGTATATTGTTTCAGGATTAGTGAATTGGTGTTTGGCAGGATTAGTGAATGCCTTGCCTATTCACGTACATATATGCCAGTTGGCTTTTTACATACATATATGCATTGTGCTTTAGCCAAAGCGAAATGCTTATGCTGAAAGTCAACAGACAAGGACTGAACCTGTCAGATTTTGTCTGTTGACCTTGTACCTAAGCGTTGCGCTAGCGCATAGGTGTTAGATACGCGTGACCGTCAAGTGGATCAACTGCGGGCTGTTGCTGCACCTGCTGAACCTCGTCCTCGTCGAAATCCATATTCATATCTGTTTTTTTTAAAATACAATTTTTTATTTTAAAAACATTTTTCTAAAAATATAATTTCTTAAAAATTTATATTTAAAATACAATTTCTTAACAATTAATATTAAAAATACCATTTTTAATTTAAAAAAAATTAAAAACAATTTTATAACATTTTTAAAAACAAATTTTAATTTTAAAAACAATTTTTAGATTTTAAAAACAATTTTATAACAATATACCAAAAAAATTAAAGGCCAAAGCGGAGCACTTTGGGCCAATGCGCTTTGGACGTCTGATCTTCAAAAAACCCACCAAACAGTGAACTAAACCCCAAACTCATCCAATAATCATATAATACATGAAAATAATGGACGTGCATAATCGGGGAATGAAAATGTTACCTTATAGTGTTTGTCTCGTCGAAAATGGTGTTGAATCGAGCTCCTAATGATCACACCGTGTGTGTTCGCCCCTTATGTGTGTGTGTGTTTTTTTTGAATTTGAACTGAAACTAGGTTTAAAGAAGTTCGCCGCGTTGCGGCGAATTTCTTTTGTTATTTAGTCTGTGTTTACATGTGTTTTGAAATCACTACGAGCGTGTTGTGAACAGAACTGCTGACATGAATAAAAAGAAAATGTAGAAAAAAACACTAAAAGATAACCGAAAGAAAAACAACCAAAAAAGTTGTATGGTAACGATGTTGTTCGTATGAAACCCGTGGTCAGAGATGAGCAAATTGTTCTGGGTACCGGTACCAAATTTGCCGAACTGAAAGATCTTAAGTACCAATTCGGTACCGACTTTTGGTGTTCCTGGTACCGGTTCACTACCGTTTTTTACCTTCATATACCGATACCGTAACCGGTATTTTCGGTATCAGTACCGATTTTGTATCGGTTGGCACCGAGCTCATCCCTACCCCTGAAACTAAAAAAGAAAAAATTAAAAGTTGAAGAAAATCAACAAAAAAATTGTACGATACCGTTGTTCGTACGGTAACTGTGATCAGGGATGAGCAAATGGTACCAGGTAGCCGCACTGAATTTCCTGAACCAAAAGATTTCCAATATCAATTCGGCACCAACTTTTGGCATTTTCTGTATTAGTGCCGGTTTTTACCTTCATGTACTGATACCGAACAGGACCGTACCGGTATTTTTGATACCAGTACTGGTTCGACACCAGTTGACACCAAACTTATTCCAACCCCTGATATTAAAAGAATGATTAAAGTTAAAAATAAAGAAAATAACTATTATTATAATATTAAAAAAACTATATATTATTATAATATTAAAAAAACTATATATTATTATAATATTAAAATCACTATTCATTTCAATTCGTTTATTAATATATAAAATATTAAAATCACTATTCATTTCAATTCATTTATTAATATATAAATAAATAATATATAATATAATAATATAATAATAATACAACAACAACAACACCAATAATAATGGTGAAGCTGCTTCGTTTTCGCACCTTATGTTTGTGGTTTTTTGAATACTCACGTCCACGACCAACTTCTTTTAGTTGTGCTTCAATGTTTTCCAAATTATACTTGTATATTTCCTCGGTCGAAGACTCACGCAATGTCGAAAACGAACGAAGAAATTCTTTCCATTCCTCAGTAAATTTCTCCTTGTTGTTCTTATTAATATTTTGATGAATATGGAACTGACAAAGATACTTGTACGCTTTTGGGAAAACTTGTTCACACACGTTCATTAGCGCTAAGTCCCTGTCTGTTAAAATGACACGCGGCTCCATACAATCCACCAACATACACTTGATCCTCTCCAACACCCATATGTAGTTTTCTATCTTCTTTGCATAAATTAACGTATGAGCAACCGAAAATGACTGGTTTGTCGACGTCATACCTATGACCTGAACAAACGAAAGATTGTACAAGTTTGTTTTGTAGGTGGCGTCAATCATTAGCACATGCTGGAATGTACACCACATAGTAAATGAAAGTTTGTGGATAAAGAAGATATCTTCAACTGTGTTTGTGGTCTCATTTTCGCGTATGTAATAAGTGAAATCTTTTTTGACAAGAAGGTTTTCAAGATGTTGCATTGGAAATTCGCCGACCCTCTTTCCGGCATTGAACTTCTGAACAACATTATGTATATTTTTCGGAATAATCTTTTTATCCGAGTTCTTTTTCGTTAACGTTCGCCAGATGCTACAGTTTGGAATATCTTGCTCTGCCAGCTGCTCAATCAATCTTTTATCCTCCGAAGAATGCCTTCTCTCATATGCGTGACCCTCTAAGTTTTCAATAGGAGTGTGGTTGTGCGTCGGGTTCGTCACCTCTAACCTCCAAACACTTCCTATTGATTCCGTAAACCCTATCAACTCAAACGGGCAACCTATTTTCTTGCTACATGTTTTCCTCAATGTAGCTACATTCTTATACTCCCCACCAAGAGTGCATTGAAACCAAACCTTGAAATTATTTCCTCTTTTATTCGATCTTTTAATCACAATGGCGTTACCATTGACCTTTCCCGTCTTATGTACCCAATCCACCAACTCCTCACGCTACGAAAAGGTCCGGTTTGTGTCAAACGAAAATATAATTGGGTAAGAGCCTTCCTCATCGACTAACAGATCCTCCTACTCACCACCGTCTCCCTGGTCTGGATAGTCTTGTTGTACAAAGTTCTGTTCACCACCATCTCCCTGGTCCGGATAGTCTTGCTGTACAAAGCTCTGCTCACCACCGTAACCATGGTCGGGATAGTCTTGTTGTACATATAGCTCTGCTCACCACCGTAATAGTGATCGAGATAGTTTAGCTGACCGTACGGATATTCAGCCTAAGGATATGGTTCACCTCCGTATCCGTAATTCGAATAGCCGTGTTGTGCGTACGAGTCTTCCACAGGGATATTTAAGTCCAGCTGCACCGTATTGTCACAATAACGAATGTCAGAGACAACCTCCTCCTCCATCATGTTGGATGGGACCGGTTTCTCATACGAGTCAAAAATAGCGGTCCCCTCGTAAGAATCTGGAACAACGGACTCGTCAGAGTATTCACCGAAAAGGTAGTTGCTAAACCACGACATCGTATTTTGAAGAAACGCCACTAAAACAACAAAATGCGCGTTTGTTTGAAACACTTTAAGGCCTTTGGAATTTGAATGGAATGTCGAATGCATGGTCTGCTTTCTTAAAGCACTAGAATTTGGGGTCGAAGCGCCGCGATTAGGGTTCCTCGTGACCCGGCTGATAACATCGTACCAAATCAAACCTCGTATCAAAGTCACATCAGCTCACATCACCTTTTGTTTGGAAAAGAACCCTAAACGCCACGCTTTGGCCAAAATGCGAAGCTTCAAGGGATGTGGAAATAAGGATACGTGTGTGAATTTCGTGATGGTGATCCTTAGTGAATTGTTTGTGTTTCTACCAACAACATTTTTGGCATATTGTTTTTTATCAATCAGTTGTCTATATCTATCATTGTATCTGAATATTTGTGTCCATTTATTCTAAGCTTATGCCAGAAGTTCGAAAAAATATCTAAAAACAAATCAATTATTGAGCAAAAATGGAAATTACCTACCCTATTATTCTTGCCTCTCCGACAGCTACGGGCACCTTATGTTCTGTCTATTAATTTTCAAGTGGGACTTGTAACCATCTTTGATTTATAAAAATAACCATTTTATGGAATAAAATATAGAAAGTATTTGTAAACACTATCTTCTAGATATCCTTATAGCTGATCTATCTTGATATAACATCAATTTTTTAAAAGACATTCGATTTAAATAACCCGAACTTTCACTAATTGGTCGATAGCACTCCCAATTTTCGATTTGTACCACGCCACTCTCAACTTTCAACTTATTAGCCGATAGCACTCCCAAACTAATTGAACCCTAACCCAGTTAGTTTATTGCTGATGTGTGGTGATGTGGCACTTGTGTGTTGATGTGGCATTTGACGTGGAATATTTTGATGATGTGGCATTTGACTTGACTTTTGATAATGTGGCATTTGACATGGCTTTTTGGTGACGTGACAGCTGATGTGACACTGGTTTGGGGATATGGCAGCTGATGTCAGCAAACTGGGTTAGTGTTGGGTTAGTCTGGAAGTGTTATCTGCTTATATGTTGAAACTTGAAAGTGATGTGGTACAAATCGAAAGTTGGGGGTGTTATCGACCAATTGGTGAAAGTTGAGGTTATTTAAATCCAATATCCTTTTTTTTAACGGCATCTTGACATAACATCATACCATATATGAGGCGAGTTTACAACGTGTTACTTGTATCACTAGACACTCTCGCATTGACCCTTTTAATGTGTACATCCCTAAACAAAAATGTGTGTAAATATTTCAATCTCTAGTAAACACGAAAATAACTATACATGATTTTTTTTCTTCTTTTTTGTTGGAAGACAGATCGCAAACACGATACTTGTACTTCCACTTCTATACAAGAAACAACATATAACTCTTAGTTTACATATGTACACAAACTTAATTGATCTATCTTGGTTATCTCTTCATGTTTGGCCATCAAGTTAAAGTTCCCCTTTGGAAAACCTGCAAAAAGAACATAACCAAACATTACATTCAAGTACTTGTTTATTTACCTACCATGTGCACAAACAACATAGGATCCTAGATTGCCTAAAAAACAAAACCCAACTGAAATCTTGGACAAAAGTGATGATACCCATGTTGGCATGAGCAAGTTGCCAATTGTTCAGGGTGGAGCACATGTGATGACTGAAATTGGTTCAATAACAGGACAGATTGGAGAAAAAAGTAATCTTTTTTAGATACCAAGCAATCTGTCATATGGGGAAATGTGTTGGCATGGGCTTAACTAAATATATATCATATATAAACAAATGTCCCACCATATAGGGCAATTCAAACCAATGTTTTAAATACCGGTATGAACCGGCCGGTTATACCGGTTAAACCGGATATCGGACATGAGTCCGGTACGATAAAGGCCGGTAAAACCCAAATACGGTATGTCTTATGTACTGGCGGTAAATTTGGTTCTACCGGTTCAAACCGTTGTACCGGTTTGCATTATCTTAAGATTTGATTTCTAAATTTTAGTAAAATACAATATTAAGATAATATTGATGTTCCATATTTTCGGTAATTAACCTAGTGCCTTCTATTCCAATATTTCATCGTTGTTGAAATTCTTACTCAACACATACAATACAATATTGTTTATAACTAATAAAAATATTCTTAAAATGCTTAATAGTTTACAATAAAAATAATTGTTTTTAGATAAAACTATGATAAGTTACATAAATACTAGTTGAGATTAAATTGTTTTTTAGATGAATTTGTATTTTATGGAATTTATATGGTTAACTAGTAACCCGGTTCAACCGCCTGATACAACCCGGTTCAACCGGTTGAACCATTTTAGAGCCCAACCCGGTATGACTTAAAAACCGGTTTTTAAAACATTGATTCAAACAATAAACAAATGTTCAAGGCCCGTTCGTCTAGTGGTATCAGGTGTTTAGTTTTAGTTTTACTAAAGTAGAGTGGTGTGCGTTGAAGTCCTTCAAGCTAGACACTGAGTGGATTTTACGATAGATTTTTAACGGGTGTGTGTTCTCGTGATAAAAAGTGTACAACTTAGACTGTCCGTTGTGGACACTTCACCAGGGGGCCAGCCAGATGAAGTGCCGCCCTGGTCGCGCACACCACGTCTAAGCTTCAGCGGGGGGCGCGCGAGTGGAGGCTTCAGTGTGGTCGCTGGCGCGATTGGGCTTGTGTAGGGGTGTTTTGAGGCGTTATTGGTGTAGTTATCACAACAGGCTCAAGTGAGGGGGCAAGGTGATGAGCAGACGTCTAGTCAGCGCCATGTGTCACAATATTAGAGGATAAATTCGAGTCTCGCTAATAGTAAATACATTTTGTATGGATTCAATTACCTGAATCTTGGATATTGGAATCTAGGATGGGCATTGAAGAGATTGGAGATAAGATGGGAACAGTTATGCTTCCACTTCCACATCTACTTTTGCAATTTGAGTTTGACTCTTTCATCTTGAAGAATCTTTGGGTACCTTGGAAACCCATTCTTGAATGTGGACACCTAAAGATGTAACCAAATCAACTTGTTATTACCTATTGTAATATTTATATAATCTCAATTACGTAACAATGACATGTAAACGGGCAACAAGCTACGCCGCAACCCTTTTCACATGTATAAAAAAGATCAAATCTTTCTTGTTAAATTCATACTTTTTGATCTCAACTTGTACATCATGCATTAAAATCTGTAACATATCCATCTCAAGAAATATTCTACAAGTTGTAGATAATTTCTAGAAGCTCAAACCGCGTGTAGAGTCAACTTCTTGAAGAGTCAAAATTCAAAAAGTCATATAAAATGTCACTTTGACTGCTTTTTTTAAATTATATTTAAATCAATAACTTCAAATATTAAAAAAAAAAACAACCCTTGGGATGGTAAAAAAACTGCAAGACAAAAAAACGTTACACGTCTTTTCGTAACGGCCACAATTTTCAGTTATGTACAACTCGTAATGCACACCGTACAAGTTCCTAATGCATGATTTACAACTTTCATTGCATAAATCACTATTTAAAAAGTGGACTTGAGGTGGGTTTTTTTATACTTTAAATGGGTATGAATATTTAATACTTTTTTTTTTTTTGTAAACTTGATGCATATTTTTATAAAAAATTGGCAAATTTTATAAACTTACTGCTTCAATGTCAATTTTATACACAAGAAGCTTCCGTCTTTCTCTACAACTAGTCCGGTACGCCACCACGATATGCCCGACGGCCAACGACAGCGAACACACGAACAACGCCACCTCAGCCGCCGTGAAACCCCTGTTGCCGCCACCAAACACATACGCCCCCTTAATCGACACAAACAACAAAGAAACCACCGAACAAACCGTCATGATCCCCAAATACGGTCCCCTAGATAACCCCGGACCGTCACATAAACCGTACACACCTGCCAGAATCACAAATCAAATCAACTCAATGTTTGTAAAAATAAATCAACAAATTGCTAAATTAATTTAGACCCTCATGGATCTTTTTACACCTGAAAAATATACGCAGGGGCGGATTTAGCATGGTTTCATGGGTTCCCAGGAACCCATTCGATTCGAAGAAAATGGAAAAAATTAGTGTAAACCTTGTATGATTTGGGAAAAAATAATGAAAATTACTGAAAAAATACCAAAAGGAACCCAGTGGAATCCGACCCTGGATCCGCCACTGAATATACTAGTCGTATAAATATATATATATTGTATTTTTTTTATACAAACTATACAATTCGTATATAGACATAGTGAGTCGTATATCGTTTTTAAAATGAACCATACAATTCCTATACACATATAATGACTATATCATTTTTTTATATACGAGTCGTATAAACATATATATGTTATACGACTCTTATATTTATTTATATGAACTATACAATTCGTATACAAATATACTGAGTCGTATATCATTTTTAAAATGAATTATACGACTCTTAAAATGAACTATACGACTCGTATACAAATATATGAGTTCTTATATCTTTTTCTTACCTAAACTATACGACTTGTATACACATATACAAGTCGTATATAGACACCTGGTACTATACCGGGTGTCAAAAGAACCAATTGGGTGTATCGTGTAATTTAGCCACTTACATAGGATGATACCCGACCTGATTATCGAAATCAACGGGATATCAATCAAGGAATACCGGAAATCGTAGTTACTCAAATGAGAATTCAACGTTTGGAAAACCGAAAACTCTGACTGCGTCGATAGAGAAGTAGACAACAGAGCAGTCGGAAGCAAAGCGTCCGAGACCACGAACAAAATCGGAGCAGAAAAGAACAAGAACGATATAATCATGGTGACCAAAAAGAATATGGTTTTGAATCCTCTTAATGCTCTCTTGCTTCTTTCATCTTTCAAAAATAAGAACCCCATGATGACTGTGTTGTTGTTGTTGTGGGTGTTATGAATGGTGATTTTGAAGGTATAAAAATGGAGGGTGGAGGGAAGAAGAGGGGGAAATGCAGGGTGGGTCCGGAGGTGGAGGATTTGACCGGAGAAACGAAAGCAATGACTTCAGATGAGGGAAGTGATTGGGGGGAGTAGATATAGATATATATTGGGGTATCGGATCACTTTCTCTCACATCAATCTTTTTGTTCTAGATTTGTTTAGTGGTTTGTGAATGTGTGTGGGGGCAATGTTTTAAAAACCGGCTTAAACGACCAGTAGTACTGGTTAAACCATCCGGTAGAATTAGGTAGAACCGGTTAAATAGTCCAGTACACCTTGTTGAACCACTCGATACATCCAGTTAAATCGTTTATGAGCCTAATCTGGTAAGGTATAAAACCGGATTTTAAAACATTGGTGTGGGGTAGTTGATGAGATGAGATTAACAATAATTACCTATTAATTTAGGTTTTTAAACCATGTGTAACTATAAAAACACGTTCTTGAACATAGAAGTAAGATGTTTTGCTAGTTTGGAGGGTTTTCGATTTTAACGGTTTGGTTTACGGGTCGATTTCGATCGTTTGTCTCTTTAATAGTTTGGATTGGTTTGAGCTTGGAATCAATGGTGTAAACGAACTCTGTTTGGTATGGGGTAATGGAATTGACGAAGGAATGTAATGGACGAGGTAATGGAATGTACGAGGGAATGCAATGGATCATTACCATTCCATGTCTTGTTTGGTTACCATGTGTGAATGGAATGAATTATTATTGTGTATTGTTCGGTAGGCAAGAAAAATGGAGTAATAAAATCAGCGGTGAGTGGTGGTGGTGGTCGGTGGTAGTGATTGTTGGTGGTTATAGGTGGCGGTGGTGGGTGTCGGCGGCGGCGATGGGTGGTGGTGGTGGTGGTAGCGGCGAGTGGCGATGCGACGGTGACGACGAGTGGTGGTGGCGGCAAGGTGGTCGTTGGTGGTGGGTGGCAACAGAGGTGGCGGTGGGTGGCGGTGGCGGCGGTTGGTGGTGGCGTCGACGATGGTGGTGCGTGGCGGCGACAAGTGGCGTTGGCGGTTGGTCGAGGCTGTGGTTGATAACGGTGGCAAGTGGGTGGCGGCGGCGACGGTGGCTGTCGGGGCGGGTGGCGGCGATGGCGTCGGTGGTGGGTTGTGGCGAAGATGGTGGGTTGTGGTGTTGATGAATGGTGCAAGAGGGGATGGAATGGAAAAAAAACACGGGGGGTGGAATGAATGATTTTAAGGGAATGAAATGCCTTTTGGAATGGGTAATTCCATTCCATTGACCAACCAAACACCATTTTCTTCATTCCCTCATAATCATCCATTCCATTCAACCTCTCATTTCTGCATACCAAACACTACCTTAACATTTACTATTTATTATTTTTTTCTTTTGAGGATAGAGTTTATTGAAATAAAGTTTTTTTTTATATAGTAAACGATTTTTTTTAGCGGAACATAATACATACCTCGACTACGCTACAATGATGAAGAGTAGATATATTATATTTGTTTTTGCATTTTATGTTTATGATTAGTAAAATAAAGTTATTTTTTGATATCATAAAAGTCTTTCATACGTGCTTGGATCGTTAACTTCGTAGGAATATTATTACAGACTTTGACTACCCGACGATAATGATAATATGATTCTTTTTAAGTATTCATTTTGACAGGTAATGGTTTTGAAATTGTTAAATTTTATTTTTATTTAAAAGAATAAAAATGGTTAAGTGAAAAGTGGTGATAAGTGATGATTCAGCATTTCCATGTTTGATCTTTAGCAATATTTTAGTAGTTTATGTTTTTTTCCATTTACATATTTACGTGTAAATATGTAGGGCGTCTTTTGTGTAATAAGATAATATAAAGGTTTTTCGCTGGATTGCGTGTTAGATATTTTAGTGTAACTAGATTAACTTTGTTGACAAAAAAAAGAATTGTAAAACACATCAAGCAAGTCAAGAGGTGCAAAGTGAACACTTGTTTGAGCTTGCTTTTTACAATTATACGCATTTAGAAACCTTATTTCAAGGTAAGGGGTTTTGATCGTTGTCATCGAAGGAACGATCAAAGATAAAGAGAATTGTAATCTAGTCAGCTTAAACTAGTTAGAGCAGAGTGTGTCAAACCATGAAGAGTATGTGGTGAGTGTTGAGCCAAATTTATTATTTAATAAAGCTACTCCTAATTTCTTTTAAATGTCGTATTGGTTTGGAAAACTTAATTCGATATAGATTGAATTAAAGTAAAAAAGAATTGACGTTAATGTTTTGAGAGCAAAGATTTACATTGATTTTCTAAATAATTATGAGAAAAAGGGACTACATCGGGTTCAGGTTATGCAAAACACCAATAACTTAATTTGAATTGTCAATTAGAAATTACCTAGACATAATTTGATAAAACTTGTATGAAGGATAATCACATACCAAAGGAATCGAGCTGTGTTGATCTAACGATCTATAACTGAATCTAATCAATTGTTATAGACGACAATTGACTAATGATTCCTGTCCAAAACAAACACTAACCAAGTCAAAAGATGTTTACAAGCACAAACCCTACATTCGGGTTGACCACAAGGAGATTAGTCGCTCATCCAAGTCATTAGTTCTTCAACTGGATCAAAATCGAACACTGATTTGGGGTGAAACTGATAATGGGATGAAGTTTCTTTGCCTCAAAATCGCCCCAAGTTTGTTATCTTGTCTCCAAGGATGAATAATTTCAAAACATTAATCCTTATGCCTTATATAGTCGTCTTTAATAAGGAAATTCGTTACTAGACGTACCGTACGCCCTTGGATCCACCAGACGCCCCAAGGTCACCGTGGAACACTACTCTGAATGCAAAATCGCATGCAAATTCACCAGGTGTATAACCTACGCCCCATGGGGAGTAGCCTACGCCTCAACTTCATTTCAGATGAATTGATTCTTGTTTGTGTGGTCGTTTAAAACCTCCAACTCTCTCGTGTTTTAGGCTTCATTCATCGTTAACCTTTAAAACCACCAAAAGCATCCAAAGTAATGCAATTCCATGTAAGTGGTGATCAAAACCATGATAATAAATGCTATAAACACGTGAAACTCATCGACCCATCAGGTTCCAAGTGGGCAACGCCCCTTTGGCGGGGGTCTGGGGGGTAGTGTTCTTGGAAGTAGGGTCTGAAGGGTGGCAGTCTCTGGGTCAATCTGACTAATATTGCTTCATTAAAATTTCATTAGATTTTATTTTCCTGAAATGTCACATGTGAATTTCGAGGTCTAATTTGGCATAATATTTGATCAAAATCGGCTGCAATTTAAATTTGGAAAATAATTAATGAAGGCAATTTTTTCTGGCTCCTACCCTTCAAATTCAAATACGAGACAATCAATTTTTGTAAAAAAATCTGGTTCGAAAAATCACACAGATGATATATTTGATTCTTGAAACTCTAAGTTTTATACAATTGATTAATTCGGATTGAACCACTGAATTATTTCAATCTGAAAGTGTATCACGACTCTCACATTATCCAAGTGTTATATCAGAGATCCCCTACATCTTGTAGGGAAAATCCTCCTAGTTTAGTTTGAATGAAGTTTGAAGATTTACATGTATTTTACACTTTTCTAGTTTGGTTTGTGTTCTATTCTAAAATCTAATGTGTTGAATTGAATTGCAAGTTGATATGTGAAATTAGATTTTTTTTGATGATTTATGATTTCAATTTAGTCGATCGTGATGTGTTTTAATACTTATACTTAATATTCCAATTTATGCATAAAGTTTGATTATCTTGAAGATTCTCATGGAGTCATGGATAATGAAATTATTATGATGTACATTAAGTGAAATTACCTTGAGATCAAGTCTTTTAAATATAGAGTTAAATGTTTACACATTCGAAATAAGAATTTTGGTTATCAAACTGTGGTATACTAAGTATAAGTTTTCATCAACTAGAAAAATAATTTCCAACTTTCTATTGGTTTGGAACATGTAATTTTTTTTACATGTAGAGGTAGAAACTTTGTTCTATCTACGAATTAAGTGAGAATTGAAGTTTCACTTTGCATATTATTGATGTACCTTTTGTTTAGTAGTAATTTCAGAAATTTTCGTTAGTGTGTGAAAAACGAGTAGGGGATTCGGAAAAAGTAACATGATACAATGCGTTTTGTGAAAGGGATGCACCACAAAAATGATTAACATTTGCTACACAAAAAAGGATTACCGATTGCTAGATGATGGAGTTAGTCTATGTTAAGTAGTAGCTCAATGTGAATACAAGAGTGAGGAAGAGATAACGTGAAAGTAGACAAGGTTAATGTAGTTCTATAATTGCTGCTTTGAGTTAGAGGTGTACAAAGTTTAGGTTGGGTTAGGAATTGAAAGACTTTAAATTAGGGTCTAAAAAGTATAAAACTCGTTTTTTTAGGCGTTTCATAGCCACGAGCTCATGAGCTAGACCTATAGCCCTTTTGTGCATCTCTACTTTGCGTAGCTATGCTTATTTTTAACGACAAACTATACTACTCTTAAAATATGCATCACTTGTCTTTAATGAGACTAGTACCCTTACTAGTCTAAGACAAGGGCACCAATGCAACATCTTAATACCGTTTGACAATAAATTTGCATGATAAACCTGATTAGGGGTTTGTGCATGTTCTCACAAATCAAGTTCACATACGATGAACTTAATGAACTAACAACCTTTGATGTTGTTTGCTTTCTTTTGTTTAGATGTTAAGCCGTTGACCGTTGTATTATTTAGCGACAATCTTCATAAGTACACACCAAATTGTTGTGACACTCTTTAAACGAATTATTTTTATAATAAATACGATTTATACTAAAAAGTGGAATGACATTTGAGCAATTAAATCCAAGTCTAGTATAATTAAGTGTACATCTTATAATACAAAATTTGTATGCTTAGCGCTAAGTTGCTTTTTCTTATAACAATTCCTAGATTTTATAGAATAAGTACATCACAAACTGCATTCCTGTAGGATTTGAAGTATCAACATTTTGATTGTAGAGCAAAGTGTTTAACCATCAGAATATTCTCTTGGGGACTTAGGGCTAGGTTGCTTAAATATCATTTTTAAGTAACATTTGTTTTTAATTGAATGAAATGGTATTTCCAGATATTTGATAAATACTTAAATGGTTCTTTTACATTGTTTTTTCCCTCTCTATTTCTCCAAATACATTGAACCATCAAAATTCTAATTAAACACGTTTAAACCAGAAGCTATCCAATTCCTGACCAGGGTCCTACGGGTCATCTACAACAATTGCTCAGCCTCAGGGGACGGGGGCTTGTCTTTGGTAGATTAGGGTTTGCAATTCAGAAAGGGGTGGCGGCGCAGCTTGTTGCTCGTCTACCTTTTGTTTTGATGTAACTTGGCAAGTTTGAATGAAATAATATAAATGATTTATTAAAAAACTATGATTATATAATGTTGTGAAAAATCCAAATGGGATGAATTGACCAATTAAAATGACATTCTCTTGGTTTTGTTTATTGGAGGAATAACACAATTTATAATTTAAAACAAGAGAGTTATTTGATGCCAAATGATTAGTCTTAGAATCTCTTTGCACAATTCGCGGGGATGGGACCGACCAATAGCTCCCTCACATGCATTTCATATGTTTAATGAACCAAATGTTTTAAAAATAGAACATGTAGTAAGACCCATTGAATCAAGTCCGAAGCTTTTACGTACGTAATACATGAATACAAGGTGATAGGTAAATAGATATTCACTTGGTACATGATTTTTAGCCGACATAAATGAAATATAGTACGCGCAAACAAGAGTAGATAAGCAGCCATGACTTTACCTAGAGATCAAGAGAAAATCCTGTGAGAAATTAGAGAACTCCTACTTTCGATGCGAGTTTTGTCACTATTTTTTTGACACAAACGTGGATGAACATATTACATACACACCTGTAATTTTTTTTTTGCCGAGCAGTGTTTTACGCCATTTACACCACTGTAAAAAAGCTGCTAACATCAGGATTTACCCCACTGTAACGGTTTTTTACACTAGTGTAAATCAACACGTACTATTTTTTTAATATTTTTTTGGAAAAGTCGTTTTATAGGATTTTTGGTAAAAATACATTTTGGCCGAGTTCTCTAAGTTCGTTACCTTAAGAGAGTTTTCATTTTATCATAACCTTGTAAATATATAAAACTCTTTTGAGCTGTGAGAACTTAGAGAACTCCGACTTTTCGTACGAGTTTTGCCATCATTTTTTGCACACACGTAGGTGAAAATGTTACAAACACAACTGCAAAAAAACAAAATTTCCCAGTGACGTTTTCGACCTTTTTACGACGCTGTAAAAAGCTGTTGACATCAGCATTTACACCCATTGTAAGAGTTTTTTACAATGGTGTAAATCAACATTTTTTCTTGAGAAATTGATTTTTTAAGGAATTTTGGTAAAAGTTTTTTTTTTTTTTTTTGAAAAAACTTTCATTTTGGCTGAGTTATCAAAGTTCTCATAACTCGTGGGAGTATTCATTTTACCCTTACCTTTATACACACATATAATGTATGTATGTATGTATGTATGTATGTATGTATGTATGTATGTATGTATGTATGTATGTATTGAATAGAAGGATCAAGATCAAGAGAAAACCATTCTAAGTTATGAGAACTTAGAGAACTTGGCCTTCCCGTGCGAGTTTTGCCCCCATTTTTTCACACATATAGCTTAAAATGTTAGAAAAGACTGCCGTAAATTTTTTTTAATTTTTTTCAAAGTGGTGTTTTTCGGCCCCTTACAGCAGCTGTAAAAAGCTGATGACATAAGAATGACATCACTTTTTACAGCATTTACGGCTGTCGCAAATAAAAAAAAAGTAGTTTTTTATTTGTTTTCTTTTTTTGGAAAAGTGGATTTTTTTAGGATTTTTGGTAATTTTTTTTTGAGAAACCTTTCGAGTTTTCTAAGTTCTCACAACTCGTATAAATTTTCATTTACCCTAACCCTTGATTAGAAAACCCATATAAAACATAAACTTATATCTTTGACCATTTAAAATTATCAATCTCAAAATTTATAACCTCAGCCCAATATTAACATAAGCTATAACTTTAATCGTTGATTAAAAAATAGTTTATAATTATATTATCTATTTCGTTAAAGCTTAAGGGGTGCGTTTTCCAGGCTCAGACAGGGCACGTGAATTCTCAGGACCAACTCTGGAAATGTGTATGAAGATATAAAATATAAAACTAACTATTTGTATGATTTTTGTTTTGTTTATATTTTCATGTATCCTCACTTCATAATTTTCTTTTTCTTCTTATTCATGTGTATTTTTATATAAAGAAATTTTTTATTCTTATAAAATCTCGAGCATGTATAAACGTATAACTTAACTTAATGTTAAAATGCTCATAAGGATGGTTTAAAATGACTTATATATGTTTTATTAATATGTTTAGGTATATTATTGATTATTAAATATTATCTGTCAAGTTATGTTTGGTTGAGTTGGAAATGCTTATTGTTATTGTTAGGAGGAAAAGAAAAATGTCACTAAAGTGTTCGAAATCAAATAACTTCCAAGATACTAAAGTGTTCGAAATCATCTAACTTCCAAGATGACACCGAGTTATTAACTTGGATGCATTTGATTTATTTATGCAATCATACTTATATAATATTGCAAAATAATGAGTTTGGTGCAATTATAAGATGGTAGTTGCGTGATAATATATATGGTATTTGATGTTTGTTTTTATGTGTTAATGTTTAGTGTATGACAATTGAATGACTGATTGAGAATTAGCACCGATGTCATATATATATTTTTATGTATTTTGCAATACTTTAAATCGCATGCATCCTATGCGAATGAATATGTGTCCTTCTATCTCAAACGTCGACCCTCCCTAAATTGGACAAGACCTAGTAAAATGTGTCGTGTTATGTTACACATGTCGAACATGACACAAAACATTTAATATAACTGCTGAATCTGAACACGACACATTATTATGCATGTCATTGTATTAACACTAACACAAACATGTTTAATAACCATTTTTTAAAAAGAATGTCGCGACACATGTTATAACAAAATTAGTATAACCAGTTTAGTTACATGAATGAAGACAATTTTAATATAATTATTGACAAGAATCACTAGACACAATTGAAAAAATATGAAGATACAATTATTAGGATAAAACAAAATTGACCAAAATGATGAATCCATATTTAATAATAACACAATTCAATTTTATTAAAACTATAAAACCATGTGTGGTCTTAATAAACGGGTTATAAACGTGTTCACTCGACCTATTCACCTACTTAAATAATAGGTTAAAGTGTTATGCGTGACATAAACGGGTTAAGCGGATCAAACCCGTTTAGACACGTTTTTAGTGCGTCGTTAATGTGACAACCTGTGTATAACTAGAAATTATTTAACTTCATATCAAATTATTGCATGTTATACATTACTAACAAATGGCTTACTAACAAATGGCTATCTTACATAACCGTCACTCTTAATCTAGCCCTTATGAGGGGCTGTTTGTCAAATTTTGAATGGTTAAGTGCTGAACCAGTAAGATGTCTGAACCATTAAGTGTTGAACCAATAAGAGATCTGAACCATTAAGAGTCAATATTATGCTTAACCGTTCAGAGGCAAATGTTTGACAAATTCAGATCAGAGGTCTTAAACATCCAGACTCGGGGGTTGTTTGTTTAGCTCTTAATGAGGTTCTTAATGGTTCAGAACTTTTACTGGTTCAACACTTAATGAGTTAATGGTTCTGACTGTTTGTTTCATGAGCAGATATCTGAATGGTTAAGACCTCTAATCTGAATTGGCCAGACATTTGCCTATGAACGGTTAAGCATTGTATTGGTTCAACACTTAATGGTTCAGATCTCTTACTGGTTCAACACTTAATGGTTCAGACCTCTTACTGGTTCAACACTTAACCATTCAGAAGTTGTCAAACTGCCCCTCAGTATAATGTTTAACCATTCAGATGCAAATGTCTAAACCATTCAGACATCTGCTCGCGAAACAAACAGTCTGAACCATTAAGTGTTGAACCAGTAAAGATTTCTAAGATGTCAGAACCATTAAGAGCTAAACAAAGAGGCTCAGAGTATGGTTAACAAAACCTTATATATAATTCATTTGATTCTTCTTAATTATTTATCATTGATTAATTTAGGTTATCTTGGTTTTACAGAAAACCTGAAATATCAAGTCCTGGAGGGTGTCAAAAGTAGCCACCTAACGAGGAATGTGACGTAAGAAAGGTTGTTTTATTTCTTATACCGTCAAATCTAACCTAACACCTCCTAACATAACTGTCTAACTTTTCAAACCAATTTGATTATAAAACAACTAAATAATAATATACAAACAGACACGTATGCTTACACGAAGGCGAGCTACGAGGACGACAGGAGCCACTCATCCACCATATATATTATAATATTATATCTGTTATTAGTGACTAAAAAGTTATCGTTAAAAAATATAACTGAAACGGTTTGCAAACGATATTTTTGTCAGTTACCAAAGGATATTGGATACAACTTATAAGATTACAAATGTCTAGTATTCAGTCACCAATTATGTTTATCCATTGATCAAACTCATCTAAGGGTTATGATCGGTTCTCAAGATTCTTGATATTTTGAAGGTGTTGAATTGAATCTTCTCACTTGTCTAATATGTGGTGGTACACGTGCATGGATATAACATAAAAATGTCATTGTTAATCTATTAAGACACAATAGGTCCATACATCTAATGTGATTACACTTGTTACCATAAAGGTTGGCTAACTTTATAAGGTAATATCTAGTGAACTTGAAATAAATAATTTGATTTCTAAATATATTAGAAAAATTAACTATTACAAGTGTAACTCGTTAAATTGTGCTAAACATATGCAAGGGTTAATACACGATATAAAGGTTGAACTTGCCAACTCTTTTTCCATGGGAAAGAATTCCCATTAAATGGACTTTTTCTCCTTTAGTGGTGCGAGAGAAAGTAGACGGAATATTGGATTTTAATAATTCCAATTGTTCGTTGTTGGCCGCCAACAGTTTCAATTTCAAAAATAACAACCGGCAGTCCCAACTATTAACATATTGCCTTTTAATAGACCATGACTAACAGAACCCTAACGTCGTTAGTCTCCGGTCGCCGGAAAACCGTTTTTGGCCAGAAAAAGGTTTCTAAAGGTCCGATCTAAGGTTACAAAGAGGTTTGAGACAAAAATGTTGAGTTTTCCGGCCAAAAAGAAGTTTTTCGGCGAAAAAGGAGTTTTCCGGCAACTTCAATAATTGGGAGTTTTCCTAGAAAAAGATTCCTAAAGGTCCGTAATAAGGTTAAAAAGAGGTTTGAGACGAAAAGGTTGAATTTTCCGGCCAAAACGTTTTTCCGGCGATTGGAGAGTCAGGGTCCATTGGATGCCAATATGTTAATAGTTGGGACTGCTAGTGGTTAGTTTTTAAGTTAGAATTGTTGGCGGCCAACGACGAATATTGGCTTCTAATAGACCATGACTAACAACAGAACCCTAACGTCGTTAGTCACCGTCGGAAATCTCAAGATTCGGCCATTGTATGGCGCCAAAGCTTTTAGAACATGATTGCTTTGATATCTTTCATTTAGGGGAATCATATACTCTGGTATTACTTTTTACTCCAAATGGGTTGTTAACCGTTTCCTAAATATTGAATTGTAAGGATATCAAGTTTTGGTTTTACAATATATGTACCAACCTTTCTGTTCAATAACTTGTTAATAGCGTGTGCAGTGGCAAAAATATGTACCTCTTTGATCATTACAAGACACCATAATTAGTAGTCTAGATGTCTCTATGAATAGTCAAGTTTAAAAACCGAGACAACTTGTCAAACAACAAGGTGACTTGAGTTGGAGGCGGTTCGAATAGGAATTTGGTTTCTATCTCCATTCGAGCTTGGCTCGTGAATAACCTTACAAAGTAAGAGTCAAGAGGTTGTGAGACTGAACTTGACCTAGAGTCGTCCGGCTCAATTTGCAAGGCATTTTCCATATGGGTAGGTGGGTATACTTATTGATGTGGTTTCAAATTCACACATATATCATGTTTTGGTTTCTAGATATTCGATAAATTTTACCCCGATTAAGGTCTCTGAAATTAACCAAATTTCAATGATAATATAAACTTAATGGTTAAAAATAGATATAATTAGAATGATAATCATATAAACAGTGTTTTGATTAAGCTTACGGTAAAAAAAAACTATTAAATCCTCTCGATTCTCTTGCTTTCAAACTTACAATGTTATCGTCTGAAAATATATGATTCGAAAATATGTAGCGCCTCACTTAAATATAAGATACACAAATACTCTATCATGTAGAACAACCCCTATACGTGTTTTTAATAACTTAAAATAAATTTTATATAAAAAGACAATTTCATTGTCCACGGAAAATTAAATATCTCGAACAAATGTTAGTACCATGCATCATAACCCATCGCTTTCTTTTGATATCACTATATATATTATATGATGATAATAATAATAATAATAAGAGTTAATTGCTCGGATGGTCCCTGTGGTTTCACGTTTTTTCACGTTTAGTCCCCACCTTTTGAAAATAGCATGTATGCTCTATATGGTTTGTCATTTTGTTACTCGGATAGTCCCCCAACATTTACTCTGGGGACTATCCGAGTAACAAATGACAAACCATAGGGAGCATACATGCTATTTCCAAACTAACTGACATTTACTCAGGGAGAGTAACAAAATGATAAACCGTAGGGAGCATACCTGCTATTTTCAAAAGGTGAGGACTAAACGTAAAAAAACTTGAAACCACAGGGACCATCCGAGCAATTAACTCTAATAATAATAATAATAATAATAGAAAAAGAAAAGAAAAATATTTTTCACGTGGCTTGAGCCATTTGTAGGTGACTGAAGAAGCCGCCGCCTGCGCCTGGGGGGTCAGCCATATAGTTGGACCAGTCAATAGTCAACACATATCATATACCTTCAACATATTCTTACTAATACTATCGTAATGTTTTTGTACATTTTGTGATATCGTGCTAACACGTATAAATGTATAATATCAGGTTGATTATATAACAATCATTCTTCTTGATTTTTCTAGATTTTAATTTTCATAAACCCTTGTCTTATTCATTATTACTAAATTACTAAATACTATAATTTTCAACATCCATCGTACCTAATAAAGTTCATATCTAAGGGACATATGACATCCATTTAGGGTCTCTATTTTCTGTTTTCTCGCCAAAAAACACAACACAATTCCCTTTGGTGCAACCAGTTTGAAGGACCCGTTTTACTAATTCGGGTAAAAAACGATCTAGGGTATTTATACGTTATAACCCGTTAGAAACACAGAGTTCGTTCACATCTAGGGTTTCTGCATCTTCAATCTTACATCTCCCTCTCATTATTAACATATAAATAAGCAAGTTATATGTGCATAAAAGGTTGTACCTTTAGCTTTGGGAGTCTTTTAAAAATAAATGAAAATTTTTCTTTTTAACCCTAAAGTTTTAATGTTTGACAATTTAAGTTTAACCTTCTAATATTTGTTTTCTTTTTAACCCTAAAGTTTTAATCTTTAATAATTTACCCTAAAGTTTTAATCTTTGACAATTTAACTTTAAAATTTTTAATCTTTTTTCCTCTTTTACACTAAAGTTTTAATTTTTGACAATTTAACTTTAAAGTTTTAATCTTTGGTAATTTAACCCCTTTGATTAATTTGATTTTTTTCTTCTAATTCAAAAGTTTTCAACTTTTACGATTTAACCACTTTGATTTTTTTTACTTATGTGTTGTAATCTTGGCTTTGGAGGTTTTCAAAGAAAAAATGATTATGCATATGGTTGTTGTAACCTTGGCTTTAGGGGTTTTTAAAAAAAAATTGATTTTTTTTTACTTTTCACCAAAAAGTATTTCATAAATTACTTTTAACCCAAAACTATTTGTTTTTTTTTACTTTTAACACAAAACTTTTTATCTTTTGCTATATATCCTCACAATTTTTTTTACTTTCAACTTTGGTCCTTTATAGTTTTTATTTTACGCAAATTTTTCGCTTTATGATTCGTTCTAAATTTTGTGACTTAACACATCGCAACGTGCGTCTTTGGTTTAGCGTTTTTACGTTTCGTTCTAAATTTTGCGAGTTAACACGACGCAACGTGCGTGTGTGGGTGAACGTTTTTACATCGTCTATTTTTTTTCCCGTTTGACGGGTTCAACATAATGTGTGCGTCCTAAATCGACTTAGTTATAACTAAAGAATCCCCGCCGCATTGCGGCGGGTCGTAATTCTAGTTCATCTCAAAATTGAATCCTTAGTCAATTCTTGATTCTTGATTATATTTCTTCTTATTTTCTCACTCACTCTATTTTCCTTTTTGGGATGTTAGTATTATTTATGGACAGATGTTGAATTTATAGAAAAACAAAAACAAGGACCACAACTTAGGAGAGGGTCAATGATGGGAGTTTTTTTTCCATAATGGTGTTGAGAGAAAAACTATTTACCATTTTAGTGTTCTTTGAAAACTATTTACTAAAATAGTGTTTTTTTTTATTTTTTGCTTTTTTGTTTAGTTTTTTATTCTCTTATTTATTTATTAGATTAAAGGAAAGGCTCTACTCACGTTTTAGTTGGCCAATTCTTTTATTATACTTTTCTTAATCTTTTTATTCAATTACTAATATAAGTACATTTTTTAAATTTTTTAGTCAACCCGTTCTAGTTTTTTATCCTTATTTATTACCAGTTCGTTATATTTCATTTCTTTTTTATAAACCATTCCAGTTGTAAAAGATGTCTATGTGTTAAAACAAAATCAAACTCCTTTCTAAGAAAAAAAAAACAAACTCTGTTGTTATGAAGTAAAAAAACAAAAACAAAATGTCAATGGATTAAAAAAGGGAAAAAAGTTGCAAACGATGACAATTGGTTCGAACATAATAAATATGAACAAACAATCCAGGTAAATAAAATCCTTATTTTAAAACATGCAACCGACATCCATAGTTAACATCAACAATGAAAAAGAAAAAAATTGTTCCAATCGATTATGGAGATGAAATACATGTTCGCATTCGGAGCTAATTTATAAATTAGTGATGGAGATTTAATTTTTTATGCGCTTATTTTACTTTTTTATTCTAATAGATAATGGAGTTAATAAGAAATTAAATAAAAACCAAGTGAAAACACTATTTTGGTAAATAGTTTTTAAAGAACACCAAAATGGTAAATAGTTTTCTCCTCAACACCAATATGAGAAAAAACTCTCCTCTTATTTCACCCATCATATTCTATTTCTTAATTAAAAAAAGTTAATCATATCTTATCTCAAAATATCGTTTGATAATTCCTAAATCTATAGTGCTGACTATTTAATATTTCTTTTATTTAACCCATGTAATAAATGAGTTTATAACCTAATAACTATATATAATAATAGTGTTCAATGCTATATATATTGGATAAACTGTAAATATAAAAGTTAGGGCTGTAAACGAACCGAGAACACGAACAAGACATTGTTCGTGTTTGTTTGTTAAGAAATATATGTGTTCACGAACTGTTCATGAACACTTACAGGGCGAAATTTTATGTTTGTGTTTGTTTGTTAAGAAAATGAACTTGTTCGCGATCGTTTGTCAATTTTAGGCAACGAACAAAATTGAACGTTGATAAACACAATGGGCACAAACTAAAGTTCATGAACATAAATGGAAACAAACGAACACAAAACATTCATGAACAAAATATATAATACACTGACACTTATTAAATATTTTATTGTCGTAATTTTGAAGTATTTAAGTAAAATATAAAAACTAAAAACACAAATGAACTATCAAACGCAAACGAATATGTTACTGAACGTTCACGAACATAAAGGAACGATTGGGTCTCTGTTTATGTTCGTTCATTTAACTAAACGGTTGAAATTTCTTGTTTGTTTTCGTTTGTTTAATAAACGAACGAACGAACACAAACGAACTTCCTGTCAAACGGTTCACGAACTGTTTACCGAACGTTTGTTCGTTTGCAGCCCTAAGAAAAACGAATGTATGCATTTAAAAATATCCATAGTTACACAACCTTACATACCAACCATATAAAATCTTAACAAACACCATATAGAGTATGTTTGGCATGGAGATTTTAGAAGCTTCTAGATTTAAGATTTTAAGAAAAAGCTTATACTTAATAAAAAAAGCTTGTTTGGTTGATGGAGCTTAAAGCTTTTAGGTTAGGAGCTTGAAGCTTTTGGTTGAACGCTCCTGTATGTTTGGCAAAATTAGCTGATGGCTGGAGGCTGGAAGCTGTTAGGTGGTGGCTGGAGGCTGGAAGCTAGTAGCTGTAGCTGGTAGCTAGTAGCTGTAGCTTTTTAGATATATTTGGTGTTTGGCAGAGTAGCTGAAGCTTTTAATAAAATGTATAAAATGACCAAAATGAACATAATTAAAAATTTAAAAAGCTTGTGCAATAAAAATTCATTATATTTAAAGGTTAAAATAGTCATTTTTTCTCTAAAAGCTTGTAGCTCCTTCTAAACGCTACTAGTAGGAGCGTTCAACCAAAAGCTTCAAGCTCCTAACCTAAAAGCTTTAAGCTCCTTCAACCAAACAAGACTTTTTATTAAGTAGGAGCTTTTTCTTAAAAGCTTAATGTAGCGTTTAGAAGAAGCTACAAGCTTTTAGTGAAAAAATGACTATTTTAACCTCTAAAGATAATGAACTCTTTAATGCTCAAACTTTTTAAATTTTTAGTTATGTCCATTTTGGTCATTTTATACATTTTATTAAAAGGTCCAAACACCAAATATATCTAAAAAGCTACAGCTACTAACTACCATCTACTTTTGCCAAACATACCCATAATCGTATCAAGATACGGTTACTTTTTACCTTTTAGATTTTAGTAGTGTTTTCAGCGATTAGTATTCTGAGAGTACATAAGTTTTAATGTTTTATTACAATATCACATAAAAAGTGTAAAATACATTACGGCTTAACTTAAATCACGTACAACAACGTGCATGATTATGTTCTAATACAAAGCAACATATGGCCTACTCTCAGCAAATGAACAATTATTGCAATTCAACTAACAATCTAGTAGGCTCAAGTATCTCACCGAACAAAAGGAATATGGGTTACCGACATGTAGCATGTGTAATTCCTAAAGCATGTTACCCCTAGTTAGGCATCTCTTCTCAACTATTTTCTAAAAACATGTCAGAAATACTCTCATGAAACTTAAAGGGACAAACATGACTAGGGATCTACGTTAGTTTAATATCAGTAGGAACCCTTTAGCAATTGAAAATTTAGGTTTTCATGTAGTTCAAGCATACTTGAGACACAAAAATTTTCAAAAATTTTCAGTTTTTAGGGAATTTCAACCATTCCAACTTTTAAGATCAACAATCTTACCAACCCTCTCTCGAGTTACCGCATCCCCACACTTGGGATACATTGTCCCCAATGTATGGTGCAATTTATAATCTAGACTCGAGAGATACCACCCGCAACCATGAACGGCTAATACCTAGACGACTCAACACAAAGAAACCACTCCCAACACAAAAATTTCACACCACCAAGTACACAAAAACAAATAAAACACAGGATAGATAAACACATGCACCTGATCAGAAAACAAGTGAGTGTTTGTATTGGTGTAGCTGATGCGCTCAAAACCGGAGAATACGCATCCAGGGATTCTCTGATATCTCACCGGGGATGTTGCCAAACATCCCCACACTTGATTCATTGCATCCGTGAAGATGGAACTGTATAAACCTGTCAAAACACAACACACCAAACGAAACGAAACCAAAACAAAGTACAAACTCTACATCCTCGGGCTGCCTCCCGAGAGCGCTAAGTTTAAAGGTCTTCAGCCAGACCGTACCTGCTATGCTCATGGTGGTTCAAATGGCATCTCTCGTGCAAAGAACACTTGTGCTGGTGGATGGTTAGTATCCCACTGCCACCCATCACTCCATATGGCATCCAAATGATCCGGGTTATCGAAATCTATCGACTGTAAGAATTCACCCTTAATTTTCCTCGCGGGCTTCTTCTTTTCCTTCAACTGTGAGAACTCACCCATATTCACCTCAAGTGGTCTCTTCTTGGATTTGGTTTTATCCTTTGGTGACTCCTTTTCTAACTTGACTGACCTCTTTTTGTTTCTCATCTTGAGCCACCACGGTGATTTGACCACTTTATCCTTCACGACCTTTTCATCTTTAGACATGTCAATCATAGCAACACTCTCTTTTGGGACATCCTCATTACTTGGAGGATGACACTTATTAGCAATATTAGAATAAGCACAAGTGTGAGACATAAAGTTTAAGGAAAACTTACGTGACCCGAAGACCATATTTACTTCATTAGCATTACAATCAATGATAGCCTTCGCGGTTTTCAAGAATGGCCTACCTAAGATAACTGGCTGTTGTCCTTCAACATTGGATGGCGTGTGGTCCACAACTAGGAAATCTTCGGGGTAATAACAATCGCCTACTCTTACAGCAATTCCTCTCAACATCCCCCTAGATGGTTTCCTTGACCCGTCTGCAAGCACAATCGTAGTGTCCACCTCTTCAAGCTCACCAAAATCGTATTCATCAAACACTCGACCCGCCAATATGCTTATGCTTGCCCCATGATCCACCAATGCCCTCTCAGTCTTGAACTCACCCAACTGGACTGGGATCATAGGCACATTCTCCTCTTCATCTTCAACACTTGCAACCAAACGGATTGCACCAATGGTCATATTTAAACGGACGGGTGAATCATTATCATCAACTATTACCCGTGCAGGAGTTACTGCCTCTACATTTGGTTCTTCAATACAAACCTCATATTGGGAGTCCACGATTGACTCAGATATTTGAGATTGTGAGTCCACTTGATTGTTGCTTCCTAACCTCTCGGACTCTATTTTAACCCGCTCATTGCATAGTGCATTTATGAATTCACCTAGCTTGACTACATCTTCATAAATCTGATATATATCAGGGATGTCTTGGGCGTAACTTGATGAGTCATATTCATTAAAATGACCATTGCCTCCATAACCATAGTCCTCAAAATATTCTGATTTTCCATTACAACCCCAATCTGGCTTGTACCGGTGACCATCATCCATCTCATAACCACTGTACTCCCAATTTGGGTCATGATGGTAGTCCATATCATCGATCTCTTCTTGATATCTATCTTGATAAGAATAACCCTGGTAACCCGTATTTTCTTGTCTTTGCATGCGTTGGGACCATACCCACTCATCAAATTCAGCCTTACTCTCGAACATTGGGCATATGAATGCCCAATGTCCTTGGCACCCACACCTTGTGCATGAAACATATTCTTTATATTCACAGCTCATATTTCCTGCACAAGTAGCAAACGAAAAGCAGTACCGAACAAAAAGAAAACAAAGACAAAAGTGAAAGAAAAAAAAAACTAACTAGAAAAGGCAAATACTTTTTGGATCTTTTAGTTTTTATGTAAAACGAAAGTAAACAAACAAAACTAAACTAGCACTAAGCACACGACTCCCCGGCAACGGCGCCATTTTGATGTCTGTCGTTAAGGACATGCAAAAACCAACTAAATATGTAGATAGGATAAGTCGGATATCGAACTAGAGGAGGATTGTGGAAAGTGTTATGATGATAAGTATTAATTAACTATTAATAAAAAGTAAAAATCAATTGAGAGTTTGATTGTTTAAGAGAATTGTCTAAGTTAACAAATAAAAACTAAGGTTTAAATCAATAGGAGAGAAGATGGTTCCTCTAGATTTCAGGTTTTACAGTTAGTTTCCACTATGTGTTTAATCATAACCAACATAGACATAGGTGTTAAACTCGATTAATTAATTGTGATAACCAACGACTAAGTACTCCGGTCAATACATAACGAGAGGTTATCGAATGATTATCAATTACAATTTACAAACCCTAACCCCATGTCAAATATATCCCAATTACTAGAACTCTCGGGAACTGAATGCTTAGAAATTAAGGTTTAAATAAATGCAATTGTTTACAACCAATAAATCAAATCAAGGTGAAAAGCATCGAATGCTTAGATCACCGAGTTAAACGATTGTCACAAACACATAAAATTATCCAACTTACAAAAACCCTCCATCCGGAGGAAACCACAAAAGACTAGCAGCTCATGTCGGTTGAGTGATCCTTGAAAGCCCTCCTTCTGTCTTCCCCTCTACTGCCGTTGAAGATGATGATGTATGAGGTTATGTTGCTATGATGATATGATGATGTTGTCTGAATTGATGAGATGATATTCTTTATACTCTTGCCGCCAAAAGCACAGGTCTTTGTGTCCCCCAATGCTGTCGTCAAAGCTGATGATAATATTTGTGATGATGATGTGATGTTATCGGCCCACTCCAACAAATCCAAAAGTCTCTCCCAAACAGTGATGTCACGAAGTAGAAGTGGGGTTTCAAAACCCAATTAGATAACCTTTTTTATTCCCTCACATCAGATAACATAAAATATGCGCTGCTTTATGATTCCAACCGTAGCCTACGGTTATTACCGTAGGTTACGTTTTAGACTTTCTGTTTCTTTTTCTTTTCCCAACCGTAGGTTATGCTTTGACACCGTAAGCTACGTTGGGTTGTTGCTGGAACATGTTTGGCTGAAATTCACTTTCCACTAATTACCCACAAGCCCCTCAACTTCATTCCTTTGTATTTATCGAGCTTCCAAGCTATCTTTTCAACCCAAACATCTACCGAATGATATGATATATCTTGGTTATCACCCACGGTCGTTCCACTTCATTACTAAACTCTCCAACTTTACCGAATTACGCGATTAACCTGTAAAACCATAAAAGCTCGTAGTTATCACATTCAAAACATATAACCGCATAAATCGCATTAAATCACACAAGACAACACACTTAAAGCTCATGTTTCACACTCTCCATCAGAATGATTCACCAGTATTTCCCTGCTGACAAAACCTTTTTCAAACATGTTTCAGGTGATCTGTGGTGATCCAGGAAAAGTGCCGTGAAGCACTACAAGCTTAAGAAAGTGGCTCAATGTAAATAAAGAAACATGTTTTGTGAAATAAATATTTCCCAGTGAAATCACCCTATTGTAAATTACCGGGGTTTTATCCCGAATTATGGAATAAAATAATAAGGCATTTTCAGCTTTTAAAAGATCCTGTTAAAATCTTCCGCTGTCAAACTCAATTAAATAAATACCACGGGATTTTCTGTCTCACGGCCTATGAAACGGGTCAAACCGGGTCGGGGGCCGTGACAGTTCACTACCGTTTTTTACCTTCATATACCGATACCGTAACCGGTATTTTCGGTATCAGTACCGATTTTGTATCGGTTGGCGCCGAGCTCATCCCTACCCCTGAAACTAAAAAAGAAAAAAATTAAAAGTTGAAGAAAATCAACAAAAAAATTGTGCGATACCGTTGTTCGTACGGTAACTGTGATCAGGGATGAGCAAATGGTACCAGGCAGCCGCACTGAATTTCCTGAACCAAAAGATTTCCAATATCAATTCGGCACCAACTTTTGGCATTTTCTGTATTAGTGCCGGTTTTTACCTTCATGTACTGATACCGAACAGGACCGTACCGGTATTTTTGATACCAGTACTGGTTCGACACCGGTTGACACCAAACTTATTCCAACCTCTGATATTAAAAGAAGGATTAAAGTTAAAAATAAAGAAAATAATTATTATTATAATATTAAAAAAACTATATATTATTATAATATTAAAATCACTATTTATTTCAATTCGTTTATTAATATATAAAATATATAAAATATTAAAATCACTATTAATTTCAATTCGTTTATTAATATATAAATATATAAATATAAATAAATAATATATAATATAATAATAATAATAATAATAATAATAATAACAATAACAATAATAATAATAATGGTGAAGCTGCTTCGTTTTCGTACCTTATGTGTGTGGTTTTTTGAATACTCACGTCCACGACCAACTTCTTTTAGTTGTGCTTCAATGTTTTTCAAATTATACTTGTATATTTCCTCGGTCGAAGACTCACACAATGTCGAAAACGAACGAAGAAATTCTTTCCACTCCTCAGTAAATTTCTCCTTGTTGTTCTTATTAATATTTTGATGAATATGGAACTGACAAAGATACTTGTACGCTTTTGGGAAAACTTGTTCACACACGTTCATTAGCGCCAAGTCCCTGTCTGTTAAAATGACACGCGACTCCATACAATCCACCAACATACACTTGATCCTCTCCAACACCCATATGTAGTTTTCTATCTTCTTTGCATAAATTAACGCATGAGCAACCGAAAATGACTGGTTTGTCGACGTCATACTTATGACCTGAACAAACGAAAGATTGTACAAGTTTGTTTTGTAGGTGGCGTCAATCATTAGCACATGCTGGAATGCACACCACATAGTAAATGAAAGTGTGGATAAAGAAGATATCTTCAACTGCATTCGTGGTCTCATTTTCGCGTATGTAATAAGTGAAATCTTTTTTGACAAGAAGGTTTTCAAGTTGTTGCATTGGAAATTCGTCGACCCTCTTTCCGGCATTGAACTTCTGAACAACATTATGTATATTTTTCGGAATAATCTTTTTATCCGAGTTCTTTTTCGTTAACGTTCGCCAGATGCTACAGTTTGGAATATCTTGCTCTGCCAGCTGCTCAATCAATCTTTTATCCTCCGAAGAAAGCCTTCTCTCATACGCGTGACCCTCTAAGTTTTCAATAGGAGTGTGGTTGTGCGTCGGGTTCGTCACCTCTAACCTCCAAACACTTCCTTTTGATTCCGTAAACCCTATCAACTCAAACGGGCAACCTATTTTCTTGCTACATGTTTTCCTCACTGTAGCTACATTCTTATACTCCCCACCAAGAGTGCATTGAAACCAAACCTTGAAATTATTTCCTCTTTTATTCGATCTTTTAATCACAATGGCGTAACCATTGACCTTTCCCGTCTTATGTACCCAATCCACCAACTCCTCACGCGACGAAAAGGTCCGGTTTGTATCAAACGAAAATATAATTGGGTAAGAGCCTTCCTCATCGACTAACAGATCCTCCTGCTCACCACCGTCTCCCTGGTCTGGATAGTCTTGTTGTACAAAGTTCTGTTCACCACCATCTCCCTGGTCCGGATAGTCTTGCTGTACAAAGCTCTGCTCATCACCGTAACCGTGGTCGGGATAGTCTTGTTGTACATATAGCTCTGCTCACCACCGTAATAGTGATCGAGATAGTTTAGCTGACCGTACGGATATTCAGCCTAAGGATATGGTTCACCTCCGTATCCGTAATTCGAATAGCCGTGTTGTGCGTACGAGTCTTCCACATGGATATTTAAGTACAACTGCACTGTATTGTCACGATAATGAATGTCAGAGACAACCTCCTCCTCCATCATGTTGGATGGGACCGGTTTCTCATACGAGTCAAAAATAGCGGTCCCCTCGTAAGAATCTGGAACAACGGACTCGTCAGAGTATTCACCGAAAAGGTAGTTGCTAAACCACGACATCGTATTTTGAAGAAACGCCACTAAAACAACAAAATGCGCGTTTGTTTGAAACACTTTAAGGCCTTTGGAATTTGAATGGAATGTCGAATGCATGGTCTGCTTTCTTAAAGCACCAGAATTTGGGGTCGAAGCGCCGCGATTAGGGTTCCTCGTGACTCGGCTAACAACATCGTACCAAATCAAACCTCGTATCAAAGTCACATCAGCTCACATCACCTTTTGTCTGGAAAAGAACCCTAAACGCCACGCTTTGGCCAAAACGGGACGCTTCAAGGGATGTGGAAATAAGGATACGTGTGTGAATATCGTGATGGTGATCCTTAGTGAATTGTTTGTGTTTCTACCAACAACATTTTTGGCATATTGTTTTTTTTTATCAATCAGTTGTCTATATCTATCATTGTATTTGAATATTTGTGTCCATTTATTCTAAGCTTATGCCAGAAGTTCGAAAAATATCTAAAAACAAATCAATTATTGAGCAATAATGGAAATTACCCACCCTATTATTCTTGCCTCTCCGACAGCTACGGGCACCTTATGTTCTGTCCTCTATTAATTTTCAAGTGGGACTTGTAACCATCTTTGATTTATAAAAATAACCTTTTTTATGGAATAATATATAGAAAGTATTTATAAACACTATCTTCTAGATGTACTTATAGCTCTTCTATCTTGATATAACATCAATTTTGTAAGGGACATTGAATTTAAATAACACGAACTTTCATCAATTGGCCGATAACACTCCCAAACTAATCGAACCCTAACCAAGTTAGTTTTTTTTGCTGATGTGTGTTGATGTGGCATCTGACATGTAATATTTTGATGATGTGGCATTTGACTTGACTTTTGATGACATGGCATCTGACGTGGCTTTTTGTTGACGTGACAGCTGATGTGACACTGGTTTGGTGATGTGGCAGCTGATGTCAGCAAACTGGGTTAGTGTTGGGTTAGTTTGGAAATGTTATCCACTTATATGTTGAAAGTTGAAAGTGGTGTGGTACAAATCGAAAGTTGGGGGGTTATCGGCCAATTAGTGAAAGTTGAGGTTATTTAAATCTAATATCCTTTTTTTAACGGCATCTTGATATAACATCATACCATATATGAGGCGAGTTTACAACGTGTTACTTGTATCACTAGACACTCTCGCATTGACCCTTTTAATGTGTACATCCCTAAACAAAAATGTGTGTAAATATTTCAATCTCTAGTAAACACGAAAATAACTATACATGATTTTTTTCTTCTTTTTTGTTGGAAGACAGATCGCAAACACGATACTTGTACTTCCACTTCTATACAAGAAACAACATATAACTCTTAGTTTACATATGTACACAAACTTAATTGATCTATCTTGGTTATCTCTTCATGTTTGGCCATCAAGTTAAAGTTCCCCTTTGGAAAACCTGCAAAAAGAACATAACCAAACAAACATTACATTCAAGTACTTGTTTATTTACCTACCATGTGCACAAACAACATAGGATCCTAGGTTGACTAAAAAACAAAACCCAACTGAAATCTTGGACAAAAGTGATGATACCCATGTTGGCATGAGCAAGTTGCCAATTGTTCAGGGTGGAGCACATGTGATGACTGAAATTGGTTCAATAACAGGACAGATTGGAGAAAAAAGTAATCTTTTTTTAGATACCAAGCAATCTGTCATATGGGGAAATGTGTTGGCATGGGCTTAACTAAATATATATCATATATAAACAAATGTCCCACCATATAGGGCAATTCAAACAATAAACAAATGTTCAAGACCCGTTGGTCTAGTGGTATCAGGTGTTTAGTTTTAGTTTTATTAAAGTAGAGTGGTGTGCGTTCAAGTCCTTCAAGGTAGACATTGAGTGGATTTTACGATAGATTTTTAAAGGGTGTGTGTTCTCGTTATAAAAAGTGTACAGTTTAGGCTGTCCATTGTGGACACTTCACCAGGGGGGGGGGGGGGGCACCGGCCAGATGAAGTGCCACCCTGGTCGCGCACACCACAACGTCCAGGCTTCAACGGGGGGCGCGAGCGGAGGCTTCGGTGTGGTCGCTGGCGCGATTGGGCATGTGTAGGGGTGTTTTGAGACGCTATTGGTGAAGTTATCACAACATGCTCAAGTGAGAGGGGGCGTAAGTGGGCAAGATGATGAGTAAACGTCTAGTCCGCGTCATATGTCACAATATTAGAGGATAAATTCAGTTCTTATTAATAGTAAATACATTCTGTATGGATTCAATTACCTGAATCTTGGATATGGGAATCAAGGCTGGCCATTGAAAAGATTGAAGATAAGATGGGAACAGTTATGCTTCCACTTCCACATCTACTTTTGCAATTTGAGTTTGACTCTTTCATCTTGAAGAATCTTTGGGTACCTTGGAAACCCATTCTTCAATGTGGACACCTAAAGATGTAACCAAATCAACTTGTTATTACCTATTGTAACATTTAAATAATCTCAATTACGTAACAATGGTAGGTAAACGGACAACAAGCTACGCCGCAACCCTTTTCACATGTGTAAAAAAGATCAAATCTTTCTTGTTAAATTCATACTTTTTGATCTCAACTTGTACATCATGCATTAATATCTGTAACATATGTTGTAGATAATTTCTAGAAGATCAAACCGCATGTAGAGTCAACTTCTTGAAGAGTCAAAATTCAAAAAGTCATATAAAACGTCACTTTGACTACTTTTTTTTAAATTATATTTAAATCATCAATAACTTCAAATATTAAATAAAACAACCCTTGGGATGGTAAAAAACTGCAAGACAAAAAAACGTTACACGTCTTTTCGTAACGGCCACAATTTTCAGTTATGTACAACTCGTAATGCACACCGTACAAGTTCCTAATGCATGATGTACAACTTTTATTGCATAAATCACTATTTAAAAATTGGACTTGAGGTGAGTTTTTTTATACTTTAAATGGGTATGAATCTTTATTACTTTTTTTTGTAAACTTGATGCATATTTTATAAAAAAATTGCAAATTTATAAACTTACTGCTTCAATGTCAATTTTGTACACAAGAAGCTTCCGTCTTTCTCTACAACTAGTCCGGTACGCCACCACGATATGCCCGACGGCCAACGACAGCGAACACACGAACAACGCCACCTCCGCTGCCATGAAACCCCTGTTGCCGCCACCAAACACATACGCCGCCTTAATCGACACAAACAACAAAGAAACCACCGAACAAACCGTCGTGATCCCCAAATACGGTCCCCTAGATAACCCCGGACCGTCACATAGTCCGTACACACCTGCCAGAATCACAAATCAAATCAATTCAATGTTTATGAAAACATATCAACAAATTGCTAAATTAATTTAGAGCCTGATGGATCTTTTGACACCTGACAAATATACGAGTCGTATAAACATATATATGACTTGTATATCTTTTTTATACGAACTATACAATTCGTATATAGACATAGTGAGTCGTATATCGTTTTTAAAATGAACCCATACAATTCGTATACACATATAATGACTTTATCATTTTTTATATACGAGTCGTATAAACATATATATGTTATACGACTCTTATATTTATTTATATGAACTATACAATTCGTATACAAATATACTGAGTCGTATATCATTTTTAAAATGAATTATACGACTCTTAAAATGAACTATACGACTCGGATACAAATATATGAGTTCTTATATCTTTTTCTTACCTAAACTAGACGACTTGTATAAACATATACAAGTCGTATATAGACACCTGGGACTATACTGGGTGTCAAAAGATCCAATTGGGTGTATCGTGTAAATTAATCACTTACATAGGATGATACCCGACCTGATTACCGAAATCAACGGGATATCAATCAAGGAATACCGGAAATCGTAATTACTCAAATGAGAATTCAACGTTTGGAAAACCGAAAACTCCGACGACGACGAAAGCGTCGATAGAGAAGTAGACAACAGAGCAGTCGGAAGCAAAGCGTCCGCGACCGCGAACAAAATCGGAGCGGAAAAGAACAAAAACGATATAATCATGGTGACCAAAAAGAATATGGTTTTGAATCCTCTTAATGCTCTCTTGCTTCTTTCATCTTTCAAAAATAAGAACCCCATGATGACTGTGTTGTTGTTGTGGGTGCTATGAGTGGTGATTTTGAAGGTATAAAAATGGAGGATGGAGGGAAGAAGAGGGGGAAATGCAGGGTGGGTCCGGAGGTGGAGGATTTGACTGGAGAAACGAAAGCAATGACTTCACATGAGGGAAGAAGTGATTGGGGGGAGTAGATATAGATATATATTGGGGTATCGGATCACTTTCTCTCACATCAAATCTTTTTGTTCTAGATTTGTTTAGTGGTTTGTGAATATGTGTGGGGCAATCTTTTAAAAACCGGTTTAAACCGATCGGTAGTATCGGTTGAATTATTTGGTAGAACTGGTTAAATCGTTCAGTACACCCAGTTGAACCATTCGATACATCCGGTAGAACTGTTCTGAAGCCAATCTGGTACGTTATAAAAACTGGATTTTAAAACATTGGTGTGGGGTCGTTGATGAGATGAGATGAGATTAAGGGGTTGTTTGTTTACCTCTTAATGAGTCTCTTAATGGTTCAGACCTCTTACTGGTTCAGCACTTAATGGTTCAGACTGTTTGTTTCACGAGCAAATGTCTGAATGGTTCAGACATTTGCCTCTGAATGGTTAAACATTATACTTGAGTCTGAATAGTTAAGAGTTCTAATCTGAATTGGTCAGACATTTGCCTCTGAACAGTTAAGAATCATACTGGCTCTTAATGATTCAGACCTCTTACTGGTTCAACACTTAATGGTTCAGACCTCTTACTGGTTTAGCACTTAACACTTAGGTTCTGTTTGTTTTTTCTCCAGAAGCTCTTCTGAGCACTTATGTCTGCGTCGCGCAGAGGCGCGCAGACATAAGGTTCCTGCAGCTTGTTTGTTTTCTTGAAGATCTGCAGACCAAAAACGTCTGCAGAAGCTCTTCGCCAAGCAAACTTGTCCACAAGTCTTCTAACCTCTGCAGACCTCTTCTCCCTCTTCAAACCCACCTCTCAGCCACCACCTCCGACACCACCTCCACCTCCACCACCATCATCTCAGCCACCACCATCATCATCATCGGAGACCTCCACCTCCGACACCCATCACCTCCACCTTCAACATTCACCACCTCCATCTTCACAAGAACCGCCGCTCCAGCCCTGCTCCGCCGCCCACCCTTGCTCCGCCACCACCTCCAAATCGAAAACAAAACCCTCATCATCATCAACATCGCAAACAAAACCCCCAAATTGAAAACCCTCATTATCATCAACATCGATCGCAAACAAAACAGACCTGCAACTTCGATCTGAACTTCGATTCACAGCCGTCGAGCATCACCACCGCCTTCGAGCATCACCACCGCCGTCGAACTCCTCTCTCTAGCTGTTGTTTCTCTCTCTCTCTCTCTCGCTGTTTCTCTCTCTAGCCGCCTTCGATTCACAGATCTGAAGGAGAAAGGGGTGGGGGTGGGGTGGATTAGCAGGTTTGATGGCGGTGGTGGTGCGGTGGTGGTGGTGGCGGTGGTGGTGGTGCGGTGGTGCTTTGGGCGGTGGTGGTGACAGATTCTAGAGAGAGAGTGTGTTTGTAGAGAGAGAGAAAGGCAGAGTAGTGTGTGTTGTGTGTGAACTGTGAAGAGGTTTTGTAGAAAAAAAAAACAAACCCTCTTCTCCTTGCAGACTGCAGACATTTGGTCCACCTCTTCTCCTGCAGATGCCTGCAGATGTGGTCCGCAGACTGCAGACCTTTTGCCACAGAAAAAACAAACAGCACCTTAATGATTCAGAAGTTGTGAAATAGCCCTAACAATAATTACCTATTAATTTAGGTTTTTAAACCATGTGTAACTATAACAACACGTTCTTGAACATAGAAGTAAGATGTTTTGTTAGTTTGGAGGTTTTCGATTTTAACGGTTTGGTTTACGGATCGATTTCGATCGTTTGTCTCTTTAATAGTTTGGATTGGTTTGAGCTTGGAATCAATGGTGTAACCGAACCAAACATTTAACATTTACTATTTATTATTTTTTCTTTTGAAAATAGAGTTTATTGAAATAAAGTTTTTTTATATAGTAAACGATTTTTTGTATATGTTTGGATTGGTAACTCCAGCGGAACATAATACATGCCTCGACTACACTACAATGATGAAGAGTAGGTATTTTGTATTTGTTTTTTGCATTTTATGTTTATGATCAGTAAAATAAAGTTATTTTTTGGTATCGTAAAAGTCTTTCATACGTGCTTGGATCGTTAACTTCATAGGAACGTTATTACAGACTTTGACTACCCGATGATAATGATAATATGATACTTTTTAAATCCATTAGTTTAAAAATTACGATTTCAGTCCATGTGGTTTCACTTTCGTAACCATTTCAGTCCACCTCGTAACCATTTCAGTCCCTGTACTAACAGAATACATGGATTGAAATGGTTACGAAAGTGAAACCACAGGGACTGGAATGGTTACGAAAGTGAAACCATAGGGACTGAAATCATAATTTTTAAACTAATGGATTGAAATAGTGATTTTTGACAAACCACAAGGACGAGAACATTAATTAACTCTTTTAAGTATTAATTTTGTCAGGTAATGGTTTTGAAATTGTTAAATTTTATTTTTATTTAAAAGAATAAAAATGGTTGAGTGAAGAGTGGTGATGAGTGATGAGTATTTCCATGTTTGATCTTTACTAATATTTTAGTAGTGTATGGTTTTTTTTTCCATTTATATATTTACGTGTAAGTATGTAGGGCGTCTTTTGTGTAATAAGATAATATAAAGGTTTTTCGCTGGATTGCGTGTTAGATATTTTAGTGTAACTAGATTGACTTTGTTGACAAAAAAAAAAAAGAATTGTAAAACACATCAAACAAGTCAAGAGGTGCAAAGTGAACACTTGTTTGAGCTTGCTTTTTACAATTATACGCATTTAGAAACCTTATTTCAAGGTAAGGGGTTTTGATCGTTGTCATCGAAGGAACGATCAAAGATAAAGAGAATTGTAATATAGTCAGCTTAAACTTGTTAGAGCAGAGTGTGTCAAACCATGAAGAGTATGTGGTGAGTGTTGAGCCAAATTTATTATTTAATAAAGCTACTCCTAATTTCTTTTAAATGTCGTATTGGTTTGGAAAACTTAATTCGATATAGATTGAATTAAAGTAAAAAAGAATTGACTTTAATGTTTTGAGAGCAAAGATTTACATTGATTTTCTAAATAATTATGAGAAAAAGGGACTACATCGGGTTCAGGTTATGCAAAACACCAATAACTTAATTTGAATTGTCAATTAGAAATTACCTAGACATAATCTGATAAAACTTGTATGAAGGATAATCACATACCAAAGGAATCGAGCCGTGTTGATCTAACGATCTATAACTGAATCTAATCAATTGTTATAGACGACAATTGACTAATGATTCTTGTCCAAAACAAACACTAACCAAGTCAAAAGATGTTTACAAGCACAACCCTACATTCGGGTTGACCACAAGGAGATTAGTCGCTCATCCAAGTCATTAATTCTTCAACCGGATCAAAATCGAACATTAATTTGGTGTTTCACTGATAATGGGATGAAGTTTCTTTGCCTCAAATTCGCCCCAAGTTTGTTATCTTGTCTCCAAGGATGATTAATTTCGAAACATTAATCCTTATGCCTTATATAGTCGTCTTTAATAAGGAAATTCGTTACTAGACGTATCCTACGCCCTTGGATCCACCAGACGCCCCAAGGTCACTGTGGAACACTACTCTGAATGCAAAATCGCATGCAAATTCATCAGGTGTATAACCTACGCCCCATGGGGAGTAGCCTACGCCTCAACTTCATTTCAAATGAATTGATTCTTGTTTGTGTGGTCGTTTAAAACCTCCAACTCTCGTGTTTTAGGCTTCATTCATCGTTAACCTTTAAAACCAAAAGCATCCAAAGTAATGCAATTCCATGTAAGTGGTGATCAAAACCATGATAATAAATGCTATAAACACGTGAAACTCATCAACCCATCAGGTTCCAAGTAGGCAACGCCCCCTTGGCGGGGGTCTGGGGGTAGTGTTCCTGGAAGTAGGGTCTGAAGGGTGGCAGTCTCTGGGTCGAACTTACTAACATTGCTTCATTAAAATTTCATTAGATATTATTTTCATGAAATGTCACATGTGAATTTCGAGGTCTAATTTGGCACAATATTTGGTCAAAATTGGTTGCAACTTAAATTTGGAAAATAATTAATGAAGACAATTTTTCTAGCTCTAACCCTTCAAATTCAAATACGAGACAATCAATTTTTGTAAAAAAAATCTGGTTCGAAAAATCACACAGATGATATATTTGATTCTTGAAACTCTAATTTTTATACAATTGATTAATTTGGATTGAACCATTGAATTATTTCAATCTGAAAGTGTTTCACGACTCTCACATTATCAAGTGTTAGTATCAGAGATCCTCTACATCTTGTAGGGAAAATCCTCATAGTTTAGTTTGAATGAAGTTTGAACATTTACATGTAGTTTACACTTTTCTAATTTGGTTTGTGTTCTATTCTAAAATCTAATGTGTTGAATTGCAAGTTGATATGTGAAATTAGATTTTTTTTCGATCATTTATGATTTCATTTAGCCGATCGTGATGTGTTTTAATACTTATACTTAATATTCCAATTTATGCATAAAGTTTGATTATCTTGAAGATTCTCATGGAGTCATGGATGATGAAATTATTATGATGTACATTAACTGAAATTACCTTGAGAACAAGTCTTTTAAATATAGAGTTAAATGTTTACACATTCGAAATAAGAATTTTGGTTATCAGATTGTGGTATACTAAGTATAAGTTTTCATCAACTAGAAAAATAATTTACAACTTTCTATTGGTTTGGAATATGTATTTTTTTACATGTAGAGTTAGAAACTTTGTTCTATCTACGAATTAAGTGAGAATTGAAGTTCCACTTTGCATATTATTGATGTACCTTTTGTTTAGTAGTAGTTTTAGAAATTTTCGTTAATGTGTGAAAAACGAGTAGGGGAAATCGGAAAAAGTGACATGATACAATGTGTTTTGTGAAATGGATGCACCACAAAAAAAGATTAACATCCGCTACTCAAAAAAGGATTACCGACTGCTAGATGATGGAGTTAGTCTATGTTAAGTAGTAGCTTAATGTGAATACAAGAGTGAGGAAGAGATAACGTGAAAGTAGACAAGGTTAATGTAGTTCTATAATTGGTGCTTTGAGTTAGAGGTGTACAAAGTTTAGGTTGGGTTAGGAATTGAAAGACTTTAAATTAGGGTCTAAAAAGTATAAAACTTGTCTTTTCAGGCGTTTCATAGCCACGAGCTCATGAGCTAGACCTATAGCCCTTTTGTGGATCTCTACTTTGCGTAGTTATACGTAATTTCAACGGCAAACTACACTACTTTTAAAATCTGCATCACTTGTCTTTAATGAGACTAGTACCCTTACTAGTTTAAGATAAGGCACCAATGCAACACCTTAATAATGTTGGACAACAAATTTGCATGATAAAACCTGATTATGGGTTTGTGCATGCTCTCACAAATCAAGTTCACATACGATGAAGTTAATGAACTAACAACATGTGATGTTGTTTGCTTTCTTTTGTTTAAGATGTTAAGCCGTTGAGCGTTGTATTATTTAGCGACAATCTTCATAAATCATAAGTACACACCAAATTGTTGTGACCCTCTTAAAACTAATTATTTTTATAATGAATACGACTTATACTAAAAAGTGGAATGACATTTGAGCAATTAAATCCAAGTCTAGTATAATTAAGTGCACATCTTATAATACAAAATTTGTAGGCTTAGCGCTAAGTTGCTTTTTCTTATAACAATTCCTACATTTTATAGAATAAGTACATCACAAAGTGCATTCTATAGGATTTGAAGTATCAACATTTTGATTGTAGAGCAAAGTGTTTAACCATCAGTGGCGGACTTAGGAATTTTTTTATGGGGGTGCGGAAAATTAGCGGACTCAGGAATTTTTATGGGGGTGCGGAAAATTTTTAAAGATTTTAGGTGTATAGGTATTTAAAAAAATTGGTTCATATCGGGTCGGATCCGGTCGGTTCGGGTCCGGTCATGTAAAAAACAAAAGTAAATCAAGCTAAAATTTATATAATTATAAAAAACACGCCAAACGTCGTTACAAACATATTTAAAATGTCGCTGTACGGGTTTTCATTTTTTGAAATCTTTCTCAAACATCATCTAGAGCTACTTTTCAATTTATAAATCTATCCAAACATATAAATCGATCAATCAGTTCATACAACAACACTAAAGTAGTAAACATATTAATCGCTCCATAAGTTATCACTCTATAATTTTTAATTTTCTTTTCAAGACCTACTAATTGTCGATTACTTATGTCTTTTGAGTTGTAACAAACAAAAACTCATCTAACAACAAAATCACCATATTGAAGTCTAGAACAGCCAAAAAAAAATCAAAATACATAAAATTTCAAACATTTTTTTATCATCTCTATAACTTTATTTATTCTAAAAAACAACATAAAACAACAATAACATTAAAAAACGTAGGTACCTTATATTGTTTGGATTCCATTGAGTTTGGCGGTAGGATGTTTGCGATTCCCGGCAAGAAATTGTAGTTGGATGGCTGTTGTTGGTTGTTGCGTCGTTGGGGAATAGGATCACAGAGGTAGACGAGGTCACGAGAGAGAGCGGGAGAAACAGAATAGGAAGGGCGGTTTGGGTTAGGTTATTTTATTATAGTTCAAATTTTGTTGGGTTGGGTTAAGTGGGCTTGGGTTGGGCTAAATTGTTTAATAAGTGGGTTACAAACTTATAAATGGTGTTATATTATTATAAAAGTCAGTGTTTAGGTTATATTTATAAAAAACAGTGTTTATTACAATTATAAATAAAAAATATGATTTCTTTTGTCTAAGGGGGGCGATTGAAATTTCCAAGGGGTGCGAGTGAAAAATTCCAAGATGTGTGGTCGAGATTTTACCGAAAAATTAACACTAAAAATACCTTTCCAAGGGGTGCAGTCGCCCACCCACAAATGTGGGTAGTTCCGCCCCATCAGAATATTCTCTTGGGGACTTAGGGCTAGGTTGCTTAAATATCATTTTTAAGTAACATTTGTTTTTAATTGAATTGAATGAAATGGTATTTCCAAATATTTGATAAATACTTAAATGGTTCTTTTACATTGTTTTTTTCCCTCTCTATTTCTCCAAATACATTGAACCATCAAAATTCTAATTAAGCACGTTTAAACAATAATAACATTTAAACTATGATTATATAATGTTGTAGAAAATCCAAATGGGATGAATTGACCAAGTAAAATGACATTATGTTGGTTTTGTTTATTGGAGGAATAACACAATTCAAAATTATTTAAAACAAGAGAGTTATTTGATGCCAAATGATTATGCTTAGACCGCCCGTAGTGGGGCGTTTTTTTAAAAAAATTTTGCCCGAAAACGCCCGATAACGCCCAACCCCCCATTACAAGGGGGCGTTTTGGGGCGTGATTTTCGAAAAAAAAGTCCCCCGGCGTTTAAATTAAAACGCTCGCTCAATTTCAACCAACCAATCAAACGGCTAGTTTCTACCGGCTAGTTCTTTTAATTTTTTTTTTCTTTTAAACCTATTATATATATATATATAAACAACCAAAACTCATCCATTTTCAACAAAAACAATCTCAAAACCTCTCTAAAAAATCTCACCATTTTTAAAAAAACTTGATAGATTCTCCTAGTTCTTCATCCATGATCAATTTTTACTACAACGAGTATTTTGCGGATGGCGATGGTTCGACCGATGAGGAGATTGAGCAAGAGGCGGTTACGAGTGCATGTCAACTAGCGGTGCGATACGTCAAGCATTCTCGTCGGCCCCAAGCACAAAAAAATAAAAGAGGCTATGTTGAACGAGACCGACGCGCGGCACACGATCGTTTGATGAAAGACTATTTTGACGAGGCGCCGACATTTTCGAACGAAATGTTTAGGCGTCGTTTCCGAATGAGTAAGCGGTTGTTTCTACGCATAGTCGACGACTTGGAAGCCAACTACGATTATTTTAAACAAAAACCGGATGCGAGAGGGGAACTTGGATTTACCGGTATCCAAAAGTGTACGTCGGCATTACGAATCCTTGCTTATGGTAACACTACCGACATCAACGACGAGTATCTAAAAATGGCGGAGAAAACAACACGAGACAGCTTGGAACATTTTTGTCGCGGTACAATTCTTATACGACGAGTATGCTTAGATTTTTTTTTTTTTTTTTTTGAATCTTATGTTTGTCTATATTTTTTTATAAAGATATAATTGATGTGTACGGTGCGCGTTATCTTAGAACGCCTACATGGGAGGACCTTCAAAAGATCTACGAGGTACATAATGCCGAGCATGGTTTGCCTGGTATGATCGGGAGCTTCAAAAGATCTACGAGGTACCTTCAAAAGATCTACGAGGTACCTTGTCGTGCATGGAGCAAGCAAAAAATGAGAGATGCTATGTACGCGTGTATAATCATGCACAACATGATCTTGGAAGACGAAGGAAAGGCGATATGGCAGAATTATTTGCCAGAAGCCGTTCAAGAGGAGCATCCACAAGCGTCAATGGAAGAAAGAGTGAATAATGCGCGAGAGTTGCGTTACGAACCGTACCATTCCCAGTTAATGGTTGATTTGCTACACCACGCATGGTCGGTTCGGTATGTACCACCTGAGGGAGAGGAAGAAACGGAGGACGACGAAGACGAGGTTGGCGAGGGTGAAGAAAGCGAAGATGAAAACTAGTGTTTTTTTTTCTGTTTTTTTTATTTTCGGTTTTTTTTCTCTGTTTTTTTTTCTGTTTTTTTTTATTTTCTGTTTTTTTTTATTTTCTGTTTTTTTTTATTTTCAGTTTTTTTTTTATTTTTATTTCAAGTAATGTAATTTTTTTTTAATTAATGAAGTTTTTTATGTTTTAAATTAAAATAAATAATTGTGAAATGATTGTGAAATGATTGAATGGGGCATTATACCCACTACATCACTTTTGCTATAATGCCCCATCGCTGACTAGGACGCCACGTGTCGGATAATGCCCCATGGTGGGGGCATTATAACCCACTACCACTACACATGGTCTTAGAAGCTCTTTGCACAATTCGCGGGGATGGGACCGACCAATAGCTCCCTCACATGGATTTCATATGTTTAATGAACCAAATGTTTTAAAAAAATAGAACATTTAAGACCCATTGAATCAAGTCTGAAGCTTTTACGTACGTAATACATGAATACAAGGTGATACGTAAATAGATATTCACTTGCTACATGATTTTTAGCCGACATTAATGAAATATAGTACACACAAACAAGAGTAGATAAGCAACCATGACTTTACCTAGAGATAAAAAGAAAACCCTTTTAAGTTGTGAGAACTTAAAGAATTCCTACTTTCTGTGCGAGTTTCTCCTGTGCGAGTTTTGCCGCCATTTTTTACACAAAACATGGATGAACATATTACATACACACTTGTAATTTTTTTTTTGCCGAGCAGTGTTTTACGCCATTTACACCACTGTAAAAAAAATGCTAACATCAGGATTTACCCTACTGTAAAGGTTTTTTACGCTAGTGTAAATTAACATGTACTATTTTTTTAATATTTTTTTGGAAAAGTTGTTTTTTATAGGATTTTTGTAAAAAAAAAATTGAAAATTTTTTTTTTGGCCGAATTCTCCAAGTTCTCTTACCTTAAGAGAGTTTTCATTTTATCATAACCCTGTATATATATATATAACTCATTTGAGTTGTGAGAACTTAGAGAACTCCGACTTTTCATGCGAGTTTTGCTACCAATTTTTTTGCACACACGTAGATGAAAATGTTACAAATACAACTGTAAAAAACAAAATTTCCCAGTGATATTTTCAAACTTTTTACGCCGCTGTAAAAAGCTGCTGACATCAGAATTTACACCCATTGTAAGAGTTTTTTACGATGGTGTAAATCAAGTCTTTTTTTTTCTTGAAAAATTGATTTTTAAGGAATTTTGGTAAAAGTTTTTTTTTTTTTTTTTTTTGAAAAAAAAACTTTCGTTTTGGCTGAGTTATTTAAGTTCTCATAACTCGTAGGAGTTTTCATTTTACCCTTACCCTTACCCTTATGCGCGCGCGCGCACACGCACACACACATATATATATATATTGAATAGAAGAATCAACATCAAGGGAAAACCCTTCCGAGTTGTGAGAACTTAGAGAACTTGGCATTCCCATGCGAGTTTAGCCCCTATCTTTTCACACCCCTAGCTTCAAATGTTAGAAAAGACTACCGTAAAAAATAAATTTTTTTTCGAAGTGGTGTTTTTCGGCCCCTTACAGCAGCTGTAAAAAGCTGATGACATCACTTTTTACAGCATTTACGACTGCCGTAAATGAAAAAAAAAATTAGTTTTTTTTTTAATTTTTTTGGAAAAGTTAATTTTTTTAGGATTTTTGGTAAAAAAAATATTTTTCAAAAACCTTTCGTAAGGCCGAGTTCTCTAAGTTCTCACAACTCGTATAAGTTTTCATTTTACCCTAACCCTTGAATAGAAACCCGTATAAAACATAAACTTATATCTTAGGCCATTTAAAATTATCAATCTCAAAATTTATAACTTTAGCCCAATATAACATAAGCTATAACTTTACCGTTGATTAAAAAAATAGTTTATATTATCTATTTCGTTAAAGTTTAAAGGGCGCGTTTTCCGGGCTCGGATAGGGCACGTGAATTCTCAGGAGCGGCTCTGGACATGTGTATGAAGATATAAAATATTAAACTAACTATTTTTATGATTTCTGTTTTGTTTATATTTTCATGTATCCTCACTTCATAATTTTCTGTTTCTTCTTATTCATGTGTATTTTTATATAAAGAAATTTTTTATTCTTATAAGATCTCCAGCATGTATGAACGTATAACTTAACTTAATGTTAAAATGCTTATAAGGATGGTTTAAAATAACTTATATGTGTTTTATTAACATGTTAATTATCTGTCAAGTTATGTTATTATAATGTATTGCATTGGTTGAGTTATTGTTAGGAGGAAAAGACAAATGTCACTAAAGTGTTCGAAATCAAATAACTTACAAGATGACACCGAGTTATTAACTTGGATGCATTTGATTTATTTATGCAATCATACTTGTATAATATTGCAAAATAATGAGTTTGGTGCAATTATAAGATGGTAGTTGCGTAATGTGATATTTGTAAAAAAAGTTGTGTGATAATATATATGGTATTTGATGTTTGTTTTTATGTGTTAACTAGAAAACAGCCCCGCCGCGTTGCGGCAGGGTCCGGTAGCAATTGCCGCTAGATCGTACGTAACGTGTCTAATGATCCATTGAAGCTAAGTTTCCCGTAAAATTAGGCAATGTACCTGCACGATAAACTCAAACTGATGAATACTGAAACAAAAATCGCAAGGACATATGGCTTGTAGCTATGCCTCCAGATATTGACCTGCAAAGTTTAAACATAAAAGTTTAGGTCATTCTCCATAGCTTTCACTATCTACAAACCCCTCAATTATTAAGAAATTAGAAAATATTATTGATCAAAATAAATAAGTATCAATATCTTGTACAGATATAGCTTGCATACCAAATAAAAATAATTACACTTTAGTTCACGACTTCTAAAAAGGAGAGGCAAGTTAAAATACTAAAAATATCACAAATCTAAAACGCAATAGGGTCAACTTATACCTCTAAATTGTTAAAATAAAAAAAGCTGAAAAACCAGATCAAACGGGTTGAAAGTTGGCCGTATTATTTTTTAATACGTAAAACCTCCTAACACATAAGTGAAAGTCTTATTGATATTAAAAGTCGGCATTTTTGGTCCATTACCTGACCGACCTTTTTGGTGCAAATTTGTCTATTAGACGACCATGGTTGCAATAGAAGTTGCAAGTGGAGAAACTTGCACCTGCTGTCTTAGGATTTTGCCGCATCAAGAGACGGTTTTCACTCAACTCATCACAGCCTATTTGACACCTGGATGAATATCATCAAAGACATAGACAAACATAACTAAAAGTTTATAAATAAGAAGCAAGTTACCAGTGATTTTATAATTCACATTGAAACTAATAGCAAGTGGATTCCTTTAATAATAGCAAAAAAAGAGCAATAATTTTAGACTTACGTTCTCAAGATGGTGTATTACCTCGGGCGGAACAACTCAAGCAAGTCACGCATGGTGACTGCACCACCACCAATCAACCTATTGTTTACTAACCATGTTGTTTTTCAAAACTTTAGCGGCATCACATCATTCAACTACAATGCTAATAACTTATAAGGCATTTGAAGATAACTGGGCTGCTGCCTGCTATTGTTGCTAATTTTTGGGCTGCGACTCTTCAAACTATTAATGGGCTTGTATTTTGCTAACCTATGGGCTGCAACTCTGCAAGTTATTACTGGGCGGCTATTTTGCTATTTGTTTGGGGTACAAATTAGTTAGTGAGCTTATAGATTTTGGGTTGCAACCTAAATTTAATTCATTAACTTCTGGTATGCAATCAAATTTAAGTTTCATCAACTATTTTGCTAATCTCCAGGTCTATTACAACATCATCATTACTGATACTAATAATGGCATTACAAACTATACTAAGAGCAAAAGCGTATCAACAATTTCCGGTACATTCAGCTGGATCCTAGGTTTACCTCCTCAGAAACACGTCACTCGTTGTCTTCGTCTTTTACTTTAGGGATTGGGAAAATTCATTCCATTTACACCCACCAATCGACCTACTTTTTACCTCGTTTTTACCAACCATTTGATATTTCTAACACTTAACTTTCATTACCTACTATTACATGCCATTCCAAGGTCACAAAATTCAACAAAACACATTAACACATAAAAAATAAACTCTGCTAGAAGAGTAAGATAAAGGAATGCTATTAAGATAAACAACTCACCTCAAATGTTCTTCTTTCTAGGTCCCTCAACTGTCCTTTAATCAACTCACCTCATGGTTTACACTCTTGTTGCGTCATATTTGATATCGATTGCCTCATCATTAAAGTATGTACAAAGCAAACAAAACTTAACTTACACCAAAGCATGTATATAATAATAATCACCTTCTTAAAATCTAAAATCTATAAAAGAACGATATGCCATAGTGTAAAAAATATAAACAAATAAGAGCAAATGTTAGCCTATATACGTTTTACCCTATAGTAGATCAATATTTAGACCGGTTCAGTAATCAAGGAAATAAGAAGGCAAGATTACATACACACTTCTAGTTGCCGCCAACAAAGAACTGTAACAAAAGAAAAAAAAAATGAAAATTGTCAATCACTAATATTGAGAAAACGTGCATGGGAGGACCAACTTGGACATAATCTAGATGTTGTGTGCATTGGCGGACCTACATATGCCCGTGGGTGGGCGGCCGCACCCCTTGAAAAAAAAAAATTTAGTGTTATTTTTCGCGAAAAATCCCGACCGCACCCCTTGAAAAATTTCGACCGCACCCCTTGGAAAATTCTGACCGCACCCCTTAGAAAAAAATGTTAGAATTTATATAAAAAAAAATTGTAAACAAGTTAGCCCACAATAAAACTTGTATTCCTCTAACCCAACATCAAGCCCAATTGAATAAGTTTATGGTAAAACCCAACCCAAATAACTAAATCAATTAACAAAACATAACCCAACATCAAGCCCAATTGTTTATTTTGTATATGATAGGCACAATGAGTAAAGATGTTATGGCGCGATTTCTCAACAAGAGGAAAGCGGATGAAATTGGTTTTTTACATGACCCGACCCGACCCGAACCGGTTTTTTATGTATATATCTAGACGCCTAAGATTTTAAAAAAAAATTTCGCACCCCCATGAAAAAAATCCTGGGTCCGCCACTGGTTGTGTGGAACAAAGATTTATCTTCCATTTGGCCATTCAAAGGGCCGGTTCAAAACTTCAAACATCATCTCTGTTACAAATGTAGATGTTGTGTGGAACAAAGATTCGTCTTCCATTTGACCTTTTGAAGCTCCTTCATGTTAGATTAAGTATCATAATTGGACGTATAAATATAATAAATTAAATATATCACAACCAAATCGTTGACAAACATACATGCCTTTCAATTCCATTACTCTTAATTCATTCATTTATTTACTATATAGAAACAGTAGTCCATTTAAAAATCATCCAATATTTACTTAACCAAAAAAAGCTTACAACAAACCAGGGGCGCAGCTTCCTTGGGGCGGGAGGGGGCGCCCACCACCACAAACACCCCCCCCTGAACTTTTCGACGCGTAGTACCTTCGTATAGAAACTTTTAGGTATATACGTTCCCCCCCCCCCCCCCCCCCCCCCCGGAATTGGGAAAAATCGACCCCCAAGCTTCGCCAATGCAACAAACCATGGATTTTGAATTCGCCAGACTTCGATTGTCGCTCAAGTCAAACAGAATTATCCCTCACTGTTATAGTATAACCATTACAGAATAGGGGTCTACCTCAACAAATCGGACAAACAGTTCAGATCAGAACGGCTGTGAATCGAACAACGACAGTAGTGACACTCTCACTCTTAACGCTTCAATTTCAGTCAATTTATTACATGAATCGAACAATTCCAATGCGATTCATAAGTGAACATCAAATCCGAACAGAATCAAAAGAATAAGAACGAAAACCTAATTTGTGATTAATGAAAAGTGAACCTTATGCGTACCCGATTGCGTATTGATTGAGAATCAGAAGTTAGGGTTTATGATTGTGGAAGAATGGTGATTTATCTCACACCCAAACATACACAAAGCTGCTGCCTCCCACGGCCGTAGCTACCGTCACCGTCACCACCATTGCCACCGCCACAACCCCTCTCACCACCACAACCTTTCAACACCGACACCTCACGTCACTCCCCCTTCTCTCTCTCTCTCTCTAGATGGTGAGCGAGAATGATTACCTGGGTTTGCTTTTGAGTTTTGACCTAGTATGATAGATGATGAGTGTTAGGATACGTGGCAAGTGGAAGTGTAAAAAACACAACTGAAACAGAATGTACAATAATCTTAAGCCAATTATGTCCTTGGTGTATGCATAGAAAACAGTTAAAGCATGAAGTACAAGCATCAATTGCATAAATGTGTTGCAAATTAGAAGTATATATAATTAGTGTATGACAATTGACTGACTGATTGAGTATTAGCACCAATATGTCATATATATTATTCCATATATAAGTTTGCAAGTTTTTTGTGTATTAGAACTTTTACATTGTGCTTTGTGAGTTTTTCAAAAAAAAAAATTGATTTTTTTTACTTTTAACCCAAAGGTTTTTATCTTTTTTCAATTTTAACCCTACATAATTTGTTTTTTAACTTTAACCCATAACTTTTCATTATTTGCAATTTAACTTCGCAACTTTTGTCACTTATACTTTTCATCTTTCGTAAATTTTCGTTTTACGTATAGTTCTAAATTTTTCGACTTAATACGACGCAACGTGCATGTGTGGTTCAATGTTTTTACCTCTATTTTTCCATGTTTGACAGGTTCGTCGCAACACGCATATCCTAGGTCGAGTCAGTGTTAGTGGTCGATGACGGCTGTGTGACATTAGTACTATTTGACACCGTTTTACGCCCCGCCGCAATGTGGGGTGTGCTTTGGGGGGTTTTCAAAGAAAAAATGGTTATGCATATGGTTGTTGTAACGTTGGCTTTGGGGGTTTTAAAAAAAATGATTTTTTTACTATTCACCCAAAAGTATTTCATAAATTACTTTTAACCCAAAACTATTTGCTTTCTACTTTTAACCCAAAACATTTTATCTTTTGCAATCTATCCTCTTAACTTTTTTTACTTTCAACTTTGGTCCTTTATAGTTTTCATTTTCCGCAAATTTTTCGCTTTATGATTGGTTCTAAATTTTGTGGCTTAACACATCGCAACGTGCGTCTTTGGTTTAACGTTTTTACGTTTCGTCTAAATTTTGCGAGCTAACATGACGCTACGTGCGTGTGTGGGTGAACGTTTTTACATCATCAGTTTTTCCCCGTTTGATAGGTTTAATATAACGTGCGGGTCCTAGATCGACTTAGTTATAACTAAAGAATCTCCGCCGCATTGCGGCGGGTCGCAATCCTAGTTTTTATGTATTTTGCAATACTTTAAAACTCATGCATCCTATGCGAATGAATATGTGTCCTGTCTCAAACAAACCTCCCTAAATTTGACAAGACCTAGTAAAATTTCTCGTGTTATGTTACACATGTCGAACATGACACAAAACATTTAATATAACTGGTAAATCTGAACACGACACATTATTAAGCATGTCATTGTATTAACACTAACACAAATGATACGGATACGGGGCACACGTTCGAACCAGCGGATCCACATCGTATGGCCGGCCCATCGACGACGAGTGGCTAAGAACAAAAATCGGTTTCGAGATCTTATCCAACTAATTAACTTTTGGTTTATCTTTTTATTAGTTTGTTTAAACATTTACTAGTTTTCTTTACGTCGCGCGTTGCGGCGAAACCGAGTAAATGATAATATAAAACAAATGTGATTTGAAAATAAAGCATGTTGTTTAGAAAGCCAAACTATTAGAACGATTTAATTTATTATCGTACCGTTTTATGATACCAAATCAATACTTTATTTTGAGTACAACTTCATTTTTAACAAAACTTATAACAAAATGTCAGAGAAAAAATTAAGCAAAACTACGTACTTAAGTTTTTAGAAAAAAGTTATAACGTAAATTATTAAAGAATATCAAATTAATCGATAAATTAATATATGTTTTAAAAAAAGAAAAAACAATATTTAAAAAATGGTAAAGGAAATATTTATTTTTTTAAAAACGGAAAAAATTAAAATATGTTATTAAAAGTAAATATAATAGTAAACTATTATAATATATTAAATAATAAAGTAATAAAAAGCTATATATTATTATAAAAATAAAGTTACTATTCATCATAACTCGTCAACAATATATATATAATGGTTTATCTTTTATTTCTTTTTTTTATTTAAGTATTGTAATGGTTGGATAAGGAATCAAGTTTGAAGTTTATTTTGAAAATCTTGTTATCCAAGATCAATGAACTCAGCCAGTTCGTTTTCTTCTTTCTTGGTCGATCAAGAAGAAGGGATTCAAGCTAGGGTTTTCTAGCTTCCACTTTTGTTACGAATCCGTATCAAGTGGTATCAGCAGCTTCAGGTTGCCGGGATGTCGGATGCAAGGAGTGACCGTAGGCAGAACCGCAGATTCGCCGTCGGAGGCAGCGGCCATGATCAACGTGATCCTCGCGACATCGAAATTGACAGACTTAATCAGCGGATTCGTGAACTCGAATTGATTCACCAGCCGTTTGAAGATTTTTACAACCAAGAGTATGAGGACGAAGATCGCACCAACACCAACTCGATCATATGGGATGATTATGACCGGCAGGAGCCTTTCCACAACGTCTTTGCCAATCGGTACAACCCTCCACAGCCACGGGAGCCACCCCCTGTTGATCCGATCCAGGCTTTGGGTCTACGTACGGAAATTCCGGAGTTCCAGGGTCGTATGCAACCGGATGAATTCATCGATTGGCTCCATACTGTCGAACGCATTTTCGATCTTCGCAAGGTACCGGACTCTCTTAAAGTTAAGTTGGTTGCAATTCGCTTACGTAAGTACGCTTCTTTGTGGTGGGAACACGTCCAAAAGATGCGTTCTCAGGAGGGCAAACATAAAGTCGAAACATGGGATAAAATGAAACGTTTAATGCGGGCCAAGTTCTTACCGATTAATCACAAACAAGAATCCTTTTTGGAGTACCATAACCTTAAACAGGGGGCTTTATCTGTCGAAGAATTTCTGGTTTTGTTTGAACAATTACGCATGCGCTGTGACGTGGATGAGGACGACGAGCAAGTCATTGCTCGCTTTCTTGGGGGCCTCCGACCCGAGATCGCGGATGTGGTTCAGTTACAACAGTTTTGGTCTTTCGATGATGTCTGTTTGCTAGCCAAAAAGGTTGAAAAACAACAATCCCTTAAACCCAAACCGCCTACTAGATTTACTACCAACCGTCCCACTCCAACAACCCAACCGACCCCTAAACTTGAACCGGCCAAGTCTACGGCCCCTGCCCCACCGGTGATTCCGTCCGCTACCAACTCCCAACGATGTTACAAGTGCAATGGTATTGGACATTTAAAGCGGGAATGTCCAAACAAGCAGGTGGTCGCTTTACTCGATGAACCCCTACCTACGTATGACAAGGATCCGGAAGACGAGTCGGATTCTCAAACGGAGTTACTTTACCCGGATAAAGGTGAGGCTCTTGTTTTACAACGTTTGTTGCACACCACCGTGGCCGATCCAAGTGACGACACTGCATGGCTACGAAATACGATTTTTCGAACGAAGTGCACATCCAAGGGAAAAATTTGCAACATTATTATCGACAGTGGCAGTTGTGAGAATATCGTTTCTACCACCATGGTGGATAAGTTAAAGTTACCCCTTCATGATCACCCCGAACCTTATCAACTTACGTGGTTAAAAAAGGCAATCTTTTGAAGGTAACCCATCGTTGCCTCGTTCAATTCTCTATCGGCAACAAATACTCGGATGAAGTTTGGTATGAGGTACTCCCCATGGATGCGTGTCACATTCTTCTCGGTCGTCCTTGGCAGTATGATCGGAGAGCGAAACATGACGGGTTTCGTAACACGTATACCTTCAAAAAAGACGGTATTAACATCACTCTCGCCCCTTGTGTTCCACGTGAAGATACCAACAGTTCTATGTTGGTCACCCGCTCAGTTTTTACGTCTTTGGCGAAGTCGAAACCGGCGCAAGTTATTTTTGGTCTCCTCATCGCCGAACAGAATGAAGTAGCATCGGTTTTTCCACCTGAGGTAACTCCTTTGTTGAATGAATTTTCTTATATTTTTCCGGATGATATTCCCGCAGGTTTACCTATGATGCGCGATATACAGCATTGTATCGATTTTCTTCCGGGTTCTAATATTCCCAACAAACCGGCCTATCGCATGAATCCAAAAGACTATACGGAGTTACACAAACAGGTTACCGAATTGTTGGAAAAGGGCCTCATACGGGAAAGCATGAGTCCGTGCGCCGTACCGGCTTTGCTAGTCCCTAAACCGAATGGCACTTTTCGGATGTGTGTTGATAGTCGTGCCGTCAACAAAATCACGATTAAGTATCGGTTTCCGATACCATGTTTCGATGACCTATTGGACCACTTGCATGGCTCGAATGTTTTTTCTGAGATTGATTTACACAGTGGGTACCACCAGATTCGCATGCGTCAAGGCGACGAATGGAAGACCGCTTTTAAAACAAGGGACGGCTTGTATGAGTGGATGGTTATGCCGTTCGGTCTCTCGAACGCACCAAGCACATTCATGCGTTTGATGAACCATATTTTTAAAGCTTTCATTGGTAAGTGTGTCGTCGTCTACTTCGATGATATATTGGTTTATAGCACCAATATTGGCCAACACTTGGAGCATCTTCGACAGGTTTTCACCGTTCTACGGGATCAAAAACTTTATGCTAATGGGAAGAAATGTCACTTTCTAACATCGGAGGTTATTTTTTTGGGTTATTTGGTGTCCGGAAAAGGAATCCGCATGGATGAATCGAAGGTGTCGGCAATAACTACTTGGCCAACTCCGACGTCGTTACATGATGTTCGTAGTTTTCACGGTTTGGCTTCCTTCTACCGACGTTTCATTAAAAATTTTAGCACCATTGTCGCACCAATAACGGAGTGTTTACAAAGTAGTCGATTCACTTGGATACCCGCGGCAGCCGCGGCTTTCAACTCGTTAAAGGTGGCGGTCCCCCAAGCCCCATGTCTTGCTTTGCCGGACTTCTTGGTCGTCTTTCAAGTCGAGTGTGATGCCTCGGGTTTGGGTATAGGAGGCGTACTAAGTCAGCAAAATCGCCCCATTGCTTTCTTTAGTGAAAAACTAAGTGATGCAAGACGCCGGTATAGCACCTATGATAAAGAATTCTACGCGATTGTTCGGAGTTTAGAATATTGGCGGCATTATCTTCTCCCCGTGGAGTTTATTCTTTATTCCGATCATCAAGCCCTTAAGTTTATTCAGGGGCAAGCTAAACTAAATCCAAGACATGCTAAGTGGGTCGAAATGTTGCAAGATTTCACATTCGTTATTCTACACAAGTCCGGGTCCTCTAACTCTGTTGCGGATGCTTTAAGCCGTCGGCCGTCTCTCATGGCAACATCGACCTTCATTCTTACGGGATTTGACTCTTTCACAGCATTATATTTTGATGATCCAGATTTTCACTCCATTTGGTCGCAAACAACAAATGGCCCGTTTAAGTCCTTTTTCCAGCAAGATAATTTGTTATATCGTGGGAACCGTCTCTGTGTGCCATACTCGTCATATCGGGAGGCTATTGTCTTGGAATGTCACCAAGGAGCGTTAGCAGGTCATTTTGGTCGGGACAAAACACTTGCTCTAGTTTCTGATCATTTTTTTTTGCCCAATCTCGCAAAAACAGTTACTATGGTGGTCGCTAGATGTCGTGTGTGTCATGTCGCTAAAGCTAAAAATACTAATCACGGATTGTACTCTCCGTTGCCGGTACCAAATCATCCGTGGGAAGATGTAAGCATTGATTTTGTTTTGGGCCTTCCGTTGATAGAGCGGAAAAAAGATTCGATAATGGTCGTTGTGGATCGCTTTTCAAAGATGGCACACTTTGTTGCATGTGTCAAAACGTATGATGCCTCTCAGATTGCTAAACTTTATTTTGCCGAAATAGTTTGCTTGCATGGGGTTCCTAAGTCCATCAGGTCGGATCGCGACGTCAAATTTGTTAGTCATTTCTGGCGAACATTGTGGAAACATCTCGGAGCCAAATTGCAGTTTAGTAGCTCCCACCATCCTCAAACGGATGGCCAAACAGAGGTAACTAATCGTACTTTGGGTAATTTATTGCGTACTCTCGTTGGCGATCATCCAAAACGATGGGATCTAATCCTTCCACAGGCTGAGTTTGCTTACAATCGGTCCAATCATAGCTCCACGGGTCAAAGTCCGTTTATGGTGGTTTACGGTCGAAATCCTTTTACTGATTCTTGACCTTGCGGCATATCCGGAAGTCGAGCATTTTAGTGCGGAAGGGGAAGAGCGGGCGGCTCAAATTTAGCAACTTCATGAACAAGTGCGCGACCAGATAATCAAACATAATTTGCAATATCAATCCCGTGCTAATCAACATCGCAAAAAGGTCGTTTTTAATGAAGGTGATTTGGTTTGGATTTATTTACGTAAAGACAGGTTTCCCCCGGGGCAAGTTTGGAAAGCTAAAGCCACGTGCCGATGGCCCTTTTCGGGTCTTGAAGTGTATTAATGACAATGCATACAAGATAGATCTCCCAGGCCACTACAAAGTTTCAGCAACATTTAATGTCACAGATCTCTTTCCTTATGTTCCAGCTGATGATGATGACTCGGGGACGAGTCCTTTTTTAGAGGGGGAGGATGATACGGATACGGGGCACACGTTCGAACCAGCGGATCCACATCGTATGGCCGGCCCATCGACGACGAGTGGCTAAGAACAAAAATCGGTTTCGAGATCTTATCCAACTAATTAACTTTTGGTTTATTAAGTATTGTAATAGTTGGATAAGGAATCAAGTTTGAAGTTTATTTTGAAAATCTTGTTATCCAAGATCAACGAACTCAGCCAGTTCGTTTTCTTCTTTCTTGGTCGATCAAGAAGAAGGGATTCAAGCTAGGGTTTTCTAGCTTCCACTTTTGTTACGAATCCGTATCAACAAACATGTTTAATAACCAGTTTTTAAAAAGAATGTCGATACACATGTTATAACAAAATTAATATAACCAGTTTAGTTACATAAATCACAAGACAATTTTAATATAATTATTGACACGAATCACTAGACACAATTGAAAAATAAGAAGATACAATTATTAGGATAAAACAAAATTTACCAAAATGATGAATCCATATTTAAGGCTACTCGGTATGGTGATGGACCATCCTTGGAGGATGATCCGCCACGTAGGCGCCACGTCATAGTCCTCCCAAGGATGGTCCATCCTCCAAAACTAGAGGGCATGGAAGGATGGTCCTAGTCATAGTCCTCCACCACTTTTATGTTTTTTTTTTAATCTTCAACTTTTTTTTAACATTTAACAAATAAAGTAACAAAATATTTTCAGTAATATTAAAAAACATTACATAAACTTAAAAAAAAAAATTAAACTTAAAAAAAATAAATTTAAAAAAAAACATAAACTAAAAAAAAATAAACTTAAAAATATCCTAATATATTAAAATAAGCTACTAGTCTTCGTCTTCCATGTCGTGGCCGGGTTCGTTTTGAGCGTTGTTCCAAATGTACTCTACCAAGTCCGCTTGTAGGTTATGATGTGTGTACTCGTTACGTAGAGCGAACATGTTCAAATCTTGTTGTTCCGCACTAACTGGAATAGAATTTCCAGTAGACGCGTTTTCGTCGTACTCGCATATCGCTCTACCTTCGTCTTCAATGACCATGTTATGAAGGATGATACAAGCGTACATAATGTGTCGTAACCTCTTTGGTGTTTGCGAACGTGCTGGATGTTCAATGATGTGCCATTTTTTTGTAGAACACCAAAAGCCCGTTCAATATCTTTTCTCGCACCCTCTTGAAACTTCGCAAACTTTTTTCTTTTGTTGTCTGTCGGGTGCGGAATAGTTTTAACGATTGTCGAGTACTTTGGGTATATCCCATCGGCTAGGTAGTAACCTCGCCTGTATTCCACCCCCGAAACTGTAAAGCTTGTGTCTGGACCTGTACCCGCCACTACATCCTCAAATATCTGTGACTGATATATGATGTTAAGGTCATTGAGCGAACCAGGTAGACCAAAAAAAGCATGCCAGATCCAGAGATCCTGTGACACAACCGCCTCTAGAATAATAGTCGGATGTCCATGATCTCCCCTAGTATACTGACCTTGCCAGGAAACTGGGCAGTTCTGCCACGGCCAGTGCATGCAATCAATGCTCCCGAGCATTCCTGGGAAACCATGTCTCTGTTCGTGTGCTTGATATAATTTTTGAACGTCGTTTGCGTTCGGTTTCCGCAGGTATCGCTTGCTATACAATTTGACAACCCATTAGCAAAACTTGTGCAAACATCGACGTGCGGTTCTTTCAGACATCCTAATATACTCGTCTAATGCATCGGGTGCGTAACCGTACGCAAGTTGGCGAATGGCCGACGTACATTTTTGTAAATTACTGAAACCCCTTTATCCCCTAGCGTCGTTTCGCAATGTAAAAAACGGATCCGACTGGGCCATGTCGCCTGCAATACGTAAAAACAGTGGACGACTCATGCGGAACCGACGTCGAAAAATCTCGGCTGGGTACACGGGTTCGTCGGCAAAATAATCGGCTAGTAGTTTATCGTGGCCGGCTATAAATTTAAAACGAAACATAAATGAAATTAATTATAAAATACATTTTCAAATCTATATAAAACATAAGGAAAAAAAAAAGTAAAATACCTTCTTGGTCTCGGTTATATTTTGCTCGTCTAGTTAGCCGTTGGGACGACCCTTCATCAGCCGCCATGAAGACCTGAGCCGCGTTCATAATCATGTTGTGGATAATACCATCCTCTTCCGAAGATGATGAATACCACGCAGACGAAGACGATGAAGACATAGAAGAAATTGAAGAAATGGGAGAAGGTGAAGACATGATAATTTTTGAGCAAGAGATGGGGTGGTAGCGGGTAAAAAATGGTATAAAATATGATGAGTTTTTATAAAAATGGAAGAGTGGTTATAAAATGTGAAAGAGATGAGGTGGTAGTGGGTGAAAAGTTGTGAAAAAATGGTTAAAGAGGTGAGTATTTATAAAAATGGAAGTGAATTGGGGGATTTTTTGAATTATTACCGTTTGAAAATTTAATTTTAATTAGAAATTAATTTTTTTTTCAACGGTTACTTTTGGTTGGGCCTCACCTTTTTTGGACCGTCGCAAATGGCAAGAAGTAGACGGGGACGCGGGTGGGGGGGGGGCACGGTGTTCACCCCGTCGCCGAACCAAGACGGACCGGGGACGAACCCCATACCGAGTAGCCTAATAAAACACAATTTAATTTTATTAAAACTATAAAACCATGTGTGGTCTTAATAAATGGGTTATAAACGTGTTCACTCGACCTATTCACCTACTTAAATAATAGGTTAAAGTGTTATGGGTGACATAAACGGGTTAAGCGGATCAAACCTGTTTAAACACGCTTTTAGTGCGTCGTTAATGTGACGACTTGTTTATAACTAGAAATTATTTAACTTCATATCGAATTATAGCATGTTAATTGAGTGTGTTATAAATTGTCCGCCCTATTTCTGACCATCAAATTATTTCTACCTGAGGATATATTACTAACAAATGGTTGTCTTACATAACCGTCGCTCTTAATCTAGCCCTTATGAGGGGTTGTTTGTCAACTTCTGAATGGTTAAGTGCTGGATCAGTAACAGGTCTGAACCATTAAGTGTTGAACTAGTAAGAAATTTGAACCAGTAAGAGGTCTAAATCATTAAGTGTTGAACCAGTAAGAGATCTGAACCATTAAGAGCTAGTATTATGCTTAACCATTCAGATGCAAATGTCTGACCAATTTAGATTAGAGGTCTTTACTATTCAGACTTAGGGGCTGTTTGTTTAGCTCTTAATAAGGCTTTTAATGGTTTAAACTTCTTACTGGTTCAACACTTAATGATTCAAACTGTTTGTTTCACGAGCAGATATCTGAGTGGTTCAGACATTTGCCTCTAAATGATTAAGCATTATACTGAGGGGCAGTTTGACAACTTCTGAATGGTTAAGTGTTAAACCAATAAGAGGTCTAATTCATTAAGTGTTAAACCAGTAATATGTCTGAACCATTAAGAGCTCTATTAAGAGCTAAACAAGAGCCCTTGCTTAACAAAACCTTATATATAATTCATTTGATTCTTCTTAATTATTTATCATTGATTAATTAAGGTTATCTTAGTTTTACAAAAAAACCTGAAATATCAAGTCCTGGAGGGTGTCAACTGTCAAAAGTAGCCACCTAACGAGGAATGTGGCGTAAGAAAGGTTGTTTTATTTCTCCTACCGTCAAATCTAACCTAACAACACCTCCTAACATAACTGTCATCTTTTCATTAAAAACAAATAAATAATAATATACAAACAAACACGTATGCTTACACAAAGGCGAGCTACGAGGACGACAGGAGCCACCCATCCACCATCTGTTATTAGTGACTAGAAAGTTATCGTTAAAAAATATAACTGAAACGGTTTACAAACGATATTTTTGTCAGTTACCAAAGGATATTGGATACAACTTATAAGATTACAAATGTCTAGTATTGAGTCACCGGCCAATCATGTTTATCCATTGATCAAACTCATCTAAGGGTTATGATCGGTTCTCACGATTCTTGATATTTTGAAGGTGTTTAATTGAATCTTCTCACTTGTCTAATATGTGGTGGTACACGTGCATGGATATAACATAAAAATGTCATTGTTAATCTATTAAGAAACAATAGGTCCATACATCTAATGTGATTACACTTGTTACCATAAATGTTGGCTAACTTTATAAGGTATTATATATCTAGTGAACTTGAAATAAATAGTTTGATTTCTAAACAAACAGCCCCTCATAAGGGCTAGATTAATAGACCATGATTAACAGAAGTTGTTAGTCTTCGGTCGCCGAAAAACCGTTTTTGGCCAGAAAAAAGTTTCCTAAAGATCCGATCTAAGGTTACAAAGAGGTTTGAGACGAAAATGTTGAGTTTTCTGGCAAAAAAGAAGTTTTTCGGCGAAAAATGAGTTTTCTGGCAACTTCAATAATTGAAGTTTCCATAATAAGGTTAAAAAGAGGTTTGAGACAAAAATGTTGAGTTTTCCGGCCAAAAACGTTTTTCCGGCGACTGGAGACTAACAACGTTAGGGTTCCGTTTGTCAGGGTCCATTGGAGGCCAATATGTTAATAGTTGGGACTGTTAGTGGTTATTTTTGAAGTTAGAACTGTTAGCGGCCAACGACGAATAGTTGAGATTATTAAAATTCAATATTCCAAAATAGACAATAGTGGTAAAGTTTCCTAAAGTAACAAGTTCCATATTTAGTTCTCTTGGAGTCTTGCTTGTTAGACACTTGATATAGCTGGTTAGGATAATGCTATGCATCACTTTTGCTATGGCGCCAAAGCTTTTAGAACATGATTGCTTTGATATCAAGTTTTGGAATAAATTGTAATTGTTTTATAATCTACTTTGCTACAATATTAACTGTCTTGACAAAAGTACACCATATGTACCAACCTTTCCGTTCTATAACTTTTTAATAGCGTGTGTGCAGTGACAAAAATATGTACCTCTTTGATCATTATAAGACACCATAATTAGTAGTCTAGATGTCTCTATGAATAGTCGAGTTTAAAAACCGAGACAACTTGTGAAACCACGAGGTGACTTGAGTTGAGGCGGTTCGAATAGGAGTTTGGTTTCTATCTCCATTCGAGCTTGGCTCGTGAATAACCTTACAAAGTAAGAGTCAAGAGGTTGTGAGACTGAACTTGACCTAGAGTCGTCTGACTCAATTTGCAAGGCATTTTCCACATGGGTTGGTGGGTATACTTATTGATGTGGTTTCAAATTCACACACATATCATGTTTTGGTTTCTAGATATTCGATAAATTTTACTCCGATTAAGGTCTCCGAAATTAACCAGATTTCAATGATAATATACACTTAATGGTTAAAAAATAGATATAATTAGAATGATAATCATATAAACAGTGTTTTGATTAAGCTTACGGTAAAAGCCAAAAAAAAAAAAAAAAAATATTAAATCCTCTCGATTCTCTTTCTTTCAAACTTACAATGTTATCGTCTGAAAATATATGATTCGAAAATATGTAGCGCGTCACTCAAATATAAGATACACAAATACTCTATCATGTAGAACAACCCCTATACGTGTTTTTAATAACTTAATATAAATTTTATATAAAGACAATTTCATTGGCCACGGAAAATTAAATATCTCGAACAAATGTTAGTACCATGCATCATACCCCATCGCTTTCTTTTGATATCATAAATATATTATATGATAATAATAATAATAATAATAATAATAATAATAATAGAAAAAGAAAAGAAAAATATTTTTCACGTGGCTTGAGCCATTTGTAGGTAAATGCATGCTTGAGGTATCCACATGGCAATGAAGAAGCCGCCGCCTGCGCCTGGGGGGTCAGCCATATAGTTGGACCAGTCAATAGTCAACACATATCATATAATTTTCTTACTAATTCTTACTAATACTATCGTAATGTTTTTGTACATTTTGTGATGTCGTGTTAACACGTATAAATGTATAATATAAGGTTGATTATATAACAATCGTTCTTCTTGATTTTTCTAGATTTTAATTTTCATAAACTCATATCTTATTCATTGTTAGACCGTGGGGTATGGTGGGGCGAGGATTTGGGGCATGGGTTGACACGTAGACTTCGAGGGGCACCGCTGGTCAGTTGCATGTTGGGTCGGTATGGCGGGGCGTGGCCAGCCCTCGTGGGTTGGCCACGTGTTATAATTTTTTTTTCAATTATTATAAAAATACACAAAAAAAAAAACATAGCTACGTATAGCCTAGCCAACCCAGCCAATGAGAGCCGGCCACGGAAGACCGCTAGGCCCGCCCAACGCCCGGGCTGAAACCCTCTCCCAAGGGGCCATACCGAAACCCAAGCCCACCCGGGGTGGTGACTTGGGCTAGAGATGGGCATAATACCCGGTTCCAAACCCGAACCGACCCGGAACCGGCTCCAGTTCGTACCCGACACATAGGAGAACCGGGTCCAGGTTCAAAAAAACCCGGAGGTTCCTACCCGGTTTCATTTTTTCTCATAATAAATGGGTAGTACCCGGTTCTGAACTCTACCCGGTTTATACCGGTCACGGCCCCCGACCCGGTTTGACCCGTTTCAGGAGCCGCGGGACAGAAAATCCCGTGGTATTTATTTAATTGAGTTTAACAGCGGAAGATTTCATCAGGATCTTGTTAAAACTATAATTTTCCCGATTTATTTTATTTCACAACTCGGGATAAAACCCTGGTAATTTACAATCATAAGATTTCACGGAGAAATCTTTATTTTACAAAACATGTTTCTTTATTTTATTATGAGCCACTTCCTTAAGCTTGTAGTGCTTCACGGCACTTTTCCTTGGATCACAATAGATCACCTGAAACATGTTTGAAAAAGGTTTTGTCAGCGGGAAATACTGGTGAATCATTCTATTTAATAAAACGACCTGTTTGTTATAATTTACAGTATTAAGGGTGATTACAATGTTTCCTGATATCAACCAACTACCCACAGTATTTGTCACTCGACTTGTTTCTGTGACTGTGGTCAGATCACCCATTGGCTAACTCGTTGTCCAATGGTGACGGGAACAAGTAATGTATACAAAACCCCACATACCGGCTGTAATTTGGTGACTACAAAGACTTAATCCCTATAATTATAACTTTGAAAGTAAACATGTTTTTTAAATCAAATTTGATAAAAAGAGAATGACTCACATTGCAGATTTAATTGAGCAGAGCCTAGCCTACTGATTAGCCTTATGACCTAAATTTAATAACATGCACACGAACTCGGTTAGTAACTAATACAGCATTTACGATAACTCACGAGACTAAACCTTCACTACGAATGACAAAGTGCGATACTTAAACATCCATCGAATTAACGACAAATGACAAAAACCCTAATGTGGGCAGCACTTAAACATCCATTGGATAGTTTAATCGATCGGACATTGAATCGTAGCAGCGATCGAGTTAATACCCGGTATCGGAGCAGCACCCGACTAATTAAAGTTGTTTTTTCGACTTTAGTGTAGCCTGACTTCGTTTTTACGAAAAGATTTTGACACCAGTGGATTGTGCAAGTGACGGGCTATTTATAGGTGAATTTAAGGTCTGTCGCGGCCCGCGTAAAACCTCAGCTCAACCGTACGCGGCCCGCGTGGCCGCCCAGTCTACGAGTAGCCTTGATCAGTCACCAGTAGGTGTGACACGTAGGCGACACTTGGACCCGGAACACTTATCTGGTCAAACATGAGTTGACGCGGCCCGCGTAAGACATCCCTTGTCTTTTACGCGGCCCGCCCGAGACCCAATATTTTGTTTTTCTTGGTTTTTAATATGGTTTAGGGTTTCAGGGGTCCGGGTTTATACTTACGGGTATTTTTAGGATAATTTTGAGAGTCCTTACATTCTCCCCACCTTATTTAGAATCTCATCCTCGAGATTTATTGGAATAAGTGAGGATACTTTCGCTTCATCTCCGATTCCAGTTCCCACGTGTACTCAGGTCCTCTCTTTGAATCCCACTTGACTTTGACAAGTACTAATCGTTTGTGTTTGAGAAATTTCACCTTTCTATCTTCAATTTGAAGAGGTTTCTCAACAAATTTTAACTTTTCGTTTACCTTTATATCTTGGAGAGTTACTACCAAAGATTCATCTGATAGGCATTTCTTGAGGTTGGATACATGAAATACGTCATGTACTCCAGCTAACTCTTCTGGTAGTTGTAAACGATAAGCAACTGGTCCTATACGTTGGATTACTGGGAATGGTCCTATGTATCTTGGACTTAACTTTCTGTCACACCCAGACTTTCCACGTATTACTGGTGGGCCCGGTAGGGGAGTATCGTGACGTGGTTGGCAACATAATAGTCAAACAACACAGTATTTAAATGCACAGCGGAAGCAAATGAAAGATATATTCAACTGAATATAATATTGTAATATCAAGTATCACAACAGTCGAAAGTTTATCCACAGGTGGATTAAAAATAAATAGGAAACAGTAGTTCAACAGACGTTAGGCATCTTAAACTTGCGAGACACTTTATTGATGCTAAGGAGAAATCCAGCCTATTACGATTAGTACCTGCATTTAATCTTTTTGGGAAAATACGTCAGTTTACACTGGTAAATACAATTAACCGACTCATTTTAAAAATGATTAAAAATTTATTTGGATGCACGTGGCATAAACATTTTATAACTTGGGATAATTATTTAAATATATAAACTTGTAAAAGGATTACATGTTCCTTATGCGTTCAGTAGCCCGGATCGTGCCGGGTTAAAGATCAATAGACACACCACATTATTTATTTATGCACTGACGAGTGTACGCCTACACTCCGCGCTTAGGTCGTGGCCATTTCGTAAAATGATGCCAAGGATATCCGGGACATGGTCATTAACCCCCCAAAGGCTTTAAGCAAACAAAACATATTTAAACGGGTCATCTCGATAATACTTAACCACCAAACGATTAAGGTCGAATGCCCGACCAAGCGGTATTTTATATACCGTACCCCAAGCCCGTATAAGGGAAAATAAGTTAAAAGTGTTTACCTTTGCAAGTATAATTCACAAACAGCAAATGCAAGTAGCTTTTACTGGTCCTCCTATTCTGGAACGAAGGTTTATAATAACCTATTAGAATCCTAACGGGTCTTTAATTAAGCCTAAGCTTAGACCGGTTAGTTTTAAAGATACGGTTCGTACGCACGATTAAGCAAAGACCGGGATAGAATGTGATTTAGACCCGACAAGTTTGAATACTTGCTTAATATGGGTATATTATTCACATTCTGGATTTTGAGATAAAACCGATAAGGTTTGACCCGTTTCGGCTAATTTATGTAAACTAGTTACATAAACCGAACCGAACGCGCAAGAGGCGTAACGGGTGACCATGAGTGTCATATACATGTTTCCTAAGTTAATATGCCTCTAATATGTTGTGACATCAGTAAGATATCTTTTATTATGCCCGAAACGAATTTAAACACAAACTATGCCCCGTAGGGGTAGTTTGGTCATTTACAAGTTTATAAAAGAGTTTAAGTATTATCCTGAGTTACAGGTCTGATGTAATCAGCAAAAATACACAATTTAATAAGTTATAACAGTAGGGTAAAGTATATATGTGAAATTTATCAATTATAACCAAATTATGCACCGTAGGGGCATTTTGGTAATTTCACATAAGCCGAAAAGCTCAAAACTGAAGTCTGAGTTAAACAACTTTTTCTGACTGTTAAAATATTATAGTTTACCTAAAATATCAGTAGGTATCAACCCTCGTATGTTTAAAATAGTTTTAGTACATACTATGCGTTATAAACGCTTAAAAAGGCGATTAGAAGCCGTTTCCGGGTTCTATATAGAAATCTGATATTTTTTTATTATTCCAGAAGGTTTAAAATAATTTATTTAACATATGAAATCAGTAGCAAAAGGTTTGGGGTCAAAAAGATATGTAAAACTCATTTTATAGCCCGAAAGGGCAAAACCGACAATTACCGGGTTAAGCTTATAACTCTAAGTTATGCTCAGCCTAAAATTAATTAAAAATCTCCAAAAATCCCAAAATAATATATTACATCAGTGGGTAAAGATTTTGATATCAAAAAGTAGGTTTAAATAGGCTATACGCTAATTATGTCGTTTAATCGCTAATAAGCTTTCTAATTACGCTAATGAGCATAACTCTCAATCTACACCTCAAACTGATGTCAAATTCTGGGTGCAAGTTTATAAATCAGTGACTAAGGTTTCTACTCTTTTATATTTTCAAAAATCACGTTTTATGGTGAAAAGGGCATAATGGTCAACATATAGGCAATTAACGGGATTATGCATATTAATTGGATAACTAATGAACCATAGTGTATAATCATAGAGGGTTATACTAGCATGTAACCTGGTCCAATTAGAGCTCTAAGGAATTTCTAAAACATTCTTAAACGGGTCAGAACTGAAAGTCAAAGCAAAAGTCAAATTATGCGACTTTCGGTTCCGCACCGGGTCTCTACTGAAAATTGTCGGGTTGAACATGTTTAGACATGTTCTTACATTAATTACCAAGTTATATTAATGATCAAACAGGTTGTATGGGTTCTACATTGCTAATTATGCATAAATTTGAAATTAAGCATTCTGTTGACTTTTTAATAACAAGTTTGACCCGACATTTGACCTAGTTAGAGTGGAAACCAGAGGGTGCCCTTTTAAGGGTTTATTGCCCACATAATTACCAACTTATAACTACTTTCAATTCGGCTAATCACTGTACCATCAATGATTAATCGTTAAGTCAAACGGTAATTACGACGGTTTGACTTTTAAGCTAAAACTAAGCAAAAACTTAACTAAGAAAGGTTAAGCATACTTACTGAAGTCCTAAGCACGATTTGTGATCACTTGAGTCTGCTTTGGAGCTCCAGAAATGATCAGGAATGCAGAAATGAGGTGTAATCAAATGGTTGCAACTTTGGCCCTTTATATAGTGCTCAAACTCACTTAGATCATTGACAACAAGTGCTAGCAATGGCCATGGATCATCAACAGATGTCCCTAAGGGCCTAGGGGTTGTTTAGGGGTCGCCCAAGATGTGGAAAATCGGATTAAAGTCGGTTACAATGCACATAGCAGACCATAACCCAAATTTTTCTGAGCAGATGGCCCCTCGCGGCACGCGTAGACCCCCCCCCAGGGTCCTCGCGTGGCGCGACGCCCCTTCCGATCAAATCTTATATTTTTTATTTTTATGCTTTGGTCCTTGGCTCTTAAAAACTTTGTTTCGACTTTATTTCTTGGATTTTGAACCCTCCAATTTGACTTATAAGGGCTTCAAGACATATCCCCACTTTGTTTAGTCCTCGGTTAACTTTATTATCACCCGAAAAGTCATAACTTCATCGTTGACGCTTTTAGCCCCTCGCATACGAATTTGATCATAACTTTCTCATACGATAACGAAACTTTATGAAATTTATATCGTGCATTCTAGTGAGCATAATTAACCATTACAAAGCTTCGGGTTTGCTAAAAGGTCACTCAGAGGTATAACTTAAACATGTTGACACATTTAACCCCTGTAGTTTGTAATATCTCACTTTCGTTCACAATTAGCTTCGTATGATCCATGATTTATTTGTTTGAAGGTATGAGCATTATGTAGGGTTAATGTAAAGTATAATTATTCACTGTTGACATTTAGAATCCGTATATTCACATACTTTCCATGATTCTCAACTTTAATCCTTCTATAACATTCTTTCACACGTTCAAACCTATGACACGTGTCAACACATTATAGGACGTGAATTTTCGAGGTGTTACACTTTCCTTTCTTACCAAATCGAACTACTCCCTTCCAGGGTGAAACTTTCAATAGTACTTTGTCTCTAATTTGAAATTCAAGTGGCTTGAGCCGATTATCTGCATAACTCTTTTGACGATCTCGAGCAGTCTTTAGTCTTTCCTTGATTTGAGAAATTTTGTCGGTGGTTTCTTTCACAATTTCCGGACCTGATAATTGACATTCTCCTATTTCTGCCCAACAAACTGGAGTTCTGCACTTTCTTCCATATAGTGCTTCAAATGGGGCAGTTTCAATACTTGAATGATAACTATTGTTATAGGAGAATTCAATTAATGGCAAGTGGTCATCCCAGTTTCCACCAAAATCTATCACACATGCTCTGAGCATGTCTTCCAAAGTTTGGATTGTCCTTTCACTTTTTCCGTCTGTGTGAGGATGATATGCAGTACTTAAATTTAGTCGAGTTCCCATTGCTTTTTGGAAACTTGTCCAAAAATGAGAAGTGAAACGACTATCTATATCTGAAACAATGGAGAGTGGAACTCCATGTAAAGATACTACTTCGTCTACATACAATTTGGCTAACCTTTCCACACTACAGGTTTCTTTCATAGGTAGAAAGTGAGCTGATTTGGTTAATCGATCCACAATTACCCAAATCGCATCATTACCTTTCCTGGTTTTGGGCAACTTAGTAACAAAATCCATTGTTATGAGTTCCCATTTCCATACAGGCATTTCTAGTTGTTGTAGTAGACCTGAAGGTTTCTGATGTTCTGCCTTAACATGCGAACAAGTAAGACACTTAGAAACATATCGAGCTATATCCTTTTTCATTCCTATTCACCAAAAATTATTCTTTAAATCTTGATACATTTTATTGTTTCCTGGATGCATGGTATACCTAGATTTATGAGCTTCTTCTAAAATCTTATTTCTTAATTCTCCCTGCTTAGGTACCCAAATTCTTCTTTTGTGGAATCTCCAAATTCCATCAGATCCTTGTTCTAATTCTTTTATTCTTCCTTTCATTCCTTCAGCATCATCCTTGATTGCTGTTTCTTGAAAATGCTTCAGTTGTTCCATTAAATCTAACTGTAGATTTAATCTAAGAGCACGGACCCGTCGTTGTTTCTCATGGTATTTACGACTTAAGGCATCTACAACTACATTTGTCTTTCCTTCGTGATACTGAATATCACAGTCGTAGTCACTTAGGATTTCCATCCATATCCTTTGCCTCATATTTAACTTTTTTTGCCCAAATATATATCTTAAACTTTTATGATCTGCATAGACAGTAAATTTACTTCCGTACAGATAATGCCTCCAAATCTTAAGGGCAAAAATTACGGCTCCTAATTCTAAATCATGAGTCGTATAGTTTTCTTCGTGCTTTTTCAATTGCCTTGAAGCATACGCAATTACCTTCTTGCGTTGCATTAGCACACATCCTAATCCTAGTTTTGAAGCATCACAATATACTTCAAAATCTTCAGTCCCTTCTGGTAAAGCTAGGATTGGAGCATTTGTTAATTTCTGCTTCAAGATTCTAAAGGCTTCTTCTTGTTTAGGTCCCCATTCAAACTTAACTGCTTTACAGGTTAGCTTAGTTAATGGTACAACTATCTTGGAAAAATCCTTAATAAACCGTCTATAATATCCAGCTAAACCTATAAAACTTCTAATTTCCATTGCGGTTTGCGGAACCTTCCATTTGGTAATTGCTTCTATCTTAGTAGGATCTACATGAATACCTTCATGATTCACCACGTGTCCTAAGAATTGCACTTCTTGTAGCCAAAATTCACACTTCGAGAATTTGGCATAAAGCTTTTCTTTTCTTAACAAAGTTAAGAGTGCATGCAAATGCTCACAATGTTCTGTCTGACTTTTGGAATAAATAAGTATATCATCTATAAAAACAATTACAAATTTATCCAGATACGGTTTACAGATTCTGTTCATCATGTCCATGAATGCGGCAGGAGCATTTGTTAACCCAAAGGGCATGACTGTAAACTCGTAATGACCATACCTAGTCCTGAAAGCAGTTTTAGGTATGTCTTCCTTTTGTACTTTCAATTGATGATATCCGGAACGTAAGTCAATCTTAGAGAAATATCTAGCTCCCTGGAGTTGATCGAACTGATCATCAATCCTGGGTAATGGGTATCGATTCTTAATTGTAACCTTATTCAATTCTCTATAATCAATATACATTCTCATCGAACCATCCTTCTTCTTTACGAACAATACTGGCGCTCCCCAAGGGGATGAGCTAGGTTGTATGAATCCTTTGCTTAGTAATTCATCTAATTGTTTTTTTAGTTCTAACATTTCGGTAGGAGCTAACTGACAAGGTGCCTTGGCTATCGGTGTAGTTCCAGGAATTAGATGAATCCTAAATTCTACTTCCCTATCTGGTGGTAATCCTAGTAACTCTTCTGGGAATATATCTGGGTATTCTGAGACTACAGGAATCTCCTTAAGTTCTTTACCCTTAGTACTAATGATTACTGAAATCATATATACTATTCCTTGTTTTCGTTCATAACTAGCAACTTTCATTACTGATATGAACTTCATGGGTTTACGTGGTTTATCTCCTGTAATCACGATTACTTCTCCGGTTGGTGCCTGGATCTCTATAGAATTTTTATCACAAAGGATTCGAGCATGGTTGGCTACTAACCAATCCATTCCTAACACAACATCGAATTCAGCTAATTTCATAGGTAACAGGTTTGCAAAGAATTTATGACCTGAAAGTTCTATATTTCCTTCCCGTAAAACCTTATCTATTTTAACTGAATTCCCATCTGCCGTTTCGACTGTAAAAATCTGCCTAAGGTTAATTAAAGGTAAATTAAGAGCTTGGCGGAATGAAGTATTGATAAAACTTTGGTTTGCACCAGAGTCAAATAATACCTTTGCGTAAATGTTGTGAACTAGGAACGTACCAGCTATCACGTCAGGAATTAACTCGGCTTCCTGAGTAGTTAATTGGAATGCACGAACATTCTTCTTGGTAGCTCCGTCGGCTGGTTTAGCTTTGTTGTCTGCTGGTTTAACCAATTTAGGGCATTCTGGCTTAAAATGTCCTGTTTCTCCACAGTTATAGCAGATTCTTGTTTTCTTCCTGCAGTCTTCTTCGCGATGTCCTATGGCTTTGCAAAAGTTGCATATTACATTACATCTTCCATAATGTTTCTTTCTGCAATTTTTGCAAAACGGCGAAGTTGAAGATTGCCCTGTTCCTCTTCTCTTGAAGTTGCTATTATTACCCACCCGAAATCCTTGGGTAATTTTCTGAGCCAGTTCCTTTTTCCTATTTTCATCTCTTGTGTGTACCAGTTCGTCAGTGAGGGTATTAGCTAATTCGACTGCATCGTCTATAGTGCGAGGTCTCGCAGCTTTAATGATATTACGGATTTCGCTAATTAATCCCCAAATATAGCGAGAAATGAGTACCGGCTCTGGCGAAGCCAGTGTTGGTACCACTCTAGCATATTCGAAGAATGTCGAAGTATATCCTAGACAGTCCACATTCACCATCCGGTGGTTTAGGAACTTATTTGCCATTTGATCTTTTTCATATTCGGGACATAATTTTCTTTCTACAAGATTCTTAAATTATTCCCATTTCATGGCATATGCCTCGATCCTTCTTTTAGCTTGTAACACTGTGTTCCACCATTCTAGCGCCCCTTCTTTAAAAAGATTTGACGCATACATAACTTGGTCTTCCTCAGCACATTTACTTATAGTGATCACTGCCTAAGTTTTCTCTAACCAACGCAGTGCTGCAATAGCCCCTTCGTTACCTGCAAACTCAACTGGTTTACAGGCAAGAAATTCTTTGTAAGTGCAACCAGGTGTTGCAGCTTTCATTTTCTTGGGAATTGGGGTTTGCAGATCATTATTATTATTATTAATATGATTGCCTCCTCCATTTATACTATTACTGAAGTTATCTTCCTGAGTGCGTTTACTAGGAATGATTGATTGAGGTTTAACAGGTTTCTGGGCTGCAGCAATGATTGCTGGAATAGCATTGGCTATTCCTTGAGCAACGATATCCTCGTTATCTTGCCTATTTAACAATTGCTCTTCCTGATTTTGCTTAGATTGATTTACTTCATTTACTGGTTCATTACCAATGTTTGTCATCTGATAATTAATTTAAATAATTAATATAGAATAAGAAACAATCCAATATAACAATTAATCGCACATAATTATGTAAACAAATATACAACCAAACTGGTAACTTTTCTTTTATTTTATAGATTATATTATGCTTCCATATACATTTTTATCTTACAGCCGTTTTATTATTTATTTTACACATACTGATTTTTATTAATATTACTGTTATTATACAAACACAGATTGACTACCCACTTCTCCCTCGTCAACTTGCATCTTTAATAACGATGTTCCCTTTCATCATATTTCCATGAAATTTGTCCTCTTATCTCTCGGATCCTATTCCCAACATCCATCAGTTCTTCGCCAAAATGGCGGAGTTTAGCCATATTCTCGTTACTCATTGGTGGATTTGGTAGAGGTTCTGGATCGAACTGGGGAAGAAAGGAATAAGGACTGTTGAGCAGGTTTTGGAATTGCCAATCATTAGTCCACCACTCATCCATTCCTAAAGGTTGGGTGTGGATTATTGGTTCTGGGATTGCTGGTTCTAAGTTTATAGGGAGTTGATTTTCGATAGGATTAGAGTAAAAATTATTATTGATCGGCCTGACTATATCACAGCTTGCCAATGCGCGATCCAATTCCTCCTGAAATGGTAATTGATCAACTTGTCTAGAGCTTTCCCCGATTTCTAACTGGGTTTGTCTAAAACCTCCTCCAATCTCTATTTCCTTCTGTCTAGAACCTTCTCCAAATTCCATTTCCATTTTCCTAGAATCTTCCCTAACTTCAATTCCCTTCCCTTTATCTAAGGGATTTTCTATTTTGGGAAGTCTCTTAGCTGGCTTTCTCCTACGTACACGCCTCCCCCATACGAATCTCTTTCTTTTCTTAGGTTTTGGCTTTTCCAGAGGTGGAGCATTGAATTCCATAGGTTCTTCTATGTCTGGTATATACCTATTGAAATCTCTGGAAACCTCTATTTTTACCGGATATAGATTTAGGTCTTGAAGGGCTTCAGACAATTCGTTCATGCTGTTTAACATATATGCAAAATACACAAAATGCTAAGTTAAAATTTTATAACAAAATTTTATGGATAACCTTTAAATTTTATTGCACACCGTGTGACTAATGTAACACAAAAGATAACTAAAAATTAAACATACTGAGGTTTACTTGTAAACTTATTTATTTACTGGATAAGGTTTCTAGTTTTGTAGGTGATGAGGGTACTAAAACTTGAATATTTAAAGATTTGCATTTACTGCTACAATGGCTTGCATATAAAGATCTGCCCATTTTTCATCTAACTTGTCTTCCCATGGTGATTTACTAGTTAATTCCTGGGTTTCCTGTTTAACTTTCTTTTCTCGGAATTTCTTTATTTTCTCCTGACTTTTCCTAATAATCAAACTTCTTTTATCAGGAGAAAGTGGTTCCTCATAGTGTGCTTTACGAACAAAGATTCCTTCATCTGGATCTTTTAGGTATTTTGAGGATTTTGTTTGGGATGAACTTCCCTTCTCGTTGGAAGACCTATCTAATTTAAGATAGATATTTGAAAGTTTTTGCTTACCCATACTGTAATTAACAAATAATCAATTAATAAAACACATAATCACAGAATAGCAATTAGTAAAATTAAGTATTTTCTAAATACTTAATAGGCTTAAATCAGTGGCTCTGATACCACCTTTTTCTGTCACGGCCCCCGACCCGGTTTGACCCGTTTCAGGAGCCGCGGGACAAAAAATCCCGTGGTATTTATTTAATTGAGTTTAACAGCGGAAGATTTCATCAGGATCTTGTTAAAACTATAATTTTCCCGATTTATTTTATTTCACAACTCGGGATAAAACCCTGGTAATTTACAATCATAAGATTTCACGGAGAAATCTTTATTTTACAAAACATGTTTCTTTATTTTATTATGAGCCACTTCCTTAAGCTTGTAGTGCTTCACGGCACTTTTCCTTGGATCACAATAGATCACCTGAAACATGTTTGAAAAAGGTTTTGTCAGCGGGAAATACTGGTGAATCATTCTATTTAATAAAACGACCTGTTTGTTATAATTTACAGTATTAAGGGTGATTACAATGTTTCCTGATATCAACCAACTACCCACAGTATTTGTCACTCGACTTGCTTCTGTGACTGTGGTCAGATCACCCATTGGCTAACTCGTTGTCCAATGGTGACGGGAACAAGTAATGTATACAAAACCCCACATACCGGCTGTAATTTGGTGACTACAAAGACTTAATCCCTGTAATTATAACTTTGAAAGTAAACATGTTTTTTAAATCAAATTTGATAAAAAGATAATGACTCACATTGCAGATTTAATTGAGCAGAGCCTAGCCCACTGATTAGCCTTTTGACCTAAATTTAATAACATGCACACGAACTCGGTTAGTAACTAATACAGCATTTACGATAACTCACGAGATTAAACCTTCACTACGAATGACAAAGTGCGATACTTAAACATCCATCGAATTAACGACAAATGACAAAAACCCTAATGTGGGCAGCACTTAAACATCCATTGGATAGTTTAATCGATCGGACATTGAATCGTAGCAGCGATCGAGTTAATACCCGGTATCGGAGCAGCACCCGACTAATTAAAGTTGTTTTTTCGACTTTAGTGTAGCCTGACTTCGTTTTTACGAAAAGATTTTGACACCAGTGGATTGTGCAAGTGACGGGCTATTTATAGGTGAATTTAAGGTCTGTCGCGGCCCGCGTAAAACCTCAGCTCAACCGTACGCGGCCCGCGTGGCCGCCCAGTCTACGAGTAGCCTTGATCAGTCACCAGTAGGTGTGACACGTAGGCGACACTTGGACCCGGAACACTTATCTGGTCAAACATGAGTTGACGCGGCCCGCGTAAGACATCCCTTGTCTTTTACGCGGCCCGCCTGAGACCCAATATTTTGTTTTTCTTGGTTTTTAATATGGTTTAGGGTTTCAGGGGTCCGGGTTTATACTTACGGGTATTTTTAGGATAATTTTGAGAGTCCTTACATTCTCCCCACCTTATTTAGAATCTCATCCTCGAGATTTATTGGAATAAGTGAGGATACTTTCGCTTCATCTCCGATTCCGGTTCCCACGTGTACTCAGGTCCTCTCTTTGAATCCAACTTGACTTTGACAAGTACTAATCGTTTGTGTTTGAGAAATTTCACCTTTCTATCTTCAATTTGAAGAGGTTTCTCAACAAATTTTAACTTTTCGTTTACCTTTATATCTTGGAGAGTTACTACCAAAGATTCATCTGATAGGCATTTCTTGAGGTTGGATACATGAAATACGTCATGTACTCCAGCTAACTCTTCTGGTAGTTGTAAACGATAAGCAACTGGTCCTATACGTTGGATTACTGGGAATGGTCCTATGTATCTTGGACTTAACTTTCTGTCACACCCAGACTTTCCACGTATTACTGGTGGGCCCGGTAGGGGAGTATCGTGACGTGGTTGGCAACATAATAGTCAAACAACACAGTATTTAAATGCACAGCGGAAGCAAATGAAAGATATATTCAACTGAATATAATATTGTAATATCAAGTATCACAACAGTCGAAAGTTTATCCACAGGTGGATTAAAAATAAATAGGAAACAGTAGTTCAACAGATGTTAGGCATCTTAAACTTGCGAGACACTTTATTGATGCTAAGGAGAAATCCAGCCTATTACGATTAGTACCTGCATTTAATCTTTTTGGGAAAATACGTCAGTTTACACTGGTAAATACAATTAACCGACTCATTTTAAAAATGATTAAAAATTTATTTGGATGCACGTGGCATAAACATTTTATAACTTGGGATAATTATTTAAATATATAAACTTGTAAAAGGATTCCATGTTCCTTATGCGTTCAGTAGCCCGGATCGTGCCGGGTTAAAGATCAATAGATACACCACATTATTTATTTATGCACTGACGAGTGTACGCCTACACTCCGCGCTTAGGTCGTGGCCATTTCGTAAAATGATGCCAAGGATATCCGGGACATGGTCATTAACCCCCAAAGGCTTTAAGCAAACAAAACATATTTAAACGGGTCATCTCGATAATACTTAACCACCAAACGATTAAGGTCGAATGCCCGACCAAGCGGTATTTTATATACCGTACCCCAAGCCCGTATAAGGGAAAATAAGTTAAAAGTGTTTACCTTTGCAAGTATAATTCACAAACAGCAAATGCAAGTAGCTTTTACTGGTCCTCCTATTCTGGAACGAAGGTTTATAATAACCTATTAGAATCCTAACGGGTCTTTAATTAAGCCTAAGCTTAGACCGGTTAGTTTTAAAGATACGGTTCGTACGCACGATTAAGCAAAGACCGGGATAGAATGTGATTTAGACCCGACAAGTTTGAATACTTGCTTAATATGGGTATATTATTCACATTCTGGATTTTGAGATAAAACCGATAAGGTTTGACCCGTTTCGGCTAATTTATGTAAACTAGTTACATAAACCGAACCGAACGCGCAAGAGGCGTAACGGGTGACCATGAGTGTCATATACATGTTTCCTAAGTTAATATGCCTCTAATATGTTGTGAAATCAGTAAGATATCTTTTATTATGCCCGGAACGAATTTAAACACAAACTATGCCCCGTAGGGGTAGTTTGGTCATTTACAAGTTTATAAAAGAGTTTAAGTATTATCCTGAGTTACAGGTCTGATGTAATCAGCAAAAATACACAATTTAATAAGTTATAACAGTAGGGTAAAGTATATATGTGAAATTTATCAATTATAACCAAACTATGCACCGTAGGGGCATTTTGGTAATTTCACATAAGTCGAAAAGCTCAAAACTGAAGTCTGAGTTAAACAACTTTTGCTGACTGTTAAAATATTATAGTTTACCTAAAATATCAGTAGGTATCAACCCTCGTATGTTTAAAATAGTTTTAGTACATACTATGCGTTATAAACGCTTAAAAAGGCGATTAGAAGCCGTTTCCGGGTTCTATATAGAAATCTGATATTTTTTATTATTCCAGAAGGTTTAAAATAATTTATTTATCATATGAAATCAGTAGCAAAAGGTTTGGGGTAAAAAAGATATGTAAAACTCATTTTATAGCCCGAAAGGGCAAAACCGACTATTACCGGGTTAAGCATATAACTCTAAGTTATGCTCAGCCTAAAATTAATTAAAAATCTCCAAAAATCCCAAAATAATATATTACATCAGTGGGTAAAGATTTTGATATCAAAAAAGTAGGTTTAAATAGGCTATACGCTAATTATGTCGTTTAATCGCTAATAAGCTTTCTAATTACGCTAATGAGCATAACTCTCAATCTACACCTCAAACTGATGTCAAATTTTGGGTGCAAGTTTATAAATCAGTGACTAAGGTTTCTACTCTTTTATATTTTCAAAAATCACGTTTTATGATGAAAAGGGCATAATGGTCAACATATAGGCAATTAACGGAATTATGCATATTAATTGGATAACTAATGAACCATAGTGTATAATCATAGAGGGTTATACTAGCATGTAACCTGGTCCAATTAGAGCTCTAAGGCATTTCTAAAACATGCTTAAACGGGTCAGAACTGAAAGTCAAAGCAAAAGTCAAATTATGCGACTTTCGGTTCCGCACCGGGTCTCTAATGAAAATTGTCGGGTTGAACATGTTTAGACATGTTCTTACATTAATTACCAAGTTATATTAATGATCAAACAGGTTGTATGGGTTCTACATTGCTAATTATGCATAAATTTGAAATTAAGCATTCTGTTGACTTTTTAATAACAAGTTTGACCCGACATTTGACCTAGTTAGAGTGGAAACCAGAGGGTGCCCTTTTAAGGGTTTATTGCCCACATAATTACCAACTTATAACTACTTTCAATTCGGCTAATCACTGGACCATCAATGATTAATCGTTAAGTCAAACGGTAATTACGACGGTTTGACTTTAAAGCTAAAACTAAGCAAAAACTTAACTAAGAAAGGTTAAGCATACTTACTGAAGTCCTATGCACGATTTGTGATCACTTGAGTCTGCTTTGGAGCTCCAGAAATGATCAGGAATGCAGAAATGAGGTGTGATCAAAGGGTTGCAACTTTGGCCCTTTATATAGTGCTCAAACTCACTTAGATCATTGACAACAAGTGCTAGCAATGGCCATGGATCATCAACAGATGTCCCTAAGGGCCTAGGGGTTGTTTAGGGGTCGCCCAAGATGTGGAAAATCGGATTAAAGTCGGTTACAATGCACATAACAGACCATAACCCAATTTTTTTGAAGCAGATGGCCCCTCGCGGCACGCGTAGACCCCCCCAGGGTCCTCGCGTGGCGCGACGCCCCTTCTGATCAAATCTTATATTTTTTATTTTTATGCTTTGGTCCTTGGCTCTTAAAAACTTTGTTTCGACTTTATTTCTAGCATTTTGAACCCTCCAATTTGACTTATAAGGGCTTCAAGACATATCCCGACTTTGTTTAGTCCTCGGTTAACTTTATTGTCACCCGAAAAGTCATAACTTCATCGTTGACGCTTTTAGCCCCACGCATACGAATTTGATCATAACTTTCTCATACGATAACGAAACTTTATGAAATTTATATCGTGCATTCTAGTGAGCATAATTAACCGTTACAAAGCTTCGGGTTTGCTAAAAGGTCACTCAGAGGTATAACTTAAACATGTTGACACATTTAACCCCTGTAGTTTGTAATCTCTCACTTTCGTTCACAATTAGCTTCGTATGATCCATGATTTATTCGTTTGAAGGTATGAGCATTATGTAGGGTTAATGTAAAGTATAATTATTCACTGTTGACATTTAGAATCCGTATATTCACATACTTTCCATGATTGTCAACTTTAATCCTTCTATAACATTCTTTCACACGTTCAAACCTATGACACGTGTCAACACATTATAGGATGTGAATTTTCAAGGTGTTACATCCTCACCCCCTTAAGAGAAATCTCGACCTTGAGATTTACTGAAATAAATGAGGGTATTTTTCTTTCATTGTGGACTCAACCTCCCACGTATACTCGGGACCTCTACGGGCATCCCATTTTACCTTTACAATAGGCACATGCTTCCTTCGAAGCTTCTTAACCTGTCGATCCTCGATCGACACAGGTTTTTCAACAAACTTTAAGCTCTCTTCTATGTACACATCTGTATGCGGTATGACCAGTGATTCATCAGCGAAACACTTCTTCAGATTGCAGATGTAAAATACATTGTGAATTCCACTGAGCTCTTCAGGTAAGTTTAACTTATAGGCAACTGATCCGACACGTTCGGTGACTTCGAACGGTCCTATGTATCTCGGGCTTAACTTGCCTTTCTTACCAAATCGCATCACTCCCTTCCAGGGTGATACTTTAAGCAACACCTTATCACCTACCTCGAAGTTAAAAGGTTTACGCTTTAAATCTGCGTAGCTTTTCTACCTATCTCGGGCAGCTTTGAGACGGTCACGAATCTGGACAATCTTGTCCGTCGTTTCAAAGACTATCTCCGGTCCTGATAATTGGACATCTCCAACTTCCGCCCAACAAATGGGCGTTCTGCACTTTCTACCGTATAAGGCCTCGAAAGGCGCAGCCTTAATGCTGGTATGGTAGCTATTGTTGTAGGAGAATTCGATTAACGGCAGGTGGTTATCCCAACTACCACCTAAGTCAATCACGCATGCTCGAAGCATGTCTTCCAAAGTTTGGATAGTACGCTCACTCTGGCCGTCCGTCTGAGGATGGTAAGCCGTACTAAAATTTAAACGTGTGCCCAAAGATTGTTGGAAACTTTTCCAAAAATGTGACGTCTACCTAGTATCTCTGTCAGATATAATAGACACAGGCATGCCATGTAGAGCTACAATCTTATCGACGTACAGTTGAGCTAACATGTCGGAGCTGTAGGTCTCCTTGATGGGTAGGAAATGTGCTGACTTAGTCAGTCTGTCTACGATCACCCATATCGTATCATTTCCTTTCCTTGTCTTAGGTAACTTGGTGATAAAATCCATAGTCACCATTTCCCACTTCCAAGTGGGAAGTTCAGGCTGTTGTAACAAACCTGACGGTTTCTGATGTTCAGCTTTTACTTACGCACATGTCAAGCATTTAGCTACATAGGTGGCTATAGACTTCTTCAAGCCTATCCACCAAAAATTTTCTTTCAGATCCTGGTACATCTTATCAGCTCCAGGATGAACGGAGTATTTAGAATTGTGGGCTTCCTGGAGGATGACATCTCGAAGTCCTTCATAAACTGGAACCCATATTCGTCTATTCAATCTCAGAATTCCGTCCTTGCTAAGAGATAACTGCTCCTCAGTTACTCCTAACTTTTCATTAGGGTAGTTAGCTTCCAACACAGCTTCCTTCTGTGTAGCTAACAACCTTTCATTCAAACTGTTCTTTATTTCAATGCTCTTGGCATTGATTCGGATAGGTTTCACCCTTTCCTTTCGACTCAAGGCATCGGTGACTACATTCGCCTTGCCTGGATGGTATCTGATTTCACAATCATAATCATTCAAAGTCTCCATCCATCGGCGCTGCCTCATGTTTAAATCCTTCTGATTAAACAGGTGTTGGAGGCTCTTGTGATCAGAATAGATCACACACTTGATTCCATATAAATAATGCCTCCATAGTTTCAGTGCAAATACAACGCCACCCAACTCCAAGTCATGGGTGCTGTAATTCTTTTCATGCACCTTTAATTGACGTGAAGCATAGGCAATAACCTTGCCTTTCTGCATAAGCACACACCCCATGCCAGTGTGTGATGCATCGCAGTAAACTACGAATTCTTCGGTACCTTCAGGCAATGTCAGTACAGGAGCGTTGCTCAACTTTTGCTTTAGGATATCAAAAGATTCTTGCTGCTTAGGGCCCCAATCAAACTTTACCTTCTTCCTAGTCAAGGAAGTTAGGGGTGCAGCAATCCTTGAAAATTTTTCAATGAAACGCCTATAATATCCTGCTAAGCCTAGGAAGCTACGAATCTCTGTAGGCGTCTTTGGCTCTTGACAGTTCATAACTGCTTCTACCTTAGCGGGATCCACTTGGATACCACGCTCGCTCACCACATGTCCAAGGAATTGGACTTCTCGAAGCCAAAATTCACACTTTGAAAATTTGGCGTAGAGTTTCTCATGATGTAGAAGTTTAAGAATACAGCGAAGGTGTTTCTCATGGTCAGCTTGGTTCTTCGAGTAGATGAGAATGTCGTCGATGAAAACGATGACGAATTTATCTAAGTAAGGCTTGCAGACGCGATTCATGAGATCCATGAATGCGGCAGGTGCATTAGTGAGCCCAAAAGGCATCACCAGGAACTCGTAATGACCATAACGAGCCCTAAATGCAGTTTTGTGTACGTCTTCATCTCTAACCTTCAGTTGGTGGTAGTGTCACACCCCAACCAATGGCGGAAACATCGGGATGAGACGAAGTGTGAAGATTGCTCGAGACATCATAACGCTATTTGTGACAATATTTAAATATTTCAAATTTCATTCCATAACTTCAAGTTGTCAACATTACATCAATTCAAATAACAACGAGTTCAAAAGAAATACATATAGCATAAACAAAATTGATACGACATATTAAACCTAACGTCTAAATGTGTATCTAGGCATCACGCTACTTCTTTTCATATCATCGTCATCAACCTGTAACATGTTTAAAATAAAAGTCAATGCAAAAGCAAAGGCGAGTATACAAGTTTGGTACATACATAGCAAAAGATAAGTTTTGAACAATTCCTCATAACAAGCATGTGATCCAAGATATCCACTAAATATGGCATGTGTCTAACATATCAAACCAAGAAAACGCAATATGCTCATGACATTACCCCAAGTTTCGGGCGGGTCGTTAATCCTATAGCTCTAAAATTGGCAGATGTTACAGTCTCCCCTACTTTAGGAGATTTCGTCCTCGAAATCTAAGATTAACGTATTTTCATAAAAATTTAGAACAATCCACCCGCCATACTTAGTTAACAAGATTAACGTATCCCTGGCATGTGAATACACAGGTCAACCCATCGTGTATGTTAAGGTGTGGCTTCTTACGAAGTTAATGACAAGTTTATCACATAAAGTTTCACCCAAGTAACACGAATCCAGTATAACATATTAGCATGCACGTGAAATAAATTCCAAATTTTTTTTTGAAAAGGGACGTTCAATCATTTGAGAACGAAGAAAAGTTGGTAACTACCTCCGAGGTAAGGGAATAACCCCTAGCTCATTGCTGAAGTTGGAAAGTGAGCGGAGCTAATCATCGAGGTTAGGGAATCACCCCTATCTTGATGATAAGTTTCCATTTTTTTGGGAATATGAGTATTAACAAGCATCAAGATGTATCAAAGTATTCATATATAATGTATTATTTTGTGCCTTGCATAAGAATATGTTCATGTGTAAGTTTTTGATATGTAAACATGTTACACCCCAAAAGTGGTAAAAGTAAAAGAGGGGAATATGAGTATACTCACATAATTGCTAAGTCTTCCGATTATCCAAGTGTTGACGAGCGTAAAAGATTTGGAGGATGGAACACCGAGGTCACCCTATATAGGTAAACGATGGTGCATGAGTAAACGGGAGTCCAAGAGAACGAACGAAAGTGTTTATCCTAGATGTTTAAAATATCGCGACTCGTTATTGTTTATTAGGTTAAAAAAATAAATAATCATAATATTTATGTTTTGCAAAATTTGGAATTCGTATATTATATTGTCTTGATATATATAAAAAAAATATATTGTTATAAAAGAATTTATGCATTTATGCTATTAATTTAGAGATTTGGTTATAAAGAAAACGAATCAAAATAAGAGTAATCGTTTTGAAATTATATACGTATTGTTTTGTGGATTTTTACGAAAAAAACGGGCATAGTTTCCTCTGTTTTCGGACGATCCCGACAACACAAGTTGTCGATCTATTTTCAAGATTCAATAAACAATGGACGAAACAATATAGGTATATAAATATATAGTTTCTATGCAAAATTCAAATTATATAAAGTCGGTTTTGCGACTAGAATAGCATTAACATGAATAATATAATGAATCTACAAGACGTTCAGAATTTTACCGAGTCTCGTGCCGAAGAGTTGACCGTGTTCGACTGAGTTGACCATTAGTTGACCGAGTTGACTCGGTTTGACCGAGTCGAAACTGAACCGAGCTAACCCGTTGACGAAACCGGAACCAAGACTCGACTTGAAACTGAAACCCGACATGGAACTAGACTGAATCGGGTTGAAACAAAACTGAAAATAAATTCAAAACAGGAAACCAACTTGAATTAAAACTAGAACTTAACCAAATAATACTCGAAATGAATCGAATTGAAACCTGAAACTGACCCGTTCGTCTGACCGGGGTGAACGCAAAACTGAACCGGAGCATGTCCCGAATCCAAAACGAGACCTGCGTTGTTGACTGTTGCTGAACCAGAACCGAGCCTGAACTGACGTCGTCGGGAGTTGTTCGACGTCGGCCAGAACTCGCACTCGAAACAAGAGCTGAAACAATCTGAAAACTGAAGTGAACATGAATCGAGCTTGAACAACAAAAACCCAAACCAGATTCTGACCTGAGTTCGACACGTAATCTGAATCAGAACCCGAACTGCCAGAACCCAGAACCTGAACCGAACAAAATTGAACCTGAATCTGTCGAGCAAACACCACCTGAATCGGAGCAATGTCGAGCAAACTGACCTCACCCTCTCTCACCTCTCGGTCTCTCTCTCTCTCTCTCTCTGGTGTGCCGCGGTGTGCCACCACCAGAGCGGTGGTGGTCGGCGTTTAAATGGGACCGAACAGAGGGGGTGCGGTTGATTGTGGTGCGTGGCGTTGTGCTCGTCGCCGGCAAGGAACGAGCCGCCGGAGAGGAGAGTGGACAGGGGAATCGAGATGGAGACATGGCTGGGTTGCTTGAGTGTGAGTGTTTGGGATAAACTGATTTGTGGGTGTGTCTATGATTAGGGTTTCTTTGATTTAAGGTGCAGAGACAAGGGAGAAGACCCAGTGTCGGCTAATGTTTAGAAAGAGAAGGGTTTGGGGTATTTTAGCTTCAAGTAAAAACACAATTAGTCCCTCAACTTCAAGGAGCTACTTAAATAGTTAGCTTAACTTATGTCATTTTAAAAAAAAAAACACTAACTTTACAATTAACTAAGTTAGTTGCATTTACTGGGTTTAAAAGTTAACGAGACTAACTAGTTTATTATATAAAAAATAAACTTTTTAAAATGTATTATTTAATTTAATTTATTAAATAAGATAGAATAGGTAGATAACCATATTTGTAACAAGTTAAATTAAAGTTAAAGATTTTTTTTTTTGACGATTAATTAATTGAATTAACGAAACGATGAATACTAGAATACAAAGTTTCCGAAAATAGGAATATGAACAATGGTTTCTAAATATGGAAAGTTATGAAACGCGGGGCGTTACAGTCTCCCCTCCTTTAGAAAATTTCGTCCCGAAATTTATTTAGAAGGAAGACTTGCAAAGGGTTTTGGCAAACAAAAGAGGATTGTTTAAAATTGAGGCTTTGGAGTTTGAGACAACAGAGAATGATTGAGGTATAAGAGTGAACGATGGATCTAATAACGATTGTGAGTATAAGAATAGCATAAGTATCGGATAGAAGAAAGTTGTGTGTTAAGAATGAAGTCCCGTCGTGGATAATCGGATATAATGCGTTTGTGAGTTGTTTAAAGTTGGAATTAGGTCCAAAAGGTCTGTAAGACACTGAATTTCTCATGGCACGTTTTACGAAAGTTTGGTAACATGATGAAAACACTTATATATAGGAAGTACCAGCGGCGTATCCACCATGTTTTAACCACATTACGTTCGTTTCGTATTCGGTGTCATGTTACGTTCCGTGTCTTACCATACACAGTAATACACTCTATGGTTCTCATACGCCTATCACTATAATCCCGTGTGCACCCGCGATTATATTGATCGTCGCATGATCCGCATAGCTTGTACTAGTCGTGTATGAGTCAGGGTATACATAATTTAAAAATTAAGAATGTGTACATGTAAGAACGTAGTATGTAAGCAAGTCCATGCTTAAGTATGTATGAGACCCACGTAAGCAAATCACGCGGATTACGCTTGCGTATGGGTACGAATGTATGAATCATGAGTTTAAGTATGAATATGCATGTATGTATGAGCATAAACATAAAATGTGTAAGTAGTATGTGGATAAGCATAAGCATAAAACGTATGAAAAATGAGCATAAATGCGAGTACAAACATGAGTATAAGCGTAATCACAAGGCGTATGAATATAAATATAAATATCAGTGTGATCATAAGATGTATGAGCATAGATATGAATGTGAATATAGGTGTAAAACAAGAAGGTTAAGTATGAATAAAATATGTGTGAATATAAGTGTAACAAAGTTGTGTAAGTGCAAATGAAAACATAAAGCGTATGAATATGAATATGTATACGAATGTAGCATAGACATGTTTGTAAGGACAACGTAAGTGTATAATTGTGAGTGTATGTATTAACGTAAAACGTACGAATTTTGAATCATGAGTATAACATAAATGTGTAAGTGTGAACATAAGTGAAGGCTTAAAATGTATAAGTATGGATGCAAGGAATAATGATTTTGTTGATAGTATAAATCGAAATACACTAGTTCAAACACGAAAATATTAAGAAGTTTTGAGTATGAAAGGAAAAGAAAAACAGGTGACACATGCGAGATTGTTGTGAGATATCAATTAAAACGTGTAAATGATATGCATATATAGTTGTTTGCGCAAAACGTGAAGTTAAAATAGATTGGATTGTCACAAAATATAGACTCCAGTTTGTGAATGAAAAGGGAGTATAAAACGTCTATTGGTTATGTGGAAAGTACTTTGCAAAGGAATGGAAATGCTACTGCGGTTTTAAAAGAGTTTACATAAGTTGAAAATTTGTCGGTTCTTATGAAGTTTCCTTGCCCACGTGTTTTGAATTTAATTGACGTATCGAGTGAGGTTTTGAAAAAGTTCTAGAGATTAATAAGTTTGCATCGTTTTAAGTATCTTTGTGTTAGAAAATTTTGAAACTTACAGCTTCTTGTGAAAAAGTTGATCCTTAGAAAAAGGAATTTGGTACATGAACTTAGTGATTGTTGAAAAATATTTCATTGGTTTTAAAAGGAAATTTTAGTAAATGATTGAATAATGTTGATAATATTTTATATGTGTGTGCGAAAAGTTGATTTGATTCTCAATCGAGAATAAAAATCTCTAGTTTAATAGTGTGAGAGGAGTGTGTTTCAATATTTACGTTGATTGGTGAATTTGTGGGCAACGGATTTATTAGACCGACTAGGCTGACAAGTAGTATTTCGTGAAATTTTGAAAATCGAGGAACACGCGTTTATTGGTAACATCAAAATTTTGTGTATGCGAGTGATGTGAAATTAGATTATAGAATAAAAGGTACGTTTAAATACATGAAGCATTTGAAATACATGATAAATGATTTATGTATAAACATGATCGTGTTTACATAATATAGTCTATTAAAAGAAAGTGTTGGTAACGATCACCCAGATAAGGGAATCACCCCAAATCCGTTGGTGAGGTCGTTGTAAGATGAGAAAAGAAGCGGAGTTAATCGCCAAGGTAAGGAAATCACTCCTATCTTGATGATATGTCTCCACTCGTTGTAAAAAAAAAAAAAAAAAAAAAAAGTGTAAATAAAATTACGTGAAGTCATGCATGCTAATAATGTATAATCATATGAAAAATAAGAATATGATGTGTGCGCAAAAATGAAATCTCGAGAAAAAAAAAATTATTCAAATTTGTTAAAAGATCGAAAATAATAAAGCGTAAGCTCGAATAAAACTCGGATGGTTCCAAACGGAACATTGACTAACCAAAGTGGTCGAAAGATCTTTGAAATTGAGAAACATGCTTTGGCCTAATAGGTGGAATACTCTCGCCGATATCTCGGCTAACGATACTCACCCTTCCAGTTACTACATGTTCCCAATCCATCAAGAATTCGAGACTTGGCGGAATTTTTGGAAAATCAAGGAGTGGAACTAGTCGACAAGGTGCGGGTTTCACCCCTAACTTGACGATTTCGTACCCTAAGTGTGGTTGGTACTCGTCGGGTCAAAATTTAATTTCGACACTTTGACGAGGGTCAACTAGAGTTTGAAATTTCCATTAAGGTGTGGATTTCACTCCTAACTTAATGGTGAATTTCGTGCAAAAATAGAATCAAGCGGGATGAGGATCGTTTACCAAATTGTGGGTTTTACGCCTATTTTGGTAAACTTGTCTCGTTTGCATAATACGAGTGTTGTCAGATTTAGAATAATCGAGTAAAGTGTATGAGGAAAAGTGTATGTTAAAGATAGACAAACAAGTATAAACGTGTCAAGAATAGCACATAAAGAATGAAATAATGAAACAACTATTAACACATAAAAGTATGTCAAGCATAACACATAAAGCATAGAACAATGAAACAAGTATTAACAAATAAAACAAGTATAGGATGTCAAGTGTTAACACGTAAGTGACATATATGCTCAAAAGATTAAAAGAGAATAAATAAAAGCAATTAAAGTAGCATGTAAGTAGTTTCAAGCAAAACATAAGAATAAAGTTCTAAAACTATAGACTAGGTTAAAGCATTCCTACTTTTCCTAATTCCCTATAGTTATGGCTCTGATACCAATCTGTCACACCCCAACCAATGGCGGAAACATCGGGATGAGACGAAGTGTGAAGATTGCTCGAGACATCATAACGCTATTTGTGACAATATTTAAATATTTCAAATTTCATTCCATAACTTCAAGTTGTCAACATTACATCAATTCAAATAACAACGAGTTCAAAAGAAATACATATAGCATAAACAAAATTGATACGACATATTAAACCTAACGTCTAAATGTGTATCTAGGCATCACGCTACTTCTTTTCATATCATCGTCATCAACCTGTAACATGTTTAAAATAAAAGTCAATGCAAAAGCAAAGGCGAGTATACAAGTTTGGTACATACATAGCAAAAGATAAGTTTTGAACAATTCCTCATAACAAGCATGTGATCCAAGATATCCACTAAATATGGCATGTGTCTAACATATCAAACCAAGAAAACGCAATATGCTCATGACATTACCCCAAGTTTCGGGCGGGTCGTTAATCCTATAGCTCTAAAATTGGCAGATGTTACAGGTAGCCTGACCTTAAGTCAATCTTCGAGAAATAACTTGCCCCTTGCAATTGATCGAACAAATCGTCGATCCTGGGCAAAGGATATCTATTCTTTATAGTGACCTTGTTAAGCTCACGGTAATCGATGCACAGACGCATCGATCCATCCTTCTTTTTGACAAACAGGACTGGCGCTCCCCAAGGAGACGAACTAGGTCTAATGAAACCTTTGGCTAGCAATTCGTCTAGCTGTGTCCTCAATTCCTTCATCTCCGTTGGTGCCAATCTATAAGGTGCTCTAGCAACAGGTGCTGCTCCAGGGATGATGTCAATTCTGAATTCCACTTGCCTATTTGGTGGTAAGCCGGGTAGTTCTTCAGGAAAAACTTCAGGGTATTCAGAAATGACGGGGATGTCTTCCATCTTAGGTTTCAGCTCATCGATAGTCACTTGTGCCATATAGATGACACAACCCTTCTTTAAACACTTAGAGGCCTTGAGCATAGTCACTTGCTCAGGCAGTCCATACCGGGTATCTCCCTGAATGGTAAGTGATTCGCCAGATGGAGTCTTGATCACCACTTGTTTTCTATTGCAGACAATCTGGGCCTGGTTATGAGATAACCAGTCCATGCCTAAAACGATGTCAAAACCGGCTAGCTTCAAAGGAAGTAGGGACAAAGGAAAAGAGTGGTTCTTAATGGATATGAAACATCCATCTAATATGGTTGAGGCGGTTTCTATGGTGCCATCTGCTAACTCCACCTCATATTTCACACTTAAGGTTTTAACAGGTAAATTCAGCAATTTGCAAAACTTATTATCTACAAATGATTTATCTGCGCCTGAATCAAAAAGTACTCTTGCATAGACATCATTTATGAGGAAAGTACCTGTTATCACATTGTCATCCTGTACTGCTTCCTTTGCGTCCATTCTGAAGACCCTAGCATTGGTCTTCTTTCCTTCATCAGCTTTCTTTGCAAGTTTTGGGCAATTGGTCTTGATATGCCCCTTCTCATTACAGCTGTAGCAGGTTGCATCCTTCAACTTTTTGCAATCCAAGGTCTTGTGTTCCTTGGACTTGCATATACCACAGGCAAAAGTTCTTGACTGAGTCTGCGAGTTCGATTCAAACCTGCACTTCCCGAAGTGCTGTTTCTTGCAGATCTTGCACTTGGGCTTATCACCAGACTGATGCCCATCTTTCTTTGACTCTGACCCCTTCCTGTTGTCACCGTTTCCTCGGTGCTTCTTGTTTGACCTCCGTGAATTGTCATCTTCACGTTTCCTTTTCTCAGCATCCTTATTCCTCAGCGATCTTTGTCTGACCGCGTCCAGTGTAAGGGACAAGGATATATCAGCTACAGATCTGAAAGTAGCTGGCCGAGAGGCCTTCACGCTTGCCTTAATTTCAGGGGCTAAACCCCGATAAAACGAGCTATTCTTTTTGGTTCCGGGGTCACCAGATATGGAACCAATCTAGACATTGTGTTGAAGCTCGTGAGGTAAGCTTGGCAGTCAAGGTTTGTCATTACCAACGATAGGAAATCAGACTCAATCTTCTCAACCTCATGCTGAGGGCAGTAGTTTTCCCTGATGAAGGCAACAAATTGCTCCCATGTCATGTTGTACAATGGGATCTTCCCAGTGGCTTGAATCAGCGATCTCCACCAGGCCAAGGCCTCACCCTTAAATGATTGAGACACAAACTTGACTATATCCCTCTCAGCGCACCCGCTGATATCCACTACTGTGTCCGTCTCATCTAACCACGTCATGCAGTCAATGGCTCCTTTTTCCCCAGTGAAATCCCTGGGTTTGCATGAAACAAAGTATTTGTAGGAGCAACCCTTTTCACGGGGTCCTTGATTCAGCATGATCTTTTGAGACGGAGCACTATTGTGGTTTGAGGAGAGTCTATCATCATCTTTCTTGGGTTCTTCCTTCTTGGAGGGAGGCTTGCTGTGAGCCTCAGAATGAGTCTTTGGCTTTGAACGCGACGCAGATAGGGTCCTACTTCGAGTCCCACTAAAATCTTCATACTGCCGCTCTAAGGCCTTTGTAACAGCGTCGTCTACTAACGCTTTCAGTTCAGCACCCGTTATATTAATTCGGGCGTTATCATTATTCTCCCTTGGGCGACTATTAATTTCATCCGAGTCAGCCATTTTAATTTGAACTGTTGCATAAGACAATGACAATAGTTTATTTGAGAGTTTATTATGGAATTGCCCCTTAGGGTAATTCATTAACCATGGTAAACATAGACCATATTTGGTTAATTTGTTACTCACATTTATTTAGGATTTCTATTATAATTTATCCTAATTATAAACAATAACAGTATTATTAGCACACAAGGCCTAGTCACAGGGACATTTTAAATTATAAGCCATGATTTCAGAGAATCAAGGCATGAAGGTTTGAACATAGTTCTTTACCTTTTTCAGACAGGGTCAAAGACTATTACTGTCTTTTGTCTCATATGAAAATGAGCAGGGCCCGTAGGCATTATATTACCAATGTATGGTCAAAATATGATCATCTTAATTGATGATTCAAACCCATGATTCATAGATCATTAAGCTGGGTTGGGAATCTTTGGAAGGATCCTTACATAAAAATGACGTGTGTGATTTTAACGAATCACGTCTGCCAGGAGCGTTAACATGTTTTCAGATGTTAACTGGGATTTGAATCTTTTTAACAGGTTTTACCATCTTGGCCAGGTCTTAAAATGACATGCAGACTAGGTTATACCTTTAAGATCCTTAGTTAATAATTAAATAGGCAGATTATTTTTTAAAAGGAATGATTTTTATTCATTTATTTCATATATAATTTATTTATGCATATAATGGCAAAAATGAAATTTATAAACTAAACATTCCATTAATTTATTAAAGGATTACACGTCGCCCTAAACGGGACTTTTTAATAGACAAATTACCCACGCAGGGGTCAAAACAAACAAACATACCCACGCAGGGGTCAAACTAAAATACTAGTCCACGCAGGGACTTAAACAAACAACATACCCTCGTAGGGGTTAACAGAAAGATAGACCCACGCCGGGGTCAAAACAGCAAGACAAGCCCACGCAGGGGCTCAACTGATACAAGGAAATTACAACAACAATGGAAGGATTCAGTGGTCCTTCTTGCTCTTCCCTTTTATTAAGCTTGTCAATCCCGGGAAGAAACTCTGTCGCTCCCTGCGATCCCTGTGAAAATCTCGCTCGACTTGGTCCAACCTTTGAAGAATTTCTTCCCTTTCAGGTGGGGAAAACCGTGGCGGCTGCGATTGTTGCCGAATTATAGGTCTAGCAGGTATCTGGTACCCATGAGTTGGGTACCTTACTCCCCAAGGAGCTCCATACGGTCCTTCAGGATGAAGGGCGTTGTAATTGGCCGCTACCAAGTATGGGTCGGCTTCCGCGTAATTATAGTTGGTGTGAGCCGGCTGCTCAAACGGGTTGTACGCCATGGAACCAGTGTAGGCCGGAATCGGGTTATCAAAACCCATCGGTGGTGGTTGCGGTGCAACGGGGTTTGAAGATCCACCCATTTGCGGGTCCTCCTGTTGTGGCGGATAATGACTGCCACTTGATTGACGAGGAGAGCTAAAATGAAAGTCCCCTCCTCGCGCAGACATACCTGCTCCGGTTCTCCTATGCCTAGGCGGTTGCGGAGGTGCCTGATGAACTGGTGGCGGTGGAGACGGTGGCGTGACAGCCACGAAACGTGAATCCCCAGAGGGATCCTGCTGCTACTGCTGCTGGTGAGGCGACAAATGATGCGAGGGTGTAAAATACCACTCGAACTGATTAAATCATGCCTGGTAACTGTCCGGACCATGGTAGGGTGATCCATGAAAAGACTAACCATCGGAGACCTCGATAGGATGGTTGGGAGTTCCGGTTGCGGGCTCGACGGGATCCGTGTCCTCGTCCATGTCTCTTGCATGATCGCCGGAGAAATGATCCTCTGGCCCCAATGGGTTAAAACCCACTGGTTCTTGTATGTAGTTTGCCGGGTTAAACAGGCCCTGAAAGACGGGAGTGGGGTCTCCAAAGGAATGGTGCGATAAGGATCGCTTTAGAGGTATATAAGAAGGTTGTGGGTTATTGGGCTCGTTTTCCGACTGTGGCCCATAGGAGTTATGATAGGGAGGCGTTGAACTGTGCGAAACAGACCGTCTAGCGGGCTCCGCACGTGTCCTACAGTTTCCTTGTGGTTCTGCGCTCGCAGTATTAGAAGGAGTTCACTGGTGCGAAGGCCCGGCTTCGTGATCATTGGGGGCGGTGATTGGCCCCTTGCCTCGTCCTCTTCGTCTGAAAAATCTTGGCGGCATATTTTGTCACACCCCCAAAATCCACACGCGGAGTATCACCGCTTGGAGGCGTGACTGACCAGGATCAAGCCACCAATCATATTGAACATAGTAAGTATTAAATGTAAATCAATCAAACCAATATGAAAGGTGTTCAAAACATAAGTGTAAATTCAACGTTTAGCGGAAGCATAAATAAACCCAATCATAAGTAGCAATTCAAATGTTTAAATGTTGTGCATAACATCCACAAGCTGTGCCCACAACGACCGTGCCTCCCGTGCAAGCTCCATAAGTACCTAAGGTCCTGCAAGGCATGTAACAGAGAGTCAACAACTAGTTGAGCGAGTTCACAGTGAGTTTGTTTAGTTATAGTGTTCATAATGTAGTTCGTATGTTCATTTAATAATCATGTATCGTATGTATCGTATCGCGGCCCTTTAGGCATGTTTGCGAAGTATGGTGGGGATTTCCCATGTTTGCTAGACTAGGTATAGTAGTATCGCGGCCCTTCCTGGCATGTTTGCGAAGATTAGAGTATATAGTTCGCGGCCCTTCTTAGGCATGTGTGCGAAGATTGTCATAATATCGCGGCCGACCCTTGGCGTGTGTGCGAAGATCGTTTAAATTAGTATAACCAGTCTAGTCTGTTCTTATCCATAATCCTTCCTCTCCCGGAAATCATATATCTAAGTTCCATAAACTGAACGAATAAATAATCCAACCCATTCCCATCCTGGGAATCCCATGCCTTGGCTGTGTGAACTCACCTTGGTTTGCTCGGTATGCTAAGTGTATGCTCGCAAGTAATCAATCACGTCCTAAAGTATGCACGTATGTGAAATCAGTTTGTGTTCACGTATAAGTACACAGTTGATAAGCAAGTAGCACGTAGCACTTATTTGAGATCGTACACAAGATGGTGACACTTAACAGCAGTTAACTAACCAGGTTAACACTTAACAGAATTAACTCAAGTTACTGTGCAGACTAACTGTTCGGCGAAACACACATAATGGCGAAACACACTTCCGGCGAATCACAATATCGACGAAACACATTATTGGCGAAACACATATGTTTCGTCGAGGTGTCCCTTGGCGAAACAGAACTTCTGATTCGTCGACTACCCTTGGCGAAACACATTCTGTTTCGTCGAGGGTTCGGTTTCGTCGGACAGTTCAGTTACGTCAGTACAATTACATGCAGAAACCCTAATCATCACTAACAGCCGACATCAATATTATCAATCATGCAGTAATCATTCAACACAGAATCATTATAACATCATCATAGCATAATCATCGGACCACTTTAACGTCTAGCATGAACCCTAGTTTACATATACAACATATCGATTACAACATCGCATCATCAAACCTTATCAAGATGCTAACTTGCATTCAGAATCAGCTCATAATAACAACATCCAGAACCAAATATTCAATCCTATTAAGTTTCGCATAAAACCACTTATATCCGACTACAATATTCATATCGAAATCCATATCATCATCATCATAACAAAACGCTAATATTTAACATGTATCAGTTTCAGATATACATCATCAAAGCAGAATCACATGACACATAAACACGTACACGGATGAATGATCAATTAAGACACATAAATCTACTAACCGAGATGATGTTAAAGATGGTTTTGATCGTTCGGGAATATTCAGAGCTGCCGACACACACAGAGAAGGTTCTAGGGTTTCAACTTTTGCCAAAGATGTGAAACTAAGGTCGCTACACGCTAATAAACACAATTTAACGTTCTGGGCCCGTAATGGGCTTCGGCGAATCTGGGCCGGCGAAACAGACTTCTGTTTCGTCGGAGTGTTCATGGCGAAACAGCCTGTTTCGTCGGAATGGGTTATGGCGAAACAGCCTTGTGTTTCGTCGGGTTCTTAACAGTTTAAGTTTTACAAACAGTACACATGTTATACAATCACACATAACCATGCAAACACACTAGGTTTTATCATAACACAACCATATAGTCAAAGTCAACGTGCATTAAATGCGAATAAAGAACGTCGGAAATTCGAGTTGTCACATTATCCCCAACTTGAAAGAAATTTCGTCCCGAAATTTAGCATGCAGTTACTGAGGAAGCTAGTAGTGTGACGTTGTTTACCTGTATTGTATCGCGGCTCCCCGAGCATGTTTGCGAAGATTACTGGTTTTCTTGGGGTGTCACATTATCCCCCCGTTGATTTGGAATTTCGTCCCGAAATTCTGCATTGGTAGCTTCAGCCTCAGTAGTGGTTGCTTGGTTTCCGAATAACTGGGGATATTTGAGTTCCATTTGATCTTCACGCTCCCAGGTAAACTCTGGGCCGCGACGGGAGTTCCAACGAACTCGTACAAGAGGGATTCTCGTGTTCTTGAGGACCTTAACATCCCGGTCCGTGATTTCAACAGGCTCCTCGACAAAGTGCAACCGCTCGTCGATAGTGAGTTCCTTCAAGGGAACTATGTGGGTCTCATCTGACGTACACTTCTTCAGATTCGACATGTGAAAGACGTTGTGAACTGCACTGAGTTCAGGTGGTAAGTTCAGTCTGTAGGCCACTTTGCCTATTTTCTCAATAACTTCGAAAGGTCCAACATATCGTGGATTTAGTTTGCCGCGTTTGCCAAAATGAACCACACCCTTCCAGGGTGAAACTTTAAGTAGTGCTCGATCCCCAACTTGGAATTCGAGTAGTTTCCTGTCTAAATCAGCGTATGCTTTCTGACGGTCGCGTGCTGCCGCCATGCGTTGTCGTATTTGTGCAATCTTTTCGGTGGTATCGACTACCATTTCTGGACCTGTGATTTGACTTTCCCCCACCTCTGCCCAACAAAGAGGTGACCGGCACTTACGCCCGTACAATGCCTCGAATGGTGCAGCTTTAATGCTCGTGTGGTAGCTGTTATTGTATGAGAATTCCACAAGTGGCAGATGTTTTTCCCAACCGTTGCCAAAGTCAATTACGCACGCCCGAAGCATGTCTTCTAAAGTCTGGATAGTGCGCTCAGACTGCCCATCCGTCTGAGGATGATACGCCGTGCTCATGTCTAAACGAGAGCCAAAAGATTTATGCATTGCTTGCCACAGTTCTGAAGTAAAACGTGCGTCACGATCAGATATGATGGAGGTTGGCACTCCGTGCCTCGAGACCACTTCTTTTAAATAAATGTCTGCTAAGGTAGAGAACTTGTCTGTTTCTTTGATAGCCAAGAAGTGAGCAGACTTTGTGAGTCGATCCACGATCACCCAAATAGTATCATTTCCGCGCTGAGATCTAGGTAAGCCAGTAACAAAATCCATGGAAATTTGTTCCCATTTCCATTGTGGTATCTCTGGTTGTTGGAGTGGACCTGAGGGTTTCTGATATTCTGCCTTGACTCTCGCACAAGTCAAGCATTTACTAACGTATGTGGCTATGTGGGCCTTCATGCTAGGCCACCAGTATGTGGTTTTGATGTCGTGGTACATTTTATCCGAACCAGGATGTACCGAGTAGCGAGACTTGTGAGCTTCATCCATTACCAGCTCGCGTAAGTTGCCGTACAGTGGGACCCAAATGCGTCCTGTAACGTAGTAAGCACCATCTTCCTTCTGTTCTAAACGTTGTCTTGAGCCGCGTAGGGCTTCAGCCCTGACATTGTCTGGTTTCAATGCTTCTACCTGAGCATCTCGTATCTGGGAAGGAAGGTTAGACTGTATGGTGAGTTGTAAAGCTCGCACGCGCTTAGGCGCAGTGTCTTTTCGACTGAGAGCGTCAGCCACAACATTGGCTTTGCCTGGGTGGTACCTGATTGAGCATTCGTAGTCGTTTAGCAGTTCGACCCATCGTCGTTGTCGCATATTCAGTTCCTTATGTTTGAATATATGTTCGAGGCTTCTGTGATCAGTGTAGATTGCGCACTTGGTACCATACAAGTAGTGTCGCCATATCTTGAGTGCAAAGACAACCGCTCCCAGCTCTAGGTCGTGTGTAGTATAATTTCGTTCGTGAATCTTAAGTTGGCGCGAAGCATAAGCAATAACTTTATCCCTCTGCATCAATACACATCCAAGACCTTGGATTGATGCGTCGCAGTAGACTACGAAATCGTCCGTGCCTTCAGGCAGTGAGAGGATAGGTGCGCTACAGAGTCTATCCTTTAAGTGTTGGAACGCTGTTTCCTGTGCATTACCCCAACTATAAACAACACCCTTCTGCGTCAGTAGTGTAAGTGGCTGAGCAATCTTTGAGAAGTCTTTGATGAACCGTCTGTAATAACCCGCCAAACCCAAGAATTGGCGTATTTCTGTTGGTGTACGAGGCGCAGGCCAGTTCTTAATCGAATCTACCTTGGATGGATCTACATGAATCCCATCCTTGTTCACCACGTGGCCTAAGAAGTGGACTTCACGAAGCCAGAAGTCACATTTGGAAAACTTAGCGTATAGCTGTTCTGTTCGTAGAAGTTCCAGTATAAGTCGTAGGTGCTGCTCGTGTTCCTCCTGACTTTTCGAATAAATCAGGATGTCGTCGATGAAAACAATGACGAACTTGTCGAGATAGGGTTTGCACACCCTGTTCATAAGATCCATAAATACGGCAGGCGCGTTCGTTTGCCCAAATGGCATGACCATAAACTCGTAGTGGCCGTAGCGTGTTCGGAACGCTGTTTTGGAGACGTCCTCATCCCGGACTCTCAGCTGGTGATAACCTGACCTTAAGTCTATCTTGGAGTAGTAGCTCGACCCTTGCAGCTGGTCGAATAAATCATCTATGCGCGGAAGAGGATAACGATTCTTGATCGTCACCTTGTTGAGTTCACGGTAGTCTATACACATCCTGAACGTACCGTCTTTCTTCTTTACGAATAACACTGGAGCTCCCCAAGGCGAAGAGCTAGGACGTATAAAACCTTTTTCCAAGAGTTCTTGTAGCTGCTTTGACAGTTCTTCCAATTCAGTTGGAGCTAAACGATAAGGTGCTCGAGCTATGGGCGCTGCTCCTGGAGCGAGCTCGATCTGGAATTCGACTTGACGATGAGGCGGTAACCCAGGTAATTCCTCAGGAAACACTTGAGGAAAATCGCGTACCACTGGAATATTCTCAATCTTTTTCTCTTTCTTCGAGGTATCAGTGACGAGAGCTAGAACAGCTGCGCAGACACTTCTGAGCCTTCAAAAAAGGAGATGATGCCACTCACGACACCACTCTTGTCGCCTTGAACTTCGAGGGGTTCCTTGCCCGAACGAGGAATACGAATAACCTTTTCTTTGCATAAAATCTCCGCTTGTTGTTGAGATAACCAATCCATACCAATGACGACGTCAAAGCTACCCAAGGTTATAGGAATGAGATCAATGGAGAAAGTCTGACCAGCGAGGATAAGATTACACCCTTTAACTATGTGTGTGGCCTCAAGACTTTTACCGTTAGCTAACTCTACGACATGTTTGGTGTTTAAGAGAGTTGGTGCACGTTTTAACATTTCACTAGCTTTTAGAGACATATAACTTGTATCCGCACCAGAATCAAATAGTACAGTAACATAAAAGTCGTCAAGAAGAAACTTACCCATAACCACGTTGGGATCATTCCTGGCATCCCCCTGCCCGATCACAAACATACGGCCTCTAGCACCATTGTTGTTATTGTTCCCACCGTTGTTGTTGTTCCCGTTACCCTGATTGTTGTTGTTGTTATTGTTCTGGTTCTGGTTTAACTGAGGGCAATCCCGCTTGTAATGACCTTCAGCCCCACACTGGTAGCATCCCCTGTTTCCCTGCTGCTGCTGCTGAGGCTGGTTTCGTGGAGCAGGTGGTTGTTGTTGCTGGTTCTGATTCGCAGGTCGTGAACTCCTGCAATCTTTAGCTTCGTGCCCGTTTTTGAGACATCTCTGACAGTAGGCCTTGCGACACTGACCACTGTGGTGTTTGTAGCACCTGTTACACAGTGGATGATTTCCCCGATAACCACTCTGCCTCTGCCCACCAGAAGCTTGCTGGCTTGGGCTCTGATAATCGTTAGTCTTGCGTTGCTGAGCCTGAGGTTGAACTATAGCTGAACCTTTGCTGGAATCCCCATCCCATTTCCGCTTGTTGTCACTGGGAGTAGCAGGAGTGACCGGAGTAGTAGTGGTAGTAGTAGTGCTGATGCGTTCAGGCAACTTGTTCTGCTCCACCGCCTGATCCGTGAGACGGTGAGCCAGCTGTACAACCTGCTGATAAGTGGCGAGGTTTGCTGAAGTGACGTGACTCTGGATCTCTGGCACTAGACCCTTGAGGAACAGTTCGATTCGCTTGATTGGAGGGTCCACCATCGTAGGACACAATAGAGCAAGTTCATTAGATCTTTTGGTGTATGCCTCAATCTCTGACCCCTTCATCTTGAGATTGAAAAACTCGACCTCCAGCTTATGAATATCATCCCTGCTGCAATATTCTTCTTTGATCATTTCCTTAAAGTTGTTCCATGGGGTAGCGTTAGCAGCAACCAACCCCAGCATTTGCACCTGAGCTTTCCACCATGTGAGAGCTAAACCCTCTAGGGTACCGGTGGCATACTTCACCCTGCGTGCCTCAGGGCATTCACACATTTCGAATACAGTCTCGATCTTTTCAAACCAGTGGAGGAGTCCGACTGCTCCCTCCGTGCCGCTGAAAGTACTGGGACGACAGTCCATGAACGTTTTGAAAGTGCAAACAGGCGCTTGACCTCCTGCTTGTGCGGCTGCAACTGCCGCAGTAACTTGTTCAGCGATGAGAGCCGTCAATTGGGCTTGTGTCATGTTGATACGTCCAGACATGATCTTCATAGTAAAGATAGCATAAGTCAGAGAGGATCGTGAATCGTGCGATGACAGAAGAGTGTGAGCATGTAAGCGTTCTCAAGCAGTAACGGATAGTAAACAATGTAATCTAAGCATACCACGAGCAAAGTTCTATGTAGTTCTAGCAAGTAGGCAATAAACATAAACCTTATTACCTAGGATGTTGAGTCTTGCACGTGGAGCGAGGTGTCGTTGTGGATCGTTGAGCACTGTACTGGTTATAGTCTGGTTTCAATAAAAAAACGTTTTTCCCTTATTAAAACCGAGTTCTCTATAACCAATGGCTCTGATACCAATCTGTCACACCCCCAAAATCCACACGCGGAGTATCACCGCTTGGAGGCGTGACTGACCAGGATCAAGCCACCAATCATATTGAACATAGTAAGTATTAAATGTAAATCAATCAAACCAATATGAAAGGTGTTCAAAACATAAGTGTAAATTCAACGTTTAGCGGAAGCATAAATAAACCCAATCATAAGTAGCAATTCAAATGTTTAAATGTTGTGCATAACATCCACAAGCTGTGCCCACAACGACCGTGCCTCCCGTGCAAGCTCCATAAGTACCTAAGGTCCTGCAAGGCATGTAACAGAGAGTCAACAACTAGTTGAGCGAGTTCACAGTGAGTTTGTTTAGTTATAGTGTTCATAATGTAGTTCGTATGTTCATTTAATAATCATGTATCGTATGTATCGTATCGCGGCCCTTTAGGCATGTTTGCGAAGTATGGTGGGGATTTCCCATGTTTGCTAGACTAGGTATAGTAGTATCGCGGCCCTTCCTGGCATGTTTGCGAAGATTAGAGTATATAGTTCGCGGCCCTTCTTAGGCATGTGTGCGAAGATTGTCATAATATCGCGGCCGACCCTTGGCGTGTGTGCGAAGATCGTTTAAATTAGTATAACCAGTCTAGTCTGTTCTTATCCATAATCCTTCCTCTCCCGGAAATCATATATCTAAGTTCCATAAACTGAACGAATAAATAATCCAACCCATTCCCATCCTGGGAATCCCATGCCTTGGCTGTGTGAACTCACCTTGGTTTGCTCGGTATGCTAAGTGTATGCTCGCAAGTAATCAATCACGTCCTAAAGTATGCACGTATGTGAAATCAGTTTGTGTTCACGTATAAGTACACAGTTGATAAGCAAGTAGCACGTAGCACTTATTTGAGATCGTACACAAGATGGTGACACTTAACAGCAGTTAACTAACCAGGTTAACACTTAACAGAATTAACTCAAGTTACTGTGCAGACTAACTATTCGGCGAAACACACATAATGGCGAAACACACTTCCGGCGAATCACAATATCGACGAAACACATTATTGGCGAAACACATATGTTTCGTCGAGGTGTCCCTTGGCGAAACAGAACTTCTGATTCGTCGACTACCCTTGGCGAAACACATTCTGTTTCGTCGAGGGTTCGGTTTCGTCGGACAGTTCAGTTACGTCAGTACAATTACATGCAGAAACCCTAATCATCACTAACAGCCGACATCAATATTATCAATCATGCAGTAATCATTCAACACAGAATCATTATAACATCATCATAGCATAATCATCGGACCACTTTAACGTCTAGCATGAACCCTAGTTTACATATACAACATATCGATTACAACATCGCATCATCAAACCTTATCAAGATGCTAACTTGCATTCAGAATCAGCTAATAATAACAACATCCAGAACCAAATATTCAATCCTATTAAGTTTCGCATAAAACCACTTATATCCGACTACAATATTCATATCGAAATCCATATCATCATCATCATAACAAAACCCTAATATTTAACATGTATCAGTTTCAGATATACATCATCAAAGCAGAATCACATGACACATAAACACGTACACGGATGAATGATCAATTAAGACACATAAATCTACTAACCGAGATGATGTTAAAGATGGTTTTGATCGTTCGGGAATATTCAGAGCTGCCGACACACACAGAGAAGGTTCTAGGGTTTCAACTTTTGCCAAAGATGTGAAACTAAGGTCGCTACACGCTAATAAACACGATTTAACGTTCTGGGCCCGTAATGGGCTTCGGCGAATCTGGGCCGGCGAAACAGACTTCTGTTTCGTCGGAGTGTTCATGGCGAAACAGCCTGTTTCGTCGGAATGGGTTATGGCGAAACAGCCTTGTGTTTCGTCGGGTTCTTAACAGTTTAAGTTTTACAAACAGTACACATGTTATACAATCACACATAACCATGCAAACACACTAGGTTTTATCATAACACAACCATATAGTCAAAGTCAACGTGCATTAAATGCGAATAAAGAACGTCGGAAATTCGAGTTGTCACATATTTCCTGTCAATACAAATAAAGATACAACAAGAAATATAAAGGACAAAGTTAAGAAAACAAAATAAAAACATTTTGGATTTTTCCTATGATCTTTGTCTAGACTCGAAAATTTAGGAATGTGCAATTGTGTCATTGAGATTAAACACAAAAGGCTAGTGTTTAATTCACTCAATGTTGGCTCTGATACCAACCTGTCACACCCCGACTTTCCACGTATTACCGGTGGGCCCGGTAGGGGAGTATCGTGACGTGGTTGGCAACATAATAGTCAAACAACACAATATTTAAATGCACAGCGGAAGCAAATGAAAGATATATTTCAACTGAATATAATATTGTAATATCAAGTATCACAACAGTCGAAAGTTTATCCACAGGTGGATTAAAAATAAATAGGAAACAGTAGTTCAACAGACGTTAGGCATCTTAAGCTTGTGAGACTCTTATTGATGCTAAGGAGAAATCCAGCCTATTACGATTAGTACCTGCCTTTAATCTTTTTGGGAAAATACGTCAGTTTACACTGGTAAATACAATTAACCGACTCATTTTAAAAATGATTAAAAATTTATTTGGATGCACGTGGCATAAACATTTTATAACTTGGGATAATTATTTAAATATATAAACTTGTAAAAGGATTACATGTTCCTTATGCGTTCAGTAGCCCGGATCGTGCCGGGTTAAAGATCAATAGACACACCACATTATTTATTTATGCACTGACGAGTGTACGCCTACACTCCGCGCTTAGGTCGTGGCCATTTCGTAAAATGATGCCAAGGATATCCGGGACATGGTCATTAACCCCCCAAAGGCTTTAAGCAAACAAAACATATTTAAACGGGTCATCTCGATAATACTTAACCACCAAACGATTAAGGTCGAATGCCCGACCAAGCGGTATTTTATATACCGTACCCCAAGCCCGTATAAGGGAAAATAAGTTAAAAGTATTTACCTTTGCAAGTATAATTCACAAACAGCAAATGCAAGTAGCTTTTACTGGTCCTCCTATTCTGGAACGAAGGTTTATAATAACCTATTAGAATCCTAACGGGTCTTTAATTAAGCCTAAGCTTAGACCGGTTAGTTTTAAAGATACGGTTCGTACGCACGATTAAGCGAAGACCGGGATAGAATGTGATTTAGACCCGATAATTTTGAAGACTTGCTTAATATGGGTATATTATACACATTCTGGATTTTGAGATAAAGCCGATAAGGTTTGACCCGTTTCGGCTAATTTATGTAAACTAGTTACATAAACCGAACCGAACGCGCAAGAGGCGTAACGGGTGACCATGAGGGTCATGTACAGGTTTCCTAAGTTAATATGCCTCTAATACGTTGTGACATCAGTAAGATATCTTTTATTATGCCCGAAACGAATTTAAACACAAACTATGCCCCGTAGGGGTAGTTTGGTCATTTACAAGGTTATAAAAGAGTTTAAGTATTATCCTGAGTTACAGGTCTGATGTAATCAGCAAAAATACACAATTTAATAAGTTATAACAGTAGGGTAAAGTATATATGTGAAATTTATCAATTATAACCAAACTATGCACCGTAGGGGCATTTTGGTAATTTCACATAAGCCGAAAAGCTCAAAACTGAAGTCTGAGTTAAACAACTTTTGCTGACTGTTAAAATATTATAGTTTACCTAAAATATCAGTAGGTATCAACCCTCGTATGTTTAAAATAGTTTTAGTACATACTATGCGTTATAAACGCTTAAAAAGGCGATTAGAAGCCGTTTCCGGGTTCTATATAGAAATCTGATATTTTTTATTATTCCAGAAGGTTTAAAATAATTTATTTATCATATGAAATCAGTAGCAAAAGGTTTGGGGTCAAAAAGATATGTAAAACTCATTTTATAGCCCGAAAGGGCAAAACCGACAATTACCGGGTTAAGCTTATAACTCTAAGTTATGCTCAGCCTAAAATTAATTAAAAATCTCCAAAAATCCCAAAATAATATATTACATCAGTGGGTAAAGATTTTGATATCAAAAAGTAGGTTTAAATAGGCTATACGCTAATTATGTCGTTTAATCGCTAATAAGCTTTCTAATTACGCTAATGAGCATAACTCTCAATCTACACCTCAAACTGATGTCAAATTCTGGGTGCAAGTTTATAAATCAGTGACTAAGGTTTCTACTCTTTTATATTTTCAAAAATCACGTTTTATGGTGAAAAGGGCATAATGGTCAACATATAGGCAATTAACGGGATTATGCATATTAATTGGATAACTAATGAACCATAGTGTATAATCATAGAGGGTTATACTAGCATATAACCTGGTCCAATTAGAACTCTAAGGCATTTCTAAAACATGCTTAAACGGGTCAGAACTGAAAGTCAAAGCAAAAGTCAAATTATGCGACTTTCGGTTCCGCACCGGGTCTCTACTGAAAATTGTCGGGTTGAACATGTTTAGACATGTTCTTACATTAATTACCAAGTTATATTAATGATCAAACAGGTTGTATGGGTTCTACATTGCTAATTATGCATAAATTTGAAATTAAGCATTCTGTTGACTTTTTAATAACAAGTTTGACCCGACATTTGACCTAGTTAGAGTGGAAACCAGAAGGTGCCCTTTTAAGGGTTTATTGCCCACATAATTACCAACTTATAACTACTTTCAATTCGGCTAATCACTGTACCATCAATGATTAATCGTTAAGTCAAACGGTAATTACGACGGTTTGACTTTTAAGCTAAAACTAAGCAAAAACTTAACTAAGAAAGGTTAAGCATACTTACTGAAGTCCTATGCACGATTTGTGATCACTTGAGTCTGCTTTGGAGCTCCAGAAATGATCAGGAATGCAGAAATGAGGTGTAATCAAATGGTTGCAACTTTGGCCCTTTATATAGTGCTCAAACTCACTTAGATCATTGACAACAAGTGCTAGCAATGGCCATGGATCATCAACAGATGTCCCTAAGGGCCTAGGGGTTGTTTAGGGGTCGCCCAAGATGTGGAAAATCGGATTAAAGTCGGTTACAATGCACATAGCAGACCATAACCCAAATTTTTCAGAGCAGATGGCCCCTCGCGGCACGCGTAGACCCCCCCCCCCCCAGGGTCCTCGCGTGGCGCGACGCCCCTTCCGATCAAATCTTATATTTTTTATTTTTATGCTTTGGTCCTTGGCTCTTAAAAACTTTGTTTCGACTTTATTTCTTGGATTTTGAACCCTCCAATTTGACTTATAAGGGCTTCAAGACATATCCCCACTTTGTTTAGTCCTCGGTTAACTTTATTATCACCCGAAAAGTCATAACTTCATCGTTGACGCTTTTAGCCCCTCGCATACGAATTTGATCATAACTTTCTCATACGATAACGAAACTTTATGAAATTTATATCGTGCATTCTAGTGAGCATAATTAACCATTACAAAGCTTCGGGTTTGCTAAAAGGTCACTCAGAGGTATAACTTAAACATGTTGACACATTTAACCCCTGTAGTTTGTAATCTCTCACTTTCGTTCACAATTAGCTTCGTATGATCCATGATTTATTTGTTTGAAGGTATGAGCATTATGTAGGGTTAATGTAAAGTATAATTATTCACTGTTGACATTTAGAATCCGTATATTCACATACTTTCCATGATTCTCAACTTTAATCCTTCTATAACATTCTTTCACACGTTCAAACCTATGACACGTGTCAACACATTATAGGACGTGAATTTTCGAGGTGTTACACTTTCCTTTCTTACCAAATCGAACTACTCCCTTCCAGGGTGAAACTTTCAATAGTACTTTGTCTCTAATTTGAAATTCAAGTGGCTTGAGCCGATTATCTGCATAACTCTTTTGACGATCTCGAGCAGTCTTTAGTCTTTCCTTGATTTGAGAAATTTTGTCGGTGGTTTCTTTCACAATTTCCGGACCTGATAATTGACATTCTCCTATTTCTGCCCAACAAACTGGAGTTCTGCACTTTCTTCCATATAGTGCTTCAAATGGGGCAGTTTCAATACTTGAATGATAACTATTGTTATAGGAGAATTCAATTAATGGCAAGTGGTCATCCCAGTTTCCACCAAAATCTATCACACATGCTCTGAGCATGTCTTCCAAAGTTTGGATTGTCCTTTCACTTTTTCCGTCTGTGTGAGGATGATATGCAGTACTTAAATTTAGTCGAGTTCCCATTGCTTTTTGGAAACTTGTCCAAAAATGAGAAGTGAAACGACTATCTATATCTGAAACAATGGAGAGTGGAACTCCATGTAAAGATACTACTTCGTCTACATACAATTTGGCTAACCTTTCCACACTACAGGTTTCTTTCATAGGTAGAAAGTGAGCTGATTTGGTTAATCGATCCACAATTACCCAAATCGCATCATTACCTTTCCTAGTTTTGGGCAACTTAGTAACAAAATCCATTGTTATGAGTTCCCATTTCCATACAGGCATTTCTAGTTGTTGTAGTAGACCTGAAGGTTTCTGATGTTCTGCCTTAACATGCGAACAAGTAAGACACTTAGAAACATATCGAGCTATATCCTTTTTCATTCCTATTCACCAAAAATTATTCTTTAAATCTTGATACATTTTATTGTTTCCTGGATGCATGGTATACCTAGATTTATGAGCTTCTTCTAAAATCTTATTTCTTAATTCTCCCTGCTTAGGTACCCAAATTCTTCTTTTGTGGAATCTCCAAATTCCATCAGATCCTTGTTCTAATTCTTTTATTCTTCCTTTCATTCCTTCAGCATCATCCTTGATTGCTGTTTCTTGAAAATGCTTCAGTTGTTCCATTAAATCTAACTGTAGATTTAATCTAAGAGCACGGACCCGTCGTTGTTTCTCATGGTATTTACGACTTAAGGCATCTACAACTACATTTGTCTTTCCTTCGTGATACTGAATATCACAGTCGTAGTCACTTAGGATTTCCATCCATATCCTTTGCCTCATATTTAACTTTTTTTGCCCAAATATATATCTTAAACTTTTATGATCTGCATAGACAGTAAATTTACTTCCGTACAGATAATGCCTCCAAATCTTAAGGGCAAAAATTACGGCTCCTAATTCTAAATCATGAGTCGTATAGTTTTCTTCGTGCTTTTTCAATTGCCTTGAAGCATACGCAATTACCTTCTTGCGTTGCATTAGCACACATCCTAATCCTAGTTTTGAAGCATCACAATATACTTCAAAATCTTCAGTCCCTTCTGGTAAAGCTAGGATTGGAGCATTTGTTAATTTCTGCTTCAAGATTCTAAAGGCTTCTTCTTGTTTAGGTCCCCATTCAAACTTAACTGCTTTACAGGTTAGCTTAGTTAATGGTACAACTATCTTGGAAAAATCCTTAATAAACCGTCTATAATATCCAGCTAAACCTATAAAACTTCTAATTTCCATTGCGGTTTGCGGAACCTTCCATTTGGTAATTGCTTCTATCTTAGTAGGATCTACATGAATACCTTCATGATTCACCACGTGTCCTAAGAATTGCACTTCTTGTAGCCAAAATTCACACTTCGAGAATTTGGCATAAAGCTTTTCTTTTCTTAACAAAGTTAAGAGTGCATGAAAATGCTCACAATGTTCTGTCTGACTTTTGGAATAAATAAGTATATCATCTATAAAAATAATTACAAATTTATCCAGATACGGTTTACAGATTCTATTCATCATGTCCATGAATGCGGCAGGAGCATTTGTTAACCCAAAGGGCATGACTGTAAACTCGTAATGACCATACCTAGTCCTGAAAGCAGTTTTAGGTATGTCTTCCTTTTGTACTTTCAATTGATGATATCCGGAACGTAAGTCAATCTTAGAGAAATATCTAGCTCCCTGGAGTTGATCGAACAGATCATCAATCCTGGGTAATGGGTATCGATTCTTAATTGTAACCTTATTCAATTCTCTATAATCAATACACATTCTCATCGAACCATCATTCTTCTTTACGAACAATACTGGTGCTCCCCAAGGGGATGAGCTAGGTTGTATGAATCCTTTGCTTAGTAATTCATCTAATTGCTTTTTTAGTTCTAACATTTCGGTAGGAGCTAACTGACAAGGTGCCTTGGCTATCGGTGTAGTTCCAGGAATTAGATGAATCCTAAATTCTACTTCCCTATCTGGTGGTAATCCTAGTAACTCTTCTGGGAATATATCTGGGTATTCTGAGACTACAGGAATCTCCTTAAGTTCTTTACCCTTAGTACTAATGATTACTGAAATCATATATACTATTCCTTGTTTTCGTTCATAACTAGCAACTTTCATTACTGATATGAACTTCATGGGTTTACGTGGTTTATCTCCTGTAATCACGATTACTTCTCCGGTTGGTGCCTGGATCTCTATAGAATTTTTATCACAAAGGATTCGAGCATGGTTGGCTACTAACCAATCCATTCCTAACACAACATCGAATTCAGCTAATTTCATAGGTAACAGGTTTGCAAAGAATTTATGACCTGAAAGTTCTATATTTCCTTCCCGTAAAACCTTATCTATTTTAACTGAATTCCCATCTGCCGTTTCGACTGTAAAAATCTGCCTAAGGTTAATTAAAGGTAAATTAAGAGCTTGGTGGAATGAAGTATTGATAAAACTTTGGTTTACACCAGAGTCAAATAATACCTTTGCGTAAATGTTGTGAACTAGGAACGTACCAGCTATCACGTCAGGAATTAACTCGGCTTCCTGAGTAGTTAATTGGAATGCACGAACATTCTTCTTGGTAGCTCCGTCGGCTGGTTTAGCTTTGTTGTCTGCTGGTTTAACCAATTTAGGGCATTCTGGCTTAAAATGTCCTGTTTCTCCACAGTTATAGCAGATTCTTGTTTTCTTCCTGCAGTCTTCTTCGCGATGTCCTATGGCTTTGCAAAAGTTGCATATTACATTACATCTTCCATAATGTTTCTTTCTGCAATTTTTGCAAAACGGCGAAGTTGAAGATTGCCCTGTTCCTCTTCTCTTGAAGTTGCTATTATTACCCACCCGAAATCCTTGGGTAATTTTCTGAGCCAGTTCCTTTTTCCTATTTTCATCTCTTGTGTGTACCAGTTCGTCAGTGAGGGTATTAGCTAATTCGACTGCATCGTCTATAGTGCGAGGTCTCGCAGCTTTAATGATATTACGGATTTCGCTAATTAATCCCCAAATATAGCGAGAAATGAGTACCGGCTCTGGCGAAGCCAGTGTTGGTACCACTCTAGCATATTCGAAGAATGTCGAAGTATATCCTAGACAGTCCACATTCACCATCCGGTGGTTTAGGAACTTATTTGCCATTTGATCTTTTTCATATTCGGGACATAATTTTCTTTCTACAAGATTCTTAAATTATTCCCATTTCATGGCATATGCCTCGATCCTTCTTTTAGCTTGTAACACTGTGTTCCACCATTCTAGCGCCCCTTCTTTAAAAAGATTTGACGCATACATAACTTGGTCTTCCTCAGCACATTTACTTATAGTGATCACTGCCTAAGTTTTCTCTAACCAACGCAGTGCTGCAATAGCCCCTTCGTTACCTGCAAACTCAACTGGTTTACAGGCAAGAAATTCTTTGTAAGTGCAACCAGGTGTTGCAGCTTTCATTTTCTTGGGAATTGGGGTTTGCAGATCATTATTATTATTATTAATATGATTGCCTCCTCCATTTATACTATTACTGAAGTTATCTTCCTGAGTGCGTTTACTAGGAATGATTGATTGAGGTTTAACAGGTTTCTGGGCAGCAGCAATGATTGCTGGGATAGCATTGGCTATTCCTTGAGCAACGATATCCTCGTTATCTTGCCTATTTAACAATTGCTCTTCCTGATTTTGCTCAGATTGATTTACTTCATTTACTGGTTCATTACCAATGTTTGCCATCTGATAATTAATTTAAATAATTAATATAGAATAAGAAACAATCCAATATAACAATTAATCGCACATAATTATGTAAACAAATATACAACCAAACTGGTAACTTTTCTTTTATTTTATAGATTATATTATGCTTCCATATACATTTTTATCTTACAGCCGTTTTATTATTTATTTTACACATACTGATTTTTATTAATATTACTGTTATTATACAAACACAGATTGACTACCCACTTCTCCCTCGTCAACTTGCATCTTTAATAACGATGTTCCCTTTCATCATATTTCCATGAAATTTGTCCTCCTATCTCTCGGATCCTATTCCCAACATCCATCAGTTCTTCGCCAAAATGGCGGAGTTTAGCCATATTCTCGTTACTCATTGGTGGATTTGGTAGAGGTTCTGGATCGAACTGGGGAAGAAAGGAATAAGGACTGTTGAGCAGGTTTTGGAATTGCCAATCATTAGTCCACCACTCATCCATTCCTAAAGGTTGGGTGTGGATTATTGGTTCTGGGATTGCTGGTTCTAAGTTTATAGGGAGTTGATTTTCGATAGGATTAGAGTAAAAATTATTATTGATCGGCCTGACTATATCACAGCTTGCCAATGCGCGATCCAATTCCTCCTGAAATGGTAATTGATCAACTTGTCTAGAGCTTTCCCCGATTTCTAACTGGGTTTGTCTAAAACCTCCTCCAATCTCTATTTCCTTCTGTCTAGAACCTTCTCCAAATTCCATTTCCATTTTCCTAGAATCTTCCCTAACTTCAATTCCCTTCCCTTTATCTAAGGGATTTTCTATTTTGGGAAGTCTCTTAGCTGGCTTTCTCCTACGTACACGCCTCCCCCATACGAATCTCTTTCTTTTCTTAGGTTTTGGCTTTTCCAGAGGTGGAGCATTGAATTCCATAGGTTCTTCTATGTCTGGTATATACCTATTGAAATCTCTGGAAACCTCTATTTTTACCGGATATAGATTTAGGTCTTGAAGGGCTTCAGACAATTCGTTCATGCTGTTTAACATATATGCAAAATACACAAAATGCTAAGTTAAAATTTTATAACAAAATTTTATGGATAACCTTTAAATTTTATTGCACACCGTGTGACTAATGTAACACAAAAGATAACTAAAAATTAAACATACTGAGGTTTACTTGTAAACTTATTTATTTACTGGATAAGGTTTCTAGTTTTGTAGGTGATGAGGGTACTAAAACTTGAATATTTAAAGATTTGCATTTACTGCTACAATGGCTTGCATATAAAGATCTGCCCATTTTTCATCTAACTTGTCTTCCCATGGTGATTTACTAGTTAATTCCTGGGTTTCCTGTTTAACTTTCTTTTCTCGGAATTTCTTTATTTTCTCCTGACTTTTCCTAATAATCAAACTTCTTTTATCAGGAGAAAGTGGTTCCTCATAGTGTGCTTTACGAACAAAGATTCCTTCATCTGGATCTTTTAGGTATTTTGAGGATTTTGTTTGGGATGAACTTCCCTTCTCGTTGGAAGACCTATCTAATTTAAGATAGATATTTGAAAGTTTTTGCTTACCCATACTGTAATTAATAAATAATCAATTAATAAAACACATAATCACAGAATAGCAATTAGTAAAATTAAGTATTTTCTAAATACTTAATAGGCTTAAATCAGTGGCTCTGATACCACCTTTTTCTGTCACGGCCCCCGACCCGGTTTGACCCGTTTCAGGAGCCGCGGGACAAAAAATCCCGTGGTATTTATTTAATTGAGTTTAACAGCGGAAGATTTCATCAGGATCTTGTTAAAACTATAATTTTCCCGATTTATTTTATTTCACAACTCGGGATAAAACCCTGGTAATTTACAATCATAAGATTTCACGGAGAAATCTTTATTTTACAAAACATGTTTCTTTATTTTATTATGAGCCACTTCCTTAAGCTTGTAGTGCTTCACGGCACTTTTCCTTGGATCACAATAGATCACCTGAAACATGTTTGAAAAAGGTTTTGTCAGCGGGAAATATTGGTGAATCATTCTATTTAATAAAACGACCTGTTTGTTATAATTTACAGTATTAAGGGTGATTACAATGTTTCCTGATATCAACCAACTACCCACAGTATTTGTCACTCGACTTGTTTCTGTGACTGTGGTCAGATCACCCATTGGCTAACTCGTTGTCCAATGGTGACGGGAACAAGTAATGTATACAAAACCCCACATACAGGCTGTAATTTGGTGACTACAAAGACTTAATCCCTGTAATTATAACTTTGAAAGTAAACATGTTTTTTAAATCAAATTTGATAAAAAGAGAATGACTCACATTGCAGATTTAATTGAGCAGAGCCTAGCCCACTGATTAGCCTTTTGACCTAAATTTAATAACATGCACACGAACTCGGTTAGTAACTAATGACAAAGTGCGATACTTAAACATCCATCGAATTAACGACGAATGACAAAGCATAAACCCTAATGTGGGCAGCACTTAAACATCCATTGGATAGTTTAATCGATCGGACATTGAATCGTAGCAGCGATCGAGTTAATACCCGGTATCGGAGCAGCACCCGACTAATTAAAGTTGTTTTTTCGACTTTAGTGTAGCCTGACTTCGTTTTTACGAAGAGATTTTGACACCAGTGGATTGTGCAAGTGACGGGCTATTTATAGGTGAATTTAAGGTCTGTCGCGGCCCGCGTAAAACCTCAGCTCAACCTTACGCGGCCCGCGTGGCCGCCCAGTCTACGAGTAGCCTTGACCAGTCACCAGTAGGTGTGACACGTAGGCGACACTTGGACCCGGAACACTTATCCGGTCAAACATGAGTTGACGCGGCCCGCGTAAGACATCCCTTGTCTTTTACGCGGCCCGCCTGAGACCCAATATTTTGTTTTTCTTGGTTTTTAATATGGTTTAGGGTTTCAGGGGTCCGGGTTTATACTTACGGGTATTTTTAGGATAATTTTGAGAGTCCTTACAATACCCGTACCTGGTTCCTCTCCTATACCTGGTTCTAACAGTACCCGGTTCCTCCAGTATACCCGGTATTATGTTACCGTTAGAACCGGTTCTATCCGTTGCAAGCTCATTAAATGCATTAAATGCCTAATATATCCATTGCACCTAGCCATTTCATGGTTGTCGATCATCAAACACAAGTCGAAGTGCTTCCAAATAGTCGGGTTTCTTTTGGTTTCCAAAACCATCACCACTTCTTTGTTGCATGCCATCCTCTCTTCGTTTGATGAGTTTTTGGAGTAGTAAACTAGTAATTGAAGGTGAAATGAAGAACTTGGGGTAATAATGTGAGTGAAGGGTGAGAATTTGGGGTTTTATAGGAAAAAAAACAACTTTTTTAATATAAAATCGGTCCCAACGGTCATATATCCGTTGGAACCGGTTCCAAACAGTGATATGCAGCTTTTGGTTTGAAAGTACCCGACAGAACCGGTTCCTGTCAGTACCCGGCGTACCCGGTTCCAAACTGTACCCGAACCCGGTTCGAAAATACCCGTAACCGGTTACATCGGCTCCGTTTTTTATACTTCTACCCGGGTTCAACCCGGACCCGGTTCCTCAGTGTACCCGGTTCCGGGTATTCATAATACCCGATTATGCCCATCTCTAACTTGGGCGTTTGTACCCAACCCACGCCCCAACCCCCGCCCCATACCCCATAGTCTTACTAAATAATATAATTTTCAACATCTATCTTACCTAATAAAGTTCATACCTAGGGGACACATGACATCAATTTAGGGCCTCTATTTTTTGTTTTCCCACCAAAAACACAACACAATTCCCTATGGTGCAACCAGTTTGAAGGACCCGTTTTACTAATTCGGGTAAAAAACGATCTAGTGTATTTATACGTTATAACCCGTTAGAAACACAGAGTTCGTTCGCATCTAGGGTTTCTACATCTTCAATCTTACATCTCCCTCTCATTCATCTCAGAATTGAATCCCTTCACCAAGGTACGATTCCCTTTTCTATCATTCAATTCTTGATTATATTTCTTCTTATTTTCTCACTCACTCTATTTTCCTTTTTGGGATGTTAGTATTAATTATGGACAGATGTCAAATTTATTGAAAAACAAAAACAAGGACCACAACTTAGGAGAGGGTCAATGATCGTGCCTGACGAGTTCTACATGTTTTTCCTTTCAAATAGGATTGTCGTACTTTGTTAAGGTTCCGAATCACACGCAATTCCATTTAGGTGTTGTTTGTTTTTGCTTAAAACATCTGCAAGGAGCTTATGTCTTCAGGCGGGCAGACATAAGACCTTGAAGACTGTTTTTTTTTTAAAGAAGATTTGAAAAGTGCTTTTATTAGCTTAAAAAAAAGCCTATATCTAATATCTTCACAAACAATCAGATCTTCAAAACCCATCTTCCTCCTCTCTCTCTCCCTTTTTAAAACCCAGCACCACCACCACCACCACCTCCACCTCCCCTCCTTCCTCTCCTTGTTTCTCAACCGCACACCCATCTTCCTCGCACACCTATCCCCTCCTCTAGACTGACCTTCGGCAACCGGAGATGGATCCCGGCGCCCCTCCCTTTGGTCCGATAAGCACCCCCAAACCCCTCTTCTCCGACCTCCCTCTTCAACACCTCCTGCTTCAACACCTCCTGCTTCAATGAAGACCAGCGGCCAACCAACAAGACCACCGGCTGGTTGCCGGCGGTGGTTTCTCCTGGAAACGTCACCCCTCCGACTCCCTCCTTCTCCGACGACCGCCGCACCCCCACACCCTCATTCTTACCCCTTTCGTTTCTCCGGTGAGTGACGAGCACAGAAATCAGAAGAGAGGGAGGAGAAATCAGAAGAGAGAGGGGAGAAATCAGGAGAGAGAGTGAGAGGAGAAATCGGGAGAGAGGAGTGGCCGGCGACGCGAGACAACAGAAGAAGCAGCCATGGCGTACGATTTGCAGTGCAGTTGGAGGTTGGTGAAGGGTTGAGGCAGAGGGAGAAGAGAGAGTTGAAGCAGGAGGTGTTTTCGATTTGAATAGATGAGGTTAATTGAAGCAGAAGTAGTTTATTTGGAATAATTTGGTTATAAATTGATTAGTTTATGAGTTATATGATGTATTGATATTGTTTATGTTTGTGTTGTTTAATCTAAACAGTCGTGATTCGGTTTATGCAGATAGTATCAACTTATAAAAACAAACAATCTTATATTTTCAGCTTGCAGAGCTTCAGACCACATCTTCAGTTGCAGACATGAAAACAGATGAAATCAGCTTGCAGACAGTTTATGTCTGCAAAAACAAACAACACCTTAGAAACATTGATTTAAAGCATCTAGAAATGTCACATGTAAGCTAATACCATTTGAGAAGCATTTTCAAAAAATGATTGGTTGCTCTTTCATCTTGAATTTGGTTTGTTAATCTTGTATGGATCTTTCATCTTGTGCTTAATATTATATATGGGATAAGTTATTCTGCAAACTCTCTTAAAAATAAAAAAGTGTACAAAGACACAATGGATCGCACAATATGACACAATGTCGAGTAAAATATAACACAATGCCGAAAAATATAACACAATGTCGTGGATAAAAAGATACAATGAGTCGTAAAAAAGACACAACAACGCAAATATAGAAAAGACACGATGATAAATAAAAGACATAAAGATAATAAACAAAAATTCTAAAATCTACAACCTATAAATCCAAAAGTAAAAACCTAAAATCTCACATCGTAGAGTTCGATGAGACGGTTCTAATGCCGTTTGAATGAGATCAATCGGAGTCCGTTTGATACCTATTGTAGGACTTCCTATTTTTAGAAGCCTTTGTATTTAATTCTAAACCTATTATATATAATTTTCATCTTCTTTTAGTCATCGTATATGACTTGTTACCTTGAAAATTATTTCTTGATCATTGATATTGCATATATATACCTAATAAATAAGTAGGTAGATGTGTCATGCGTCACAATTCTATAAGCCTAAGGTGCAGTTTGTTTTTAAGAGGTAAAACGTCTGCAGTCTGTAGACCACATCTGTAGATATCTGTAGAGGAAGAGGTTGACCAAACCTCTACAGTCTGCAAGAAGAAGACTATTTGTTTTTTTAAGGTACGAACCTCATAACTTTTAACCCAAAGCTTTCTATCTTTGTTTTTAAGGTTGAACGAATGCGGCATCTGTTTATGTTCGTTCATTTAACTAAACAAACAAAATTTCTTGTTTGTATTCGTTTGTTTAATAAATAAACACAAACGAACTTCCCGCCAAACGGTTCACGAACTATTCGCCGAACGTTTGTTGGTTTGTAGCCCTAATAAAAGTGAATCTATGCATTTAAAAATATCCATAATTACACAACCTTATATACCAACCATATAAAATCTTAACAAACACCATATAATCGTATTAAGATATGGTTAGTTTTTACCTTTTAGATTTTAGTAGTGTTTTCAGCGATTAGTATTCTGAGAATACATAGCTTTTAATGTTTTATTATAACTAGAATTACGACCCGCCGCAATGCGGCGGGGATTCTTTAGTTATAACTAAGTCGATTTATGACGCGCACGTTATGTTGAACCTGTCAAACGGGAAAAAATAGACGAAACGTAAAAACGTTAAACCAAAGACGCACGTTGCGATATGTTAAGTCACAAAATTTAGAATGAAGCATAAAGCGAAAAATTTGCGGAAAACAAAAGCTATAAAGGACCAAAGCTGAAAGTAAAAAAAAAGTTGTGAGGATATATTGCAAAAGATAAAAAGTTTTGTGTTAAAAGTAAAAAAAAAACAAACAGTTTTGGGTTAAAAGTAATTTATGAAATACTTTTGGGTGAAAAGTAAAAAAATCAATTTTTTTTAAAAACCCCCAAAAGCCAACGTTTTAACAACGATATGCATAACCATTTTTTGTTTGAAAAACCCCCAAAGCCAAGATTACCACACATAAGTAAAAAAAATCAAAGTGGTTAAATTGCAAAAGATGGAAACTTTTGAATTAGAAGTGAAAAATCAATTAATCAAAGGGGTTAAATCGTATAAGATAGAAACTTTTGAATTAGAAAGGAAAAATCAAATTAATCAAAGGGGTTAAATTACCAAAGATTAAAAATTTAAACTTAAATTATCAAAGATTAAAAGTTTAAGGTTAAAAAGGAAACAAAGATTAAACTTAAAACTTAAATTGTTAGACATTAAAACTTTAAGGTTGAAAAGGAAATTTTCCATTTTTTTTTTGAAAAACTCCCTAAGCTTACATTACAACACATGTATGCATATTTAAACTTAAATTATCAAAGATTAAAAGTTTAGGGTTAAAAAGGAAACAAAGATTAAACTTAAAACTTAAATTGTTAGACATTAAAACTTTAAGCTTGAAAAGGAAAATTTTCATTTTTTTTTGAAAAACTCCCTAAGCTTACATTACAACACATGTATGCATAGTTAGGTTGCTTCTTTATAAGAACTAGGAATAACACCCGCGCGCGATGCGGCGCGGGTACATTATAAATATCGAATCAATTAGTCCAAACGTTATGCGATACGTTAACCATATGAAAATACGCGTTCCAACGTATCCATGTGAACTCTATGTAACTTATATAAGCATTGCGATTGGATCAAAACGTAACGTAAATCGAGTTTATAATGTACAACCATAACGTATTATATGTGACCCGACTTGTACATAGAAAACGTAATGGATATAAAAGAAAAAATTAACACGTGTATGTGACCCAAATCGTACATTGGAAACATAACAGGTATAAAAGAAAAAATTGACACGTAAAATTAAAAGGGATTAATTAGAACTTTTGAAAAAAGAAAAAGATGAAACCACAATTTGACTCCACTTGGTTCGAAACAAAATTCTGAAACATCCATAATATAAGCCCGAAAACATATTATATTTTACCTGACTCGTTTCCCAAAAAAACTTACGTCGAATCGTAGACTAACTCTAATTTATACCAAAACGTACATTAAAATATGCACGTAAAATGATTTTTTTTAAAGAAAATGTATTATATTTGAGCTAACTCATTTTCGAAAAAAGTTTACGTCAAAACGTAGAGCAAATCAAATTTATACCGAAACGTACATAAAAATATGCACGTAAATAATTTGTTTTTTTTAGGTAAAGAAGGTATAGGGTAAACTTGAAACAAATTATTAGTAAAAAAACTTAACATATTAAAGACCTTCGTAAAACCGTTCCAAATAGCACCAATACCACACCACTACCAACGACCACCAACATCAGAAAAGGTCATAAAAACGTTGAACCACACACGTTCGTTGTGGCTTGTTAATGCGAAGAAATTAGACCGAAACGTAGAAACGTAGGAAAAAATAACTAAATCGATTTACGACCCGCATGTTGCTACGAATCTATCAAACAGGAAAAATTGACGAGTTGCGACGGGCCTGTCAAACGGGAAAGCACAGACGAAAAAAACGTTGAACCCCACATGCACGTTGCGGCGTGTTAACTCACAAAATTTTAAAACGAAAGGTAAAACGAAAAACTTGCGAAAGATGAAAATTATGGGGTTAGGAAGTTGAAAAAAAAAATGTTGGGGTTAAATTGTAAAAGATGAAAAGTTTTGGGTTAAAGGTAAAAAAGTCAAAGGGGTTAAAATGTAAAACATAAAACCTTCAAGCTAAAAATGAAAAATGCCTAAAGTTTTTTGAAAAACTCACTATGCATAATTTACAACAAGAGTAAGCAACAATTGGTTGCTTATTTATAGGTTGGAAATAAAATATCACATATGTATGTAAAACGAGATTTGAAGGTAGAAGTCAATCCACATATGTAAGTACAACGAAATTTGAAAAAGGTAGAAAAGTCAAAGTTAACTACTTAAAGTCAATTAGTTCAGGCAAAAGGTCAAACATGTGATATATGGAAGACTTTTATGCCTATAATAAAAAAACACTACATACATGATACATTAGTATTGGATGTTAGAATGTAGAACCCAACAATTGAAATCTAAAGTCAAACGCTAATATATGTTCAAGTATATTAGGGGTAGCATAATTAAAGTCACATTGTTTCTAGATGATAACCATATGTTTCAAGTCTTTATAGTAAAAGTTTATATCAAATAATAGTTAACTTTTAGATTGTCTGTTTGGTATGTGGTAATGGAATGGACGAAGTAATGGAATGAATGAGGGGATGTAATTAACGAGGTAATGGAATGGACAACGTAATGAAATGGATTATTCCATTATATTGTTTGGTTACTCATATGTGAACAAAATGTCAAAATGAATCATTACTTTGTACAATTTGATAGACAAAAAAAGATGAAGTAACGAAATACAATTCTATAAAAAACGACAAATATATAATTGCCTAAATAATAATAATAATAATAATAATAATAATAATTATAATAATAATAATAATAATATATTTCTTTCCATTCGTTGAAGGAATGAAAAAAAAACACCCCTTTACCAATGAATGAAAATTGTTATATTTGGAAAGAGTTACATTCCTTTGAAATGCTTCATTCCATTACGACATGATAACCAACACGTTTCTTTTCATTCCATCAGAATTATCCATTCCATTCCACCTTCTATTCCTTCATATCAAACGCTACCTTAGGGTTAAACAATGGAATGAGACAACTTAACTTCTAACCTTTTTTTTACTTAAATTTATTATCTTTTTATATCAAATAATATATTTATCTAAGCTTTAATTTATATAACTTAAATTTATTATCTTTTTACTATTTAATAGGTTAGAAACCATGTATTATATTATATTAATAGAATAAATAACACATTAAATAATTAGTAATAAAAATTTAGAATTTATAAAAATATTATTTTGAGATACAAAATACGATTAAAATTATGTAGAGCTAAGTACTAACTAATAAATTTAATATATTATATTATATTATGCTTTATTACTTCTGCATTTTTATTGTTTTTTTAAATTAAGAATTATAATCCGAATGGGTGAAATAAGATAAATGGAAAAAAGATCTTGTATTCACATAATAGTAATACGTGACGCAACCAACTACTTATTTACTAGATAAAGATTTTTTTTTATTTTATACTGTAGCCTTACCGGACCGGACATTTTTATCTTGTTTGTGCACATATTAAAATTGTATATTTGGGTGCCAAAAACTTAGTAAATTTTCCAAGTAGAGTTATATATTTTATTTGTTTGGTTTGTAAAATTTACATACTATAAATTTAGAACACTTTTGTGCATAGAGATGTTGTATTTAATGCTTAGGGATGTTTTAAAAAAATTTGATTTTTTTTTACTTTTAACTCGAAACTATTTACTTTATTAGTTTTTAATCAAAACTATTTGATTTTTTTACTTTTAACTTAAAAGTTTTCATTTTTTGCAATTGAACCTCACAACGTTTTACTTTCAACTTTCGTCTCCTATACTTTTCATCTTTTGCAAATTCTTCGTTTTACGTTTGGTTCTAAATTTTGTAAATTAACACAACGTAATATGTGTGTGTGGTCCAATGTTTTTACGTTTCGTTTTACGCTTCATACGTTCTAAATTTTGCGAGTTTATATGGCACAACGAGCTTGTGTGATTCAACATTTTTACGTCGTCTATTTTTCCCTTTGATATGTTCGTCGCAACGCATGGGTCTTAGATTAACTTAGTTTCTTTTCTATATTTTATGGTTCGGTCTAATATATACGCATTAACACGCCGCAACTGTTGGTGGTCGCTGACGATGATGCTGTATTGGTGCTATTTGGCACCGTTTTACGCCCCCACCGCAACACAGGGGAGCTTAATAGTAGTTTATTTGAATTTAAAACTAAGAATTTCTCTCAAAGAAAAGTGAAAATAAGAATTTCTCTCAAATTTCTTTACTAGCTAACAATTTTTACAAAGTGAAGAATTTCAATCAATTTGGTATCTTTCATTTCTACACCATCGCCACCACAATCGCATCTAAAATAACTACCACTACAACGATAACAATCGCGGTTTGCATCGTCATTGTTCCCATCACCATCGTTGCTGCCACAACCACCATACATGGACAACAACCACTGTCGTGCCGCCGATCCCCACCATTTTCTCCAACACCACAACCGCCGCCAACGGCCCAACACAACTAGTTGAGAACCCGTCCATAGGCCGGGTATTTTAACCGTATAATGACATTACTATATACACTAAGAAACATTCATAATGAGTATGTAGTACATGATAATGCAAACAATAAAACATTCATAATGAATACGTAGTACATGATAATATAAAATAAAATGTAAATTTAACTCTAACGCTAAATAAATTAATTTATTTTTTTGCATTCTAAAAAATATTATCTATATACTATATATAAACATTTTCCATGTACAAAATAGTAAATTAACACTCATTTTTTAAGATGGCAGACCAAGAGTCATAGCTTTTTCCCTAATTTTTGATCCCTGCCTCCCAATTTTGCCCTCGATTCAATGGTGTTTCTCATTGTGGTTCCTGAACGTAGAAATTTATAAGGCGCATTTAATTGGAAGAAACCCAATAGCCCTTCCGTTTCTCCCTAGAGTTTCTATTCCTCTCTTTCTTTGTATTAGGGTATATAAGACCCATACAACCCTTCAATTGAACATTATTCTCAACAACACGATTCCTACAAAACAATTCGATACTGTCACGCTTTTCTCAGCTATTGATCGGAGCTTTTCCTCTACCTCTTCCGATCTGATTTGCGCCACTCTCTTTCCCTCCGACGGCATCGGTCCAGAGATCGCTGAATCCGTCAAACAGGTTCGATTTGTTTTTTGCGGTTATTCGATTCAACTGTATCATGATGATTTGATGTTTTACTGTTTGTGGTTTGAGATTTCGTTGTTGTGTGTTGTTTTGTTGTGATTTTAACACTGTTTGGTTGATGTAATTTACTAATTTGATTTGATATGCAGTTTGAGATTTGTGAGTCTATTGTTTAACCTAATTTTTGGTTTTTAGATAAATAATGGAACTGTTAGCTAATGTTTAAAGTTTGCGATTATTTTGATTCTTTTGTTGATTGCAGGTTAATAGAAAGATAAGTTTGGTGTATGCTGGTGGAAGTATTGGTCTAATGGGTATAATAGCTCAGAGAGTTTCCGATGGAGGTTGCCGAGTTCTTGGGTAATATACACAATACACTAACTACAATTCTTCTTCTAGATGGCAGACCAAGAGTCATAGCTTTTTCCCTAATTTTTGATCCCTGCCTCCCAATTTTGCCCTCGATTCAATGGTGTTTCTCATTGTGGTTCCTGAACGTAGAAATTTATAAGGCGCATTTAATTGGAAGAAACCCAATAGCCCTTCCGTTTCTCCCTAGAGTTTCTATTCCTCTCTTTCTTTGTATTAGGGTATATAAGACCCATACAACCCTTCAATTGAACATTATTCTCAACAACACGATTCCTACAAAACAATTCGATACTGTCACGCTTTTCTCAGCTATTGATCGGAGCTTTTCCTCTACCTCTTCCGATCTGATTCGCGCCACTCTCTTTCCCTCCGACGGCATCGGTCCAGAGATCGCTGAATCCGTCAAACAGGTTCGATTTGTTTTTTGCGGTTATTCGATTCAACTGTATCATGATGATTTGATGTTTTACTGTTTGTGGTTTGAGATTTCGTTGTTGTGTGTTGTTTTGTTGTGATTTTAACACTGTTTGGTTGATGTAATTTACTAATTTGATTTGATATGCAGTTTGAGATTTGTGAGTTTATTGTTTAACCTAATTTTTGGTTTTTAGATAAATAATGGAATTGTTAGCTAATGTTTAAAGTTTGCGATTATTTTGATTCTTTTGTTGATTGCAGGTTAATAGAAAGATAAGTTTGGTGTATGCTGGTGGAAGTATTGGTCTAATGGGTATAATAGCTCAGAGAGTTTCCGATGGAAGGTTGCCGAGTTCTTGGGTAATATACACAATACACTAACTACAATTCTTCTTCTAGATGGCAGACCAAGAGTCATAGCTTTTTCCCTAATTTTTGATCCCTGCCTCCCAATTTTGCCCTCGATTCAATGGTGTTTCTCATTGTGGTTCCTGAACGTAGAAATTTATAAGGCGCATTTAATTGGAAGAAACCCAATAGCCCTTCCGTTTCTCCCTAGAGTTTCTATTCCTCTCTTTCTTTGTATTAGGGTATATAAGACCCATACAACCCTTCAATTGAACATTATTCTCAACAACACGATTCCTACAAAACAATTCGATACTGTCACGCTTTTCTCAGCTATTGATCGGAGCTTTTCCTCTACCTCTTCCGATCTGATTCGCGCCACTCTCTTTCCCTCCGACGGCATCGGTCCAGAGATCGCTGAATCCGTCAAACAGGTTCGATTTGTTTTTTGCGGTTATTCGATTCAACTGTATCATGATGATTTGATGTTTTACTGTTTGTGGTTTGAGATTTCATTGTTGTGTGTTGTTTTGTTGTGATTTTAACACTGTTTGGTTGATGTAATTTACTAATTTGATTTGATATGCAGTTTGAGATTTGTGAGTCTATTGTTTAACCTAATTTTTGGTTTTTAGATAAATAATAGAACTGTTAGCTAATGTTTAAAGTTTGCGATTATTTTGATTCTTTTGTTGATTGCAGGTTAATAGAAAGATAAGTTTGGTGTTTGCTGGTGGAAGTATTGGTCTAATGGGTATAATAGCTCAGAGAGTTTCCGATGGAGGTTGCCGAGTTCTTGGGTAATATACACAATACACTAACTACAATTCTTCTTCTAGAGGTTACTACTTGCCGATTAATGTAAATCATTGTTGGTTACTCACATGCAGGGTTATCCCAAAAGCTCTTGTACCCCTTGAGGTAATTCCCCTTTAAATTTAAAAATTGTGAGTTTTTCTCATAACGTAGTACCTGTTAGGGGAGGATTTTCTAACAATTAGTGATCCTTATTCGTTATCCTAACTAGTGATCCTTACTTCTGTGACAGGTGGTGATCCTCAGAAGAACTTCAGGATCAGGATCATGGATCACTTTATGGATCCTCGTACTGACAATTGTTTACTTATGTTTTGTAGCATCTCGCAGGTATAACAAGCTTGACCAAGTCTTGGCGACATTCCTGGAGAATATTCCTAAACTACGCTGCACGTGCTTGACCAAAAATAGACGTTATGGAGAACGTGGAGGCTTGGCACGAAAGTCGGATAGTTAGTTTAGGTGGTTATTTCTATTTTAAAAAGGGAGTAACGAGCTAGTAGAACACACTTAGTCATTTTTGCAGTTACACACACTCATACAAACACTCATATAAGCTCTCGTTCAAACACTTAGCAATTACATACACTTTTTACACATTTCACCGTAGTGATCCTTGTACCTAGCTCGTTACTATCCGAAGTTGTAAACATTCATTCATTTATTTGAGCTTGGTGATCGGTAGTTTCCATCACCCGGGGTTTTTTGTGCCGGAGATCAACTATTGATCAAGGGCTTTTTCCCCGTATAAACCTTTGTGTTGTTTGTGCACTTTACATTGAAGTGATCCTCATCGCTGTTACATATTTTAAGCATCATTCCCCTAAACAAAGAGTTTGGTTGCAATATCCTCATCAGATTTTTTGACCAAAACAGTTTGGCGCCCACCGTGGGGCAATTGGTGCTTCGTCCTTAAGAAAATACGCATTTCTGTGCTTAATCCGGCTCACTACGACCAAGCAGATGGCTTCCTCATCGAAGAATGCTTCAAACTTGATGCCCTCATTCAGTTCTTCACAAGGCGTTCCTCCTTTGCCTCCACCACCTTCTGGATCCCAGAAGAACACTGAGAATGCTGCGAAGAAACCGACTCCTATTTTCTCAAAACCACCTACTTCTTCTGTTTCAACTAATCCTACTACTACTGATCTCTATGCCTTGATTTTGCAGATGAGGGATCGTGCACAAGAGCAGGATAAGACCAACGAAAGGATCCTCCGGGAGATTGACGAAATTAAGAAACAGAAGAAAACGGCAGAGGATCGTTCCCCACTGATGCCCAGGTCTTTGAATTTTGATACTCCGGTGATTACTTCTCAGCCATCAGTGGATCCAGACATTCAATATGTGGGTGGACCAAAAGGAGTGCACTACGGAACAACAGCTGTGACCCAGGCATTAGGTTCATATTTCCAGCCAGCGGGATCCTATCCTCAGCATATGGGATCCCTCACGAGTACAGGAGGATATTCAGGAATGCAGCAGTATCAAGGATCTTCCTTTGTTCCAGGATCATCCCAGGTTCAAGGATCCTCCATCGTTCCAGGATCATCCCAGGTTCAAGGATCCTCCTTCGTCCCAGGATCATCCCAGGTTCAAGGATCCTCCTTCGTTCCAGGATCATCCCAGGTTCAAGGATCCTCCTTCGTCCCAGGATCATCCCAGGTTCAAGGATCCTCCTTCGTTCCAGGATCATCCCAGGTTCAAGGATCCTCCTTCGTCCCAGGATCATCCCAGGTTCAAGGATCGTCCTTCTATCCAGGATCATCCCAGGTTCAAGGATCCTCCTTTGTTCCAGGATCATCCCAGTTTCAGGGATCCTTCCAGATGCCAGGATCCTTGAGGAGTTTGCAAACAGGAAGTTCAGATGTCCATCAGGGAGATTTTATACCAATGCAGACCAATGCCTCTACTGGTCCCTCGATCATTCCAGAGTCTCAACAATATGGATTAACATCCATTCTTCCTAACTTGAATCCAATGGGAGGTAACACTTTTAATAATTCTCATACTACTAACCATGGTCTTATGCAGGATCCAGGTATCAATCATGCCATGGCCAGAGAATTGCAAAAGCTAAAGCATATGATCTCGAGTGTTCCGGGAGTAGTCAAACCTATTCCAGAGATTGCAGACGGGAGCCACAAGATATCTCGTTTTGCACCACCGATCTGTGATGCTGAGATACCCAAGAGGTTCCATGTGCCTACAATGAAACTGTATGATGGTTCGACGGATCCTGAAGAACACATAGCACAATACAGGGAGAGGATGGAGATCAATCCAATCCCAGAAAAGTTAAAGGAAGCATGCCTGTGCAAAGGATTCGGATCCACTCTTACTGGATCAGCTCTCAAATGGCTGCTAAGTCTTCCTCCCTATTCTATTACCTCATTTGCAAACCTAGTTAACTTGTTTAATACTCAGTTTTCTTGTAGTAGAAAATTTGAACGATTAACTAGTGATTTATATAGGATAACCCAGGGTCATAATGAATCATTAAGGGATTACATTACCAAATTCAGTAAAGAATCCTTAGACATTCCCAACTTAGATATAGCCACGGCTGTTGAAGCCTTTAAAATGGGACTGCTTAGGGATTCATTATTTTATGAGGATCTTGTTATGACACCATGCAGGAACCTAGATGAGGTAAGAACCCGGGCCCTCAGGTTCATTCGGCTAGAGGATGACAAGAGGATTCAGGAGAGGATATCAGGATCCTCAAAGCAGGATAAGCAAGGATCCTCATTCAGGAACAACAAGTTCAGATCCTACAACAAATCTGATAATCAGAACGTGCATTCTATTGATCAAGAAGAGGATGATGAGGATTATCCTCCAATTTCTGAATATTGCTTTAGTGTTGATAACAATGAACTAATCCTTGCCATGCAGAGCCTAGGTGATAAAGCTAGATGGCCAAGAAAGAATGATAGGCCGGCTGCAACTAAGGATAAATCAAAGTGGTGTGCATATCATGAAGATTTTGGGCACCTAACAGAAGAATGCATTGCATTAAGGAAGGAAATTGGATACTTGTTGAGCAAAGGGCATCTAAAAGAGTTGTTGGGAAGAAAAAAGTCAAGGACTCAGGATCCTGAAAGGATCCCTGAGAAGGCTCCAGCTCCTCCAGCAGATGCACAAGTGATAAACTTTATTTCTGGAGGATCCGACATTTGTGGCACATCCTTCTCAGCAGCTAAAAGGCATGCAAAGGAAACTAAAATGGATAATGGAGAAAGACCAGTTCGAACATCAAGTGTCTCCGAAGGAAAAGTCATAACCTTTGATGAAGAGGATCGTGTTGATATCCAGGATCCTCATCACGATGGTTTAGTTATTACTCTTTTCATATCTAACCATTTTGTCCGCAGGATCCTTATAGACGAAGGAAGTTCAGTGAACATTATCCAGCTTGATGTCCTAAAGAAGATGGGTATCCCTGAATCAGAGATCATACCAAGATCCTCCGTGCTCGTGGGATTTAGTGGCGAAACTAAGAACACCCTGGGGGACATTAAACTCCCAATATATATTGAAGGCTTACACTCTTATCAAAAATTTTGTGTTATTGACTGTTTATCTTGTTGTAATGTTATCCTTGGCAGGCCCTGGATACACGATATGAAAGCAGTCCCGTCTACTTACCATCAATGTGTGAAGCTCCCTAGTCCTTGGGGAATAGTAAAGATTGATAGTGATCAGCAGGAGGCTAAGAATTGCTATACTTCATCGATGAAACCAGCCTCAAAGTCAAGGGAGCAATAGCAATCAAGGTATCCTCCAAGGAATGTCTTGGAGGCTAGAGAGCAGGATGTGGTAGAAATCCTCATGGATCCCGATGATCCTGAATCCAAAATCTATATCGGATCAGGGATCCTTGGCGAAATGAAAGAAGACCTCATATCCTTCCTCAAAAGGAGAAAGACTACCTTTGCATGGAAACACGAAGATATGACTGGTATATCCAAAGATGTTATCACTCACAAGCTCGGCATCGATAGATCCTTCAAACCAATCCATCAAAGAAGAAGGAAGTTTGCACCAGAAAGGAATGCCATTATCCAGGAAGAGGTAGAGAAATTGCTCCGGGCAGGTATGATTAGAGAGGTCAAGTATCCAAGATGGTTGGCCAATGTGGTTGTTGTTCAAAAGAAAAACGGAAAGTGGAGGGTATGTGTCGATTTTACCGATTTAAATAAGGCATGTCCCAAGGATCCTTTCCCTTTACCCCACATTGACTCCATGGTGGATGCAACTGCGGGTCATGAACTGTTAACTTTTATGGATGCTTCATCTGGATTTCAACAAATCCAAATGGAACCATCCGACCAAGAGGATACAGCCTTCATGACTCCAACTGGTATGTATTGCTATATTGCTATGCCGTTCGGATTGAGAAATGCAGGTGCAACGTACCAAAGGCTGGTGAATATGATGTTCAAGGATCAGATCGGACAAACTATGGAGGTTTACATAGATGATATGGTGGTAAAATCCATAAGAGCTAAGGATCACCTAAAGGATTTGGAGGAAGCATTTGATATCCTTGACAAATATAATATGAAGCTTAATCCTTCAAAATGTCATTTTGGTGTTAAGGCAGGTAAATTCTTAGGATACATGGTGACTAAGAGAGGCATTGAAGCTAGCCCGGAACAAATCAAAGCAATAGTGAACATCAAATCTCCGGCCAATGCTAAGGATGTTCAAAGGCTAACAGGCAGGATAGCAGATTTGAACAGATTTATATCCAAATCCTCGGAGAAGTGCAAAGAATTCTATGATATCCTAAGGAAGAACAAGAAATTTGAGTGGACCGAGAAGCACGAAAATGCTTTGAGAGCCCTCAAAGATTACTTATCCTCAGCCCCATCCTTGATGAAGCCAGAAAAAGGCGATGTGTTATCCTTGTATCTTGCAGTATCCTCAAAAGCAGTAAGTGCGGTCCTTGTTAAGGATCATGAAGGTACACAACATCCCGTCTATTATGTAAGTAAAAGTTTACTTGATGCCGAATCCAGGTATTCACACCTTGAGAAACTTATTCTTGCATTAATAATGGCATCTACTAAGTTAAGACATTATTTTGAAACTCATGTTATCATTGTTAAAACTAATTTTCCAATTAAGAATGTTCTCAGGAAACCAGAGATGTCAGGAAGGATGGCTAAGTGGGCAGTGAAATTGAGTGCATATGATATAAGATACGAGCCTAGGACAGCCATCAAATCCCAAGCATTAGCTGACTTTGTGGCTGATTTCAGTAGTGATTTACAAGAAGAAGCTGAGCTAGAAGTCCAGCAGCTAGAAGAGACCAAGGATCCTTGGATACTTTATACTGATGGATCCTCAAATGTCAAAGGCACAGGGCTTGGAATACTACTAAAATCGCCACAGGGGGACATAATACCCCATTCTATAGCTTGTGAGTTCCAAACCACTAACAATGAGGCTGAATATGAAGCCTTAATTGCTGGTTTGCAAATCGCTAAGCATATGGGAATCAGGTATCTTGAGGTACATGTAGATTCTTTGTTGATTACAAACCACTTTAATGGATCCTATGCTGTTAAAGGTGAAAAGCTAACCAAATATTTGGAGGTAGTCAAAAGTTTGGCACTCTCTTTTGTTTCCTTTAGTTTGTCACAGGTACCAAGGGAAGAAAATACAGAAGCTGATGCATTGGCTAACTTAGGATCATCCTTGAAGATCCCGGAGGATATCAAGATTCCTATTATCCATATCCTGACCCCGGCTATCGAGGATCACGAGGCTATGGAGATAGGAAATGATTCTGCAATTATCCCTTGTGAGGATACTCAATCCTATTCAGGATCAGGATCATGGATCTCACCAATTATGAGATACTTACAACATGGAGAGATTCCTACAGGAGAAAACCCTAGGGCTTTCAAATCTAAGGTATCTCAATTCACAATTATAAATAATATGTTGTATAGACGATCTCTTGCAGGACCATACTTGAGATGCATTGAGGATCCTGAAGTTCAGGAAGTTTTAAAAGACTTCCATGAAGGAGATTGTGGAAACCACACTGGGGGCAGGGCTTTATTCTCAAGGATCCTGAGGACATGATACTACTGGCCAACCATGAAGAAAGATGCTGTGGAGTATGCCAGAAGATGTGATCCTTGCCAGAGACACAGCAATATCCTTCATCAACCAGCTGAATTATTGCATCCTATATCCTCCTCTTGGCCATTTATGAGATGGGGTATGGATATAGTTGGAAAGCTCCCTAAGGCACCTAGTGGGAAAGTATTCATGTTAGCTATGACTGATTACTTCTCCAAGTGGATAGAGGCTGAAGCTTTTGCCCAAGTTAGAGAAAAGGAAGTTATATCCTTCATTAAAAGAAATATTATAACTAGATTTGGAATTCCTTCTGAGATTATATGTGATAATGGTTCCCAATTTATTGGGGGCAGAACCACTAACTTTTGTGACAGCTGGGGGATTAAGATGATAACATCAACACCAGTCCACCCACAAGCTAATGGTCAGGCAGAATCATCCAACAAGATCATCATCAACAACTTGAAGAAGAAGCTTGGATCCAAGAAAGGGAAATGGGCAGAAGAACTACCCTATGTGCTCTGGGCTGACAGAACAACCCCTAAGAATGCTACTGGTCAAACACCATTCTCTTTGGTGTTTGGGGCAGAATCAGTGATCCCAACAGAAATGGTGGTTCCGACTGCTAGAACAAGTACTCGTGATCCTGAGGAAAATGATGAAAACTTGGCTCAAGACCTGGATACTATTGAAGAAATCAGGGATATGGCTAGGATAAGGATGGCCAGTTATCAACAAAGAATGGCTGGTGCTTACAACAAAAATGTCAGGATCAGAAGGTTTCAAGTTGGAGATATGGTGTTAAGGAAAGCATTTCAGAATACCACCAATCCTGCTGATGGAAAATTGGCTCCAAAATGGGAAGGCCCTTATTTGATTGAAGCTGAAGCAGGAAAGGGGGCATATAGATTGCTAACCATGGAAGGTGATTTGCTACCAAGAGCTTGGAATGCTGTCCACTTGAAGAAATATTTCATGTAAGCAGGATCCTTATGGCATAGGTGATCCTCACGACAGGGATATCCTCAAAGGATCCTCAAAGTATCGGTGATCCTTACTCAGGTAATATCCTAATCTTGAACTATTTCATTTCTTTATTTTCTCATATAAGGATAAGGATCATGTATCCTTTATCCATCTCTCACGTGAGTTCAAGTTTTGAAAGTTCAGGTATCTTTAGCACAACGTTGGTTATCCACAGAAGCAATCCGTCTTTTGGGTTTAACCCCAGTTATTCGGGCTTGTCCCCAGATTTCACCTGTAGCGCACGATGATCCTGGTATAGTTCAAGGCTTTGGGACCAGTACTCGTTCTAGGGGCTGATAATTCCATTGTTCTGGCTATGCTTAGGATCCTACGTATAATGGTAGACGTACCATACATCCGTTCATAAGGTTTCTAACGTTTTCACGTTAGCTAAGGTTTCTAACGTTTTCATGTTAGCTAAGGTTTTGGCATCTTCATGTCACTAAGTTTGGATAGTCGCCAGTTAGGGCCATACTCCAGTTTACACACGATCCTTGGGCTTGCCCCCAGTTATCCTTGGGCTTGTCCCCAGTTATCCTTGGGCTTGTCCCCAGTTATCCTTGGGCTTGTCCCCAGTTATCCTTGGGCTTGTCCCCAGTTGCTAACTTTTTTCTTATATTGGCTTAGTCCCAAGTTATGCTCAATTTCAGGTCCTTGAAGATAGGCAGCTAGGGATCCTTGATCCTTATTTCACTCTAAGGTTTATCTTATAGTTATCCTTATTATGGTTAGGATTCTAACTTGGATCCTCAGGTATGATTCTTAACTCTTTTGATTTTATTCATTATTCTTTTAAATAACCCTTATACTTGACAACTGAACTTATATTTCTTAAATCATGTCACTTTTTAAAACTTATCGGTTATGGGATATGTGATCCTTGTTCATATCCTAAACTTTTTGGATATCTTTTCTAAATTTTCAAGGCTTGATAAGTATAAACAGAATGAACATTGCAACAGTTGGAAAGTAACATACTAAAAAGGATAACAACACAAGATAAGCGACAAAAGGTTAAGTTTTTATTTATTAACATAAGGCTAACCCTTTAAAGGTTGTCAAAATTACCTACCCGAGCTTCTACCAGCAAAACGTGGCCCGTCCGCTGGGGTAGGTAAAGGGTGTCCCTGATAATGAGTTCAAAAGTAGTGCAGGAATATAAAGGCAGCAGGATCACAATGGCATCATCCCCCAAACAGAGGATCCCTCCACCAATTGCAATCCTGCCTATTGTCCAAAGGATCATACATGATCCTTAAACCTAAGAACTATTGTTTAGAGTTATTACAAACCATGAAATTGTTTTAAACATCACAACCATCAAACTAAAAAATTGGGCTCCGGCCTTAGCACATATATCCATCATCGCCCAATTGTGCAGCCTACACCTTTGCTGCATTATCATCACCACCAGCCGCTGCATCCTCCGCTTTATCCTTCAACCCGCTGCCACTAGCCTCGATTGCCAGAATCTCCTCAGCCTCCTCTTCATCACCCAATTCAGCCAGCCTTGCCTTCCATTCTTCAATTTCCCAGCTGCTTTTGTCAAAGGCAGGATCCTGAGCTTCCAAGGCCATTTGAAGCTTGGTTTTGTACATTGCTATGGCGGCAGAGACTTTAGCATCATCTGTGATCTCCTGCCTTTCATAGTCAAAATTAACCAGCACTTTAGCTATCTTCTGCTTAGTATCCTGGAGTTCCTTCTGAAGATCAGCAAGTGCAAGATCCTTGAGCACAGCAACTTGTTGGAGATCGGCAATCTTCTTATCTTGATCCTCAACATGGCCGACGTAATCCTCGATCTCAGCAAATTTCTGCAAAAGAAAAGGATAAAGCAGTTCAAGAGCAAGTGATCCTTAGATCAACAGGATATACAAGCAGAGACAGTGATCCTTACATCATTGAAGTACTCGAGGAACTGGTGGCGAATTAAGGGCAGACCCTGCAAATCCTCAGCCTCGGAAGTCTTTCTCTTCTTGATTCCCTTCCCTTTGAGGGGTGCCTTGGGGATTGAGGTTGTCGGGCTAGTAGGGACCTTTCTTTTGGAGGATTTGACAGTGGTGAGATCGGTGACACTGAACCTTGAAGCAGCTTTGGCAGATTTTCCAGCACCTACACAACCAAAACAAGATAAGTATCTTTTCTTAATATACATTTAACTATTTATTTAAATTTTATACAAGGATACTTACTTGACATTGTGACAGAGCCTGAGGATACCTCCTGTGAGTCTTGGGTTGTTGTCTTAAAAGTTCTAGTTTCAGGGCCAAGTCCCCAGAAAGTAGCAAGTCTTTCCCTGGTTGCGGGCGTTGTGATGAGACGTGAAAAGGAGATGGCTGCATGACACAAGACAAAGAAGGGGTTAGTGATCCTATTACAAAAACATGACCATCTGGTGATCCTTCCCAGGATCCTCCAGCCTACCATGGGTGGACCATGTTCTTGGTAAGTGCTCTCCATCTGAAATGGTATCCCTTCTTACAAAGAAGAAGCGACGCTTCCAATCTTTGTCGTTTTTGGTGACTTTGAGAAGAGGATGATCTGCACTGGGTTTTCGTTTGAGTAAATAACGATGGGAACCGAAGGTAGTAAGGTCATACAACTCCGCCAGTTCTGACATTCCTAAATCAAGACTCTCCTGCTCAATGATCCTCTCTAGGGTGTACAAAACCCTCCAAATCATCGGCATGGCTTGAATGTAAGATATGCCGGTAAGGGAAAAGAAGGATTGTGTGAACTCCGGGAAAGGATAGGTGTACCCTATAGCAAATGGAGTGACTGGAAAGGCGACCCATGTGTCAGAAACATAGTCGCTCAGAACAGTTGGATCGAAGGGTTTGAAAAAGACATTAGCTGGAAAACGGTGACGGATGTTATCTACTTGTGCGTCGTTAAAACAACATCTCTCGTTTACTGAGTCTTTGATGATCTTTTGACTCTTCAAAGGGCTATCCTTTTTGTGATCCTTGGCCGGTGAACTTCGGAGCAACATTTTCGGAATGACGAAGATAAAGATAGAGAAACAGAGTAAGAAGGAAGGAAGAGGAGAAAGAATTACCTGGTTGTTCGTCGACTGAGAATTTAAAGGGAGTTTCTTTCGAATTTAAATGCATAATGATCCTATCTATATCTCTATTTATAATTATGATTTTGCAGGATTGTCACTTCCGTGACATCATCATCGCAACGGCTAGTTCCATTTTAACGGCTATATATCCGTTAGTTTGTTACGGATAAGATCAAGAAAACATAACTCGCTAATTTTACAATTTTACTCCTTATATTTTGGGGGCAATTGTTAGGGGAGGATTTTCTAACAATTAGTGATCCTTATTCGTTATCCTAACTAGTGATCCTTACTTCTGTGACAGGTGGTGATCCTCAGAAGAACTTCAGGATCAGGATCATGGATCACTTTAAGGATCCTCGTACTGACAATTGTTTACTTATGTTTTGTAGCATCTCGCAGGTATAACAAGCTTGACCAAGTCTTGGCGACATTCCTGGAGAATATTCCTAAACTACGCTGCACGTGCTTGACCAAAAATAGACGTTATGGAGAACGTGGAGGCTTGGCACGAAAGTCGGATAGTTAGTTTAGGTGGTTATTTCTATTTTAAAAAGGGAGTAACGAGCTAGTAGAACACACTTAGTCATTTTTGCAGTTACACACACTCATACAAACACTCATATAAGCTCTCGTTCAAACACTTAGCAATTACATACACTTTTTACACATTTCACCGTAGTGATCCTTGTACCTAGCTCGTTACTATCCGAAGTTGTAAACATTCATTCATTTATTTGAGCTTGGTGATCGGTAGTTTCCATCACCCGGGGTTTTTTGTGCCGGAGATCAACTATTGATCAAGGGCTTTTTCCCCGTATAAACCTTTGTGTTGTTTGTGCACTTTACATTGAAGTGATCCTCATCGCTGTTACATATTTTAAGCATCATTCCCCTAAACAAAGAGTTTGGTTGCAATATCCTCATCAGATTTTTTGACCAAAACAGTACCTACCGTTCTTTTTTAGGCTAATAGGTTCAGTTCATTGGTTAGATTTGATGGCCCTTTAAACGAACTGATTAACATAAATAAACAAAATCAAGATACACACGATCATATTGACAATAAACAACTTATTCGTATTATTATTTTCTGTATGAACGAATGAATACAACTGATCCCTATTAGTGCTATTTATACACGTCGGAATACCACCGGTGAACCGTCGCAGCGTTTCAGTAATGAACGCGGGTGGTTGTGACTTATATTCTGGTTCTTTTAATTTGATACTATATGTTTGGAAATGATGTGGCAGATAATGTTCTTATTTCATTACAGAAGCCTAAATGGCTTATTGCAGCTGCTAACATATTTGTGGTCATTCATGACATTGGCAGCTGTCAGGTATTTACTCGCATTCGACATGACTTGATTTGGCCAGTTTAATGGACTTGGTTGGACGGGTCAAACCAGCCAAAACCAGTTTGCTTTTTTCAGTTTTTATGTAAAAAAAATATCCAGCCTTTCATGTTTACATCCGAACGTGTCTGCGGCTGTAAATGGTGTCGCTCTTGTTGGAACCCTATCCGACCAATTGTTCTTCGGGTGGCTCGGTGATAAACTGGGTAAGTAGAAGGTTTACGGCATCACACTTATGCTCATGTGTATTTGTTCTAGTGCCTAGGGTTTGTTATTTGGTTGTTGCCCGAAATTGGTCATGAGTACGCTTTGTTTCTTTTGGTTTTGGCTCAGGTTCGGGATAGGTGGCGACTACCCGCTTTCTGCCACCATCATGACCGCAAATTCGATGAAGATACTCAACCTGCAGGTTGGAAGGCTTTTGGTGTTTTGGGTCCTGGGTACGAGTGAAGCCCTTTAACCATACTTCTGTATATCAATTATAATTTATATTTGGCATTTTTTTTAAAATACATGGCAATGGTCTGAGCTGACCAGTTTTGGTGATTTGCCTTCACGAAGAGTTTTTGCAGTTGGTTCACATTTGTAATTGGACAATAAAACATATGCTTGGTGCAGTCTGGTTTGGGACTGAATGGATTCAGGTCAGTCCAGTTTTTGTTCTAATTTGGGTAAGAGGACTAAAAGATTAAACCATATATTATACATTTGACCTGTAGTTGTTACGTGAAAGATTATTATTATTATTATTATTATTATTATTATTATTATTACTATTACTATTATTTTGTGCAGGCTCTTATCCTAAAATACAATGATTTCAAGCAGCCTGGAGAGAGGTACCAATCATGGGCCCAGACATGTACAACAACTGTTTCACTTTCAATTGTGGTAAATTTTACATTCAATGGTTTCAACAACTGTTGTATCTACATTCAATAGTTAAATTGGGTATAGTATTTTTAGGCAAGAATGGTTTATCTGTTGTATGGTGAAGATGTTATCTGACGCACAGGTTACCCACGAGCTCCGGATCATCTGGATCTCATACTGGTTTCAGGTTCGTTCACCTTCTCTTCTTTGGTCCATTTCAAATAAAGGACGAGTTTTAACGTTGGAGAATAAACTTGTTTCACATCAGAATGCTCGATCCAGTGAATACAAATTCTGACCCAACCTGATAAGTTGAGTTGGTTCTATGATGGGTTTGGGTCAAAATATGTGATATTTTTTATATGGGTCAGGTTGGGTTGACACGAAACACATTTTATGGTGCCTATCTGTGTTCCATCTAACCGGTTTTCACAAACTTTGCTTATTGAAACCATACTAATTAGATAATTGGGTACTTTATTATTTGGAAATTTTGATTATCAAAGTAACAAATAAATGACCAAAAATGGCATTTTTGTGAAAATAGGTAATCTTATGTGATAGGAGTAATTTTTTTTCAAATTAGGTTAAAAGAAGGGGTAATTTTCCATGCGGACAGTAACTCAATACGCTTATTTCTATGCAGACCCACGCCCTGTAAATATTTAACCATGCATGAAGGAAATGTCGCGTTTTTTTTTTTTTAATTTTGGAATCGCGAGTGAGACTCCTGAAGAAGCAAGATTTGCAATAATTAGTCACGTGGTTTACATGGTCAATCGGGATTACGAAGCAATGGGCCTTGATTTTTCCAAAACGTTTGAGGACTCTATGATGACATCATCGATGAGGTGAAGCGTTACTTTTAGAGACAGAGATGACACGATTCTGTTATCTAAGTTGTACCCACTAGCTGAAAACGATGAATACAATTTGTATTGCAGTATTGCAAGATTGAGTTAGGCAGGACTGCAATTCTAAACACCCGGTTTCTGAGATCATGGATGTTGCTGAAAGTTGCTCCTTAAATATAATCTTGTAAGCTTAAGGTCAGTGACCTTCCATATATTTTTTTACATATGTAGCTTGACGTTAGCAAATCTAGCTTAAGCATTTTGATTTATTTTTTCATATATGTTTTACTCATTAGTTAGAAGGTGAAAGTTGCTCCTTAAATAAAAAATTGGTACAGTTTGACTATGGATTCGCAATCGATTTTGTAGGTGACCCCATTTGTATGCTCTGGTAATTTCTTTATCCTCTTTATATGAGTTTAAATATAAATATTAGGGGAGTGTTTGGGTGCATGTCTAATCTAACTATCGTGATGGAGTTGTCGATATTGTGTTTTGAGTGTTAAACATAAATGTGATTTTGATTAGTTAAAACCAAAATAATCGGATTCGAAGTGTGGATTTTCAAGATGCATATAGTTTAACAACTGTTCACATGGCAACCAAAAAAGGTTGCAAAGATGTGGTGCCAGTACCATAACGAATTGATACCGATCAAATTCCTGAATAACTAACCCACAAGACATATCATAACTAACCCAACGCGAAACCCCTAATTCTTTTAAGTGATTCATAACCTAACATAAAACTAATGGAAATTATTTATTCCGCTGCAACGCGCGGGTTCCCCACTAGTTTGTTTAAATAAGAGCTAAATTGTGTGGAATTAGGTCCATATGGTTTTAACTATTTGAGTTCAAAATCAAAATGTTTAACGCCCTGAGTCTCTAGACGTTTTTTATAACCAATTGAGTCCTTTTGAGTTGACTTTTTAACCTTTTGAGTCCAATTTTTTTTTAACAAAACTAGACTCAAAAAGTTATAAAATAAACAAAATTAGACTTAAAACATTATAAAATAAACGGTTAGGGACTCAAAACGTTAAATCTTTTGATTTTAGAATCAGTTGATTAAAACCACTAAAACCAATGGGCTAAAAAGTAAAAAGTAATTTACTCCAATTTAAAACTTGGAGCGTGTTGGTAGTTACATAGACCATGGGTTGCTCTTGGGTCGAATAGGAGTAAATAAACACACGAATCTTGGTAAGTCGGGTCATCCATACACAATTGAATGACAACCCATTTTTCTTTCTCTCGTCGCTCTAACCTAGGGTTTCATACACTTTTCTGCCGCCGTGTAAACTCCGGCGAAAACCCAAGATCATCAAAGATCTACTCCGACGATGGTGGTTGTTCCGTGTTTGATCGGCGCTGCATGTTCTTCTTCTTCTTCTCTCACACACACTCTCTCTCTGACATTTCTTCCCAAACAACTGTAGGGTTATTTCCGATGTTGTTAGGGTTTGCGGTGTCAATCGGTGCGTGGCTTGATAAACACTCAAATCGTCACTCTCTGCGCGTCTTAATGTATCCAGATTTACCCTAACATCATCGAAACTCACTTCATTTTGGCCCTCGGTAAAGGTATCCATTGATTTTCCATCTGATTGCCTTATATCATTGTTGTTAGCTGTTTATTTTCATAAACTTTACTCGGGTAATTGCAGGGATATCGTTTCTGGATCTGGTCGAACAACAGGGGACCAATCTTCGTTGTGTGATAATGTAATTTATAAGGTACCCATTAATTTTACATCTAATTGCTACAGTTTTTAATGCAACTTGCTTACAATCTTTGGTTATCTAATTTGGTTTGTCTTATGAGAAATTAAGAACACCTTTGGATTGCTTCCATATATTTGATATCTCTAGTGTCTTATTCATGCTGAAATCTATTTCTGTTAGTCCAATCACATCAGGTGTTATGTGTGATAATAGTTTTAAGAAAATCTTTTTCCTCAACCCATTAAGGATTAATTATTCAGCTTATTGTAAAAAGATAGTATTACGTTTTTTGTAATCAGTCATGTTGAAAATCTTGAGCTTCGTGTACACACCCCAAAACCTTGTTGGTCGAACTTCATTAGGATTTTGCAATAGACTGATTGGCGTCACAATCCAGCCATCAGCCTGCACAGATGACCCCAAAAAAATTTAACTAGCGTGTGGTGATATGAAGAAAAAGAAAAAAAAAAAAAACAGTTGCAAAAACACATAAAACGAAATTTCTACGCATAACATAGAAACATCAAACAGTTGCATACTTCATTTTGACATCATTGCTTAAACCTGATTAGGAGGGTCAGGCGGATTGAGTAAAGAGTCAAAGGGGTAGGCTTTTGTATGTGTCAAAATTAGTTATGTTGAGTTGAGCTGAAGTACTATTTTCTCAATATATTTAAACTTACCAGCATTGTTGTCGAATACGATTACAAAAACTTAATATTTGATTAATTATGCATTAATTTAATCAAAAGTTTCTATGCATTAAAAGCACAAATTGGACACCTTTCGACCTGTTCGACCCATTTTCATGTTAACTTATTTCTTTGATTTTCCCCTTTTGAATTAATAAGAGTCAAAATAAAACCCAAATCAGCAGTGAATGCCTGAATGGCTCAAAACTACCACTTCTAGCTTTATCATGATCATGTAACATAAAAATGAATATCATGCATAATGGTTATATGTCCTGTTGTCTGTCATGTTATTTTAGTTTAAGGATAAGCTGGGAAGGGATTCATGGCTGGAAAAGATGTTAAAGGTACTTTTCAGTAATGAACTCACTAGTCATATCAACATGTTTTGTTTTGTAATGTTTCCACAATTCCACATAAACATCTGTAATCACCTAACTCTATACATACTTAGTTTAGAATTTGAGCAGCATGAACACAAAATCTCTGAACTAAATGAGCTTAAGAGCCTGCACATGTCATGTTCTACAATCACAAACAATAAGTTCATTACCCATTTCATTTTCTTAGAAAGTTATATATCATAAACTACCCATATTTCAGTTCTTTTCATTTTAACTCTTAAGCAAAGTTGTTGAAGGCGCGAAGCGCACTCAAGGCAGTGGCACAAAGGGTGAGCCTTGGGCCTTAGTGCGAGGCGCTCAAAAAGTGAGGGATTTTTTATGCAATGCGTATAAGATAAAAATAAAATCTTTAAAGGTTTCTGACATATAGGTAAACACATGCATTTTTTTATTTTTAAGTGTATTGATAATCTGTCTAGTTTTTTTAGATATAACTGGGGATATGGGACATGATTCAAATAAAAGGGATTTATCCTACCCCACTCCATGGTTTCCTAAATAATAGGCAGAATGTTTACAAAAACATGCTTACTTAAAAGGGATTAGAATCATAGTTGTCAATAGCGGCTATAGCGACCGCTATAGCACGCTATGTAGCGAGGCGACCAAGTGTCAGCAATTTGGGTCATAGCAACCTATAGCGTGAATAGCGACAGTTACTTTTTTTTATGTAAATAGCAATTAGATATAGCTATAAAACAGCTGCATTTATAGGTTTTTGTTAAATATACATGTAAAAAAGCATACATACCATGGTATTTTGATATAATATACATATAAAAATTTTCAAAATTCTTTTAGTAGTGTATCGCTATTTATAAAATAGTGGTCGCTATTTGTTGATATTCGCTATGTAGCATATAGGTCCTTTGTCGCTATTCGCTATTAACAACTATGATTAGAATCTTTTAAAATCATATCAGCCTTTAATTTAGGGCCTTTAACTTCCCTTTCTATCATTGTAATAAACTTTTTAATCCTCTTATTTAGATCTAAAGATATCAATAACCTCAATATTTTGTTTTCTCTTTCAAAAACTCGATCCTAAAACTGGTTAATTACCAAAAACATGTGCATAAGTCACAAAAATATTTTACCTCACACTAAACTCATGATGCATTTGAAATTTGTATGGACTGAAATGGCAACTGTACTCAATGATTTGCACATTATCACTATTCCCCTACAGTTTGAAAAAAAAAAAAAAAAACGATTAGTTAAGAAATAATAAAAACCAAAACAACTTTAGATACAAGTAATTTAACTATACCTTGGTGTCATTAGGTGTAGGATCTGTTTATCAGTGGTTCACTTTTCTGGCTTGAAATTCGAATTCGTGACCTAAGAATTTAACTGTTTAACGTGTTTATTATAGGAAGCATAAACTGTAAAAAAAAAAAAACTTAAAAAGTTTACCTTTATAACTGGTGACTACACGAAGCAAGAAATTGATTAGAGAATTACTGCTATTTGAACTGTTGCCTACACGAAGAAAGAAATTGATTGAGAATTACTGCTATTTGTTAATTGCAGATTCAATCTTATTAAAATTGACTGTGGATTTGGATTGAATTGTCTGTGGATGATTATTTTAACACTGTCGGCATATATCTTCAGACTTCACAATACTAATGTTAACGAAACAAAACCAATACTTACCTTCACTTGTAGGTCATTTGTTCCATCAGTTTGTTGCTGTTCAATCATAATTGGTGAGTACATGAAGTAAAATACTTATTAAAGACATGGGTTGTAAATCAACACGAAGCAAGAAGATAATTGGTATGTACCTTTTCAGTCTGGTAATCTTGCTCCATACAACTTCATGTTTATCAGACAATAATTCTCATAGGAACATAACCCTACCCTAGTTATACAGGAACCTAAAAAATCTGCAGTTAACATATGTACAATATTGTATTTGGTTTAGTATTACCTTCATTGCGTAGTTGGCTGCTTCGAATAGGTAGTAGTTATCTATTAGGGTGTGGTCATCCATGGCTGCAAATCTTTGTTGTCCGAATGGAAATGATATGTAAGGAATATAGAAGTGTGGGGTAGGTATTATATAATCATCATACTGGGTAGTTACACCCTCCACTACTCCACTAACTTGCTGAAATATAGGAAACTGTATTTTTTTTTCAGTTTCTTATTCTGTATTTTTATTGGCTCATCTTAGGAAACTGCTGCTAACTGAATAATCGTGGGAGAGAGAGCGTGGAACTGCCATGAACTGCTGCTTCTAGAAGGAATTTAGTGACTTTAAACGGCTGAGATTAAAAGTTGATGACTTTCTACGGCTGCAAATAGCAGTTACAAACAACGGGAACAATATAATATAGAATTGCCATCACAACTGAGGTCACCAACCCTACTACCACATCTAACTTTATAACAAACATACAAACCAAACATGATGATTTTGTCAATCAAGTTATTGGATTAAAAATTTGCTTTAACATATTTTATTTCTTCTTAAATAGAATCACGCGTGATATATTATTTTGTTAAATGACCGGATAGAAGAAGTTATTTATCTACATAAATAGTAAAATTATATTAAATTAACAAGTAATTATCTACAACACATGTGTGTTTTCACATTGGTTATGCTAAAAATATTAATATTATTATTCTTTTGTAGTATTTGTAAGCATGTCAAAGTATTTCAATTTTCAAACTTACAAATTTTAGAATCGTTCATAGTTGCTCACAGTTGGTTGGTGATGATTGCCTATCAACCTAGACTAAAAATTTACAAGATCCAAGGATGGTCTCCGAGATCTGCTCACATGGCCCATGCACAGCGGCCCATATTCTAAAAGCCCAAAAGTATTTAACATAAAGCCTAAAATCATTTTAAAGACACTTCTCTAAGCCCTTCCCCATTGGTGACCTATGTGGTTGGTAGGGCTGGCAAAAGTAACCCATGTAGCTTATTTTGGGTCATAAAAATAACCTCCCGGGTCTTTTTGGGTTTTAATATTATCTTTGAAGGGTCAAACTGGGTCAAAATAAAAAGAGTGAAAGGATGGAACGGGTTAATACGGGTCAAGGTAAAAAAAGAAATGGGTGAAAATCGGTAGAAGAAAAAATTAGAAGGAATGAACGGGTTGTTCAGTGCCAATCCATACCTTTCAAACCCTACAAACCTTAACCATGTCTTCACGGCAGCTCCTCGCCACACTCCTCCACCGCTCCCCCGTCACTCGCTCCACCAGATCCTCCGCCGCACGCGCCCTCTTCCACTCTCCCTCACCCCCTCCCCCTCATTTCACCCGTTACACCACCTACTCCACCTCAACTGCCGCTCCATCTCCGCCATCACCAACTGCCGTCGCTCGATCTCACGACGGCAAGATCACCGACGAGTTCACCGGTGCCGGTGCTATCGGACAAGTGTGTGAGGTGATCGATGTTGTTGTTGATGTTGGGTTTAGCTAAGGATTACCGCCGATCCTCACGGCTCTTGAGGTTTTGGATAACTCGATTCGGTTGGTTTTAGAAGTGGCACAACATTTGGGAGAGAATATGGTGAGGACTATTGCTATGGATGGTACTGCAGGACTTGTTACAGGTCAACGTGTTCTTAATACTAGTTCTATCACTGTATGTCTTTGTTTTTTATATTAATTAATAATAATTTGTTGATATGTTTGTAACTTAATTTGGATCTAGTGGAAGTAAGAATGGATGTTTTTTATATTATGAATTCATTTTCATTTTCAGTAGCCAGAATCCCCTTCTACATCGTTCTTCTACAATTCGTTTGCTAGCCAATCATTTTTTAACTAACCTGACCCGACCCGACCCGAAACCCGTTCCGACCCGAAACCGTTCCGACCCGAACCCGTTTTGACCCGAACCAAAACAACCCTTTTCTTAATTGACCCGTTTTGACCCGAACCCATTTTAACCCGAACCCATTTTGACCCATGACCCGACCCGACCCGTTTGCCAGGTCTAGTGGTTGGGTTGTCACTTTTAATAAATAAATAAAAAAAAATCCCAATTTCTTCACAACTGGTCGATCCCACAACCTTAGGTTGTGACCCAACCTCCACATCTTTTTGACACATGTCTCTAGTTAATTGGTTGCTTTGGTTATTTTTTTTTTCCTTTTTTCTTTCAAACAATTAGTTTTAAATAAAAAATTAGATTATTTACAATAACTTATAATATTTAAGTGTTTTTAATAAAATCAAAAAGTACAATCTTGTTCAGTTTTTTTTTTTTTTTTTTGAGCATTTAGATATAAATTTTATTAAAAACTGATTTTTTTACAAAAAAAGTTTTTTTTATATAAATTCAACATTATCTTATTTGCCATATGTCCACATTCTATTGGTTTGTTAGATTTTTTTTTTTATAAAATTTGTTATCTAAAAATCTAACATTATCTATTTTAATGGATGAAACTTGTTATGAATGACACATAACTGGCATATATTCATATCTAATCCTACTTTTTTATTTCTAATATATTTTAATTTCGTGTTTTCTAACATGGGTTCTTCATTTCCAAATTTTTATATGAATCTTGGAGATTTTGGAGATTACCCGAATAGTCAATACAATGAAAACACCATGTTTCTTTCAAACCCGAGTCATGTGTTGGGACCAGAACACGAATCACACGAACACTAGAACTATCTGCAGCAAGCACACACACTCACACACTCTAAATCACAAGAACAAAAACACAAGATTTATAGTGGTTCGGTCTAATCTGACCTACATCCACTCCCACAACTAGTTATTCTTTGTATTAGGTGCTCAAAAAGTTTACAAACATGAATGAGAAGTATATATAGGGGGTTACAATTAGGGTTGCTGACTTTAAACTATACTAACAGAGAACGCTCCTGCTAGCTTCAGAAGGAGTGTAACACATAACACCCCTGCTAGATGCAGAAGGAGTGTAACAAAGAACACCCCTACTAGTCAAATCCTCCACAACCCAACAATCTCCCACTTGGAGGCTTTGACAACTTCAAACTGCACTCCATGCAACTTCATATTCATAAGTACCTCTGTAAACATTTCATCTTCACTAGTTGTGGGCGGCCTTCTCATTGGTTAACCTGAAGGCCCGTTGAAGCTCCCACTGAGCTTCAACTCATCAGTCACCACTCGTGACTCGTTCTCTGTCCCTATCGGCTCCCACTGACACGAACTGCCCGATCCTGGAACATCCTGAGAACAAACACTCTCTGAATAAAGCAGATAATCAACTGGAGAGACTTTGTCTGCTAGAATACTGGTTCTCTTAACCCACTGTCGTCTGGTAACTCTGACTAAAGCACAACCCGTGCTCCCACTGCCACGAATGCCCCTGACTGGTTTTACTGAACCTTTTCTAGTACGTTCAACCTGAATCTGACCTGTGACTCTGGGTTTGCCATCTGCAAAGCAAACCTTCTTCTGCCCACGAGATTCTGTGAACCGGATCTTGGTCTTCTTCTGAACTGGGAGAACCTCTCCCTCAGGTGGTACACTGACCATGTACAATGAGCCTCTCTTCTTGCCACGTGCAACTACTAAATTTCCCTTAGTTACCTTCCACTGTCCACTACCGAACTTAACCTCGTGACCCTGATCATCCAGCTGCCCGACTGAAATAAGCATTTTCTTCAAGCCTGGAATAACTCTCACGTCTCTTAAAGTCCATGTAGATCCGACTGAAGTAACTAAGTTAATATCACCCATGCCTGTGACATCTAAGATTTCATCATTTGCAAGTCGTACCTTGCCAAAATCCCCAATTTTAAGATTCCTTAACGCTTCATTGCTGTGGGTAGCGTGAAATGAAGCACCCGAATCCATAACCCTGGAATCCACACTGCTCTCCACATTACAGATCAGAACTTCATCATCTGAATGGTCTACTGCAGCATTAACTTCTTTCTTGCCGTTTGGACATTGATTCCTGAAATGTCCAACCTCTTTACAGTTCCAACAGGTCATATCATTTCGAGCCCTAGACTGACTCCTCTTTCTGTTCTTGCTGCCACTACATCTGTTATTCTTCCTTCCTCTGCCAACATGCATTAAATCACCCGATGATCCACCTGAATTTCTTCTTCTGACGTCTTCGCCCAGAATAAGATCCCGCATCGTCACAAACGTAAACTTGCTCGTATCTGAAGAGCTCGTAACAGCAGTTACGGTTCCGGACCAACTATCGGGTAATGAGGACAATAACAATAGGGCTTGAACCTCATCATCAAACTTGATGTTCACAGACACCAACCGAGACAATATCGAGTTTAAGTTATTGATGCGCGCTGTGACTGAATCACCTTCCCTCATCCTAGTATTCACAAGCTCTCGAATAAGATAAACCTTGTTCGCTACATAAGGCTTCTCATACATATTCGATAATGCTGCCATCATTCCTCTAGCTGAGGTCTCCTTCTGGATATTGAATGCAACATTCTCCGATAGAGAAAGCGTTATCACTGCCCAAGCTTTCTTATCCATCCTATCCCAATCTGCTTGTGGCATTTTTTCTGGCCTTTCATCCTCGAGCACTACATCTAAGTCTTTCTGACAAAGTAATGCTTCAATCTGCATCTTCCACCAACCAAACTTTTTTCCGTCAAACTTTTCGATTTGCACCTTCCCGTCTTCTGCCATGATAACACAAGCAAGACTAAAACGAAACTAAAATCGAAACAAATAGAAAACCAACACTGAAACAAATAGAAACAGGAGACACCTGATTCAAGTTTCTTTGATCTTCAAACAAACGGTTAAGCACTCGTATCTCAATGCTTATCTCTTTGGTCAAAGTTGAGGGGCTTCTTTGTTAATAAGGAAAACTTGATTTTCCCTAAAAGAAAGAGAAAAAAAAAAAAAAAAAAAAAAACGCCTGTTTCTTCTTCTCCTTCTACGCGACGCTGCTCCCATAAACTCCACAAAATCAAGCAACTCAAGTGCAGAATTGAAACCCTAGGTCTTCAATTTTGGAACCCTAGATGCGATATTCGGCAAGGATTGGAACCCTAGACTACGGCGGCTACTGGGTTATCAGAACCCTAGTCGCAATCTGCAGAAGATGTCTTAAAAAACGGAGCCCTAATCGGAGTTAGAAACTGACGGCGGTGGCGGCTGTGCTAGTGGCGGCTGGTTCAGAAACCCTAATCGCGATGTCTGCGATTGTGTCTGAAACCCGAGACCACGGCTTGTTCTTCGACAGGTAAGTGTTCTTTTTCACCTCTTACCTAGTTTGTGTGAATCGATCAAGAGCCTGAGCTCTGATACCAGTAGTTGGGACCAGAACACGAATCACACGAACACTAGAACTATCTGCAGCAAGCACACACACTCACACACTATAAATCACAAGAACACGAATACAAGATTTATAGTGGTTCGGTCTAATCTGACCTACATCCATTCCCACAACTAATTATTCTTTGTATTAGGTGCTCAAAAAGTTTACAGACATGAATGAGAAGTATATATAGGGGGTTACAATTAGGGTTGTTGACTTTAAACTATACTAACAGAGAACACTCCTGCTAGCTGCAGAAGGAGTGTAACACATAACACCCCTGCTAGATGCAGAAGGAGTGTAACAAAGAACACCCCTACTAGTCAAATCCTCCACAACCCAACATCAAGTTCATGTCACTGAAAATTTTCAAACCTCACAAAATACCGAGAAACATCCACGAAGTACAAACCGGCAACAAACACGCTCTACTGAAGGTAATCTTTTCAATACTCAACTGAACGCATTGCAGATCTATCAAGTTATATGACCAATAGGACACAACTTCACAATAGAGAAGCTCATAATGCTTTAAAAAATGATCTGATTGAGCATATATGGCAAAAATTTTCCGTTGATGAATAATTATGTAGTTCGTATCGTTTGTAATTGTATTATTAGATTTCGTGTTCCGATTGTGTAACACCCCAAAAACGGGTTTGGTAATCAAACCACGTTAATACTAAAAGACGGGTAAAATACCGTTAGTGGTAAAAGTAACCCGGTAAATATTAGGATTTAATTAAATAAACCTAATATTAAATAAAAAGTAAACAAATCCTTTTGAGGAAATTAAAATGGATAAAAAGGCCCGAGTTAACGGGACTCAAGATAAACTTAGTCATAGATTCCCCGAACCCACTAATTTAATTAGGAATGCTTAACCTAGTTAATAAGTGGGGAACATTATTAGAAATAAGTGGGTTGTACCCTACCTAACTAACTAACCAAACTTGAGGGGCCAAAAGAGGAAGATTGAAACTTAATATTTATTTTAATTAAAAACACTACACACAAACTAGTGTGTGCGTGTGTGTGTGCGTGAAAGAGGCCAGGGGAAGCAAGGAGAAGCCAAAACCCTAACTCAAGCTAATTCACCAAATTGAAGGTCAAAACTAGCTCAAATCAAATGCATGATCACTTACAAACGATCACCAAGTCAAGGGGATCATGAGGTATGTCAAATTTTATAATTTGGTAATGTTTTGGAATCTATGATGAACACTCAAAATCAGAATTCGTAAATGAATGTTGAGTTTATGAGTGATATGGTATGAAATTCATGTTTAGAAATGAACACTAGATGAAAACTTGATGAATTAGCACTAGAAACAAAGGATTTGATGAAGACCCTTGTATGTGCTAAGTGGGTTTTGATTTAATAATGAAGATGATGATAACCTTGTGTTTAAAAAACCATTATAATTGATAATAGAAACAAGGTACTTGAACAAATTACATGATTGGGTATTTGTTCATACAAGATTGAGATGGGTTTTTATGATATGATGATGTTAGTGTCAAACTTGTGATTAGAATCATCATATTAGTTAGTAAAGACAAAGTACTTGAACAATTTAGGTGTTTGGGTACATAAATCATATTTACCATGAAATGGGTTTTTGAATAATAAGATGAAATGATGAATTTCATGAGTTTAAAGAGAAAAATAGTCAAAGAATCATAAGGTGTGAAAGTCATGATTTGGAATGACTAATCTAACAACCTTGTGAAAAATGAATGATAGTTGGCGCTTAACAAGCTAGGGGAAGCTTGATGAGTGAGCGGGTCAAACGAAGCAAGTACGAAAAGAAAAGCGTGGCATGGATGCGAGGTAAGTGTAATTTACACACTTATGTAGAATACCCATTTATTCGATACGTTGTAAACGTGATAACGATAATATTGAAAATATGGAAATTTGTCAAGTGTCGACTAATGTAAATCAAGGTTAAAAGGATACCCATGGCGTAAGCCGAAATGGGTTGAAATTGTAAGAAAATAGTGTAAAAGAAAAAGGGCATGGTAATAAAATCCGGGATGGGATGGATGTATGAATTGGAGATCAAAAACGATGTTTTTGATTAAATAGATAATGATGGGCATATAGTCCAAACGGGTCGAATGGTGGCGATAACACCATTTGACAATATCGACTAATGTGGTTGTCAAGTCTTATGTTAACAGGACCGATTAGCAAATCGGATAATTGCGTCACCATTGATGGTGTGATAATGAAAACGAGGTATAAATCGGGTCTACTTGTTGATCCGGGCCAGGTACGCATAATTATGTTGTAGTTAAAAGTGATATTTTGGTCGAATAATTTGAGAGAGAGTCCTTCGTCGTAAAAGGACCAAAATCGACCAAAACGCCCTTGTAGGCTAAATTGAACAAACAACCCTTAAAGGTTGTTTGGAAACGAGTTTTATGATTAGGTAAATACTTAGAATAAGTATAGAATCTGAAAGAGGTATAGTATTAGTCAAATGGCACTATTTGAGTTTTTGCCGTAAAATAATGATTCGAGAGGTAAAATTTGGTTTATATAGATCACTACATTAAATCCACCATAAATACAGTTGTGGTGGAAGATTATAGGATGAGAAATGTGGTGATGGAATGCTAGAAGCAATCGAAAGTGATTTTAGGCTTGAAAGTGCTTAAATACCCTTAACGGGTCAAAATAAGCACTTGAGCGTAAACGGGTTTTTATTATGTAAGAAACCCGTGATTCACGAAAATCGTTTATTTTAACCGTTGATGCATTGCGAACCCGTTTAAATACGTTCTAAGTTACGTATGACTAATCCAACTCATGTTTTATGAGTTTCAGGTAAAATTTTAGCACCGGAGGACGATCAAGCACAATGAAGAACCGAACACGATCAAGAAATAAGCTTCCGCACGACGTTTCATTGTTACATTTAAATGACGACTTAATTACATTATGTTCTAAACATCTAACTTTTGTAAGAGGTTTTTAATAAGCCGTATTTCCGATGTATATGTAATCTTAATTACATGATTGTTTTTTGTAAATTATACGTTAAACCGTTAAATAATAATAAGGGTGTTACAGATTGTAACTTGATTTATTTATTAATTTAAGTATTTTGATGCATATAATTTTTTTAATCATTTTTTATATTTAAAATAATATAGTTTAAAAAAATAAACATTTTATTACTTATAATAAATTTTATATAATAATTTAAAATCCAAATAATAATATATTTAGTAAAAAATAGTTTAGGTTGGGTTGTTAATGGGTGTGAAATATTGGGATAGGTTGGGTTGGTTAGGTGGAAGAGAGAGAAATTAGTTTTTTATTAAAATTTGGGTTGGGTTGGGTTGGGTTGGGTTGGGTTGTGAGTGTGGATAGTCAAAGAAACCGGGCAACCCTGAAACCTCGTCAAAAGAAACTTCTCTAGGGCTGATCCATGGTTGAGCCGTATCATTGACCATGGTTCTTGAGTCTGTTACTTTTTAATCCTTTTAATATTACATGTATGCCTTTTTTTTTTGCTTGTAACCTTATTGGGATGGATTATGAACATATGTTATTGTATCATCATAAAAGGGTTCGATTATTATAATGATCCATTTCATGCAGTAACAAACATGTTTGATTTAGTAAAAGTTATCTAACATCGTTATGCACTACACCTTATAGTTTCCCTTAACTCTCCATATATGTAAGCATGGTGTTAGAGCTCAGAGAGAGTGTGTACACATGTAAAATAACATTCAATGAAACCAGAGATACAAATAATAGCGTGAAGAGTTTCAACCATATTAAGTTAAAAAGATAAGAGAACACCTCAATTATGTCGAAGCACATCTAAAATATGCTGCAACTCATGGACAACATCTTCAATACTCATCCGTTGTGGCGGAGAATCCATAGAGCATGATACTCCAATCTGTATGATTGAAATCAAGCATTCCTCCATTTTCTTTGCCTTTGCTTCTGTACTTTGCTCAAAAATTACACTACCATCAATAATGTTAATCACTTGGTCTGGAAATGATGTCGAAGCAAATTTATGTAAGCTGAGGTCTTCATTGAAGATGTCGTCTGTTGGCTTTTTCCCGGTCATCACCTCCAATAATAATATGCCAAAACTATAGACATCCCCATTACTTGTCATCTCACTCCCAAGACCATACTCTGCCACTTATAAGCAACTACTTGGAGGTGCATATGGGGTGTAAGAATCTTTTGCAAGCTTTGCAAGCTCCTTGATTTTGGAGATGGAGAACTTTCACTGCAACAAACATATTGTTGACGTCATCATCATTAAGGGTACCTTTGTAAACAGAGCCGAACCCACCTTGTCCAATCAAATTCGCTTCAGAGAAGCCATCAGTAGCCTTGAGAAGTTGATTGTAAGAGACTTTCAAGAACAACCATTTCCTTGATGATTGAGACATTAGGGTGTTGCCTTTTTTCTTAATCCAACAATACACAAAGCATAGTGTGGTGAAGATTGTGGATGCACTCAAAATGACTATAATGAACAAAGGAAACCTTTTTTTTGGTTTCTTGATCTCCTTGCATTTGGGTAACCCAAGTTCAACCAAGCCGCCACAAAGTCTTCTATTCCCCAAAATCGAGAACTTACTTCTATTGGCAAACACTCCTAACACTGGCACTTTGCCAACAAAATCGTTATAGCTTAGGTCTATATACTCTAACAAAAACCGTTCTAAGAATTGTGGAATTTGACCGGATAAATTATTATGAGAAAAATAGAGCCCCTCCACTCCTTTTAAAGAACTTAATGATTGTGGTATCTCGCCATCAAATAAGTTGTCATTGAGGAATAATAATGAAAGGCTAGTGCAACCTCCATGGCTACTAGGAATATTACCAGATAAATAAACAATCTAAACATATTTATAGGCATATGGGGTGTAAGAATCTTACCTGGAGGTGCATAACCAACTGTTCCTTTAACACCAGTTGAGTTGTTTGGGTTTGAACCTCTTCCAAGAAACCGAGCTAAACCAAAGTCTCCAACATGGGCCACCATATCCTCATCAAGTAGAATGTTGCTAGGCTTCAAGTCACCATGAACAATGGTTTCTAGGCAATGATTGTGAAGATAATTAACAGCAATTGCAACATCCATGAGGATACTTATTCTTTGAACAAGGTCTAGTCTGGATGTACTTGTACTTGAATGCAACCAATCATGTAAACTCCCATTGGGCATGAACTCATAGACCAAAGCTTTGAAATCATTGCCTTGATGGTCAACACTTGAACACGAAGTTATTATCTTCAAAAGATTACAGTGTCGAATACTTTGCCACGCTTCACATTCTCTCATAAAGCTTTTGTGAGCTCCTTCATTAAGATGGAGAACTTTGACTGCAACATCTCTATTATTAGAGGTTTTGTAATGGGGTTGCACATCACGGGAGAAGGGGCTATAGCGCCCCATAGCGCCGCCGAACACCATTACGGCAGGTGCTATGGGGGTTCAATTTTGGATCCCCGCGAGCTACATAGCGGCGTAACCCATTTTACCCAACTCACAGACATATATATACATACATACGTATGTATGTATAATTGAATGGGTTATATAGCCCCCTTACCACCACACTCTCTTGTGATATAAAGCCCCTCTCTTACGCTACTTGTCGCGTAACGCCCCACAAAGGGCTTTATGACTACACATGGCCTTAGCATCATCAAGGATTCCTTTGTAAACAAAGCTTTACCCACCTTGTCCAATCAAATTTGCTTCAGAGAAGCCATCGGTTGCCTTGAGAAGTTGGTTGTATGAGAGTAATTTCCTTTTTGAGTCCTTGTACTTTAATGGTTTTAACAATTTAAGTACAAAATAAAAAAAGTTTAACGTCCCGAATACCTGAATTTTTATTTTATACCCTTTTAAGTCCAAATTACTAACTAACCCTGTTAATTTTCTCAATTACTTTTTTTAAATCACCAAAATACCCTTTTAAAAAATAAAAATAAGACAACCACCAATTTCAGCGTTATTCACGAACCCACGTGTGAGAGATATCTTCATTTTCATTATATATATATATATATATATATATATATATATATATATATATATATATATATATATCCTTTGATAGCTGAAAAAAAAAAACATTAGCAAACCCACTGCAGGCATTAGAGACACCATATGATAAATTAACAATACATAAGATAAACTACAAATGATAGCCTCAACTTACAGTTAGATAATTCGCGAGGTTCAGCATATGCATATGTTGAAACTAAAACAAAAGCATCTCGATAATTCGCACTTAGATATAATCCCAACAATACAAAATTAAACTACTTGGTTTATTACAAGACAATAATCATACATTTATGTCACCTCAAATTAAAATCACAAAATAAACGAGTTTGACAGAGTAAAAACTTTTTGACAACGTCACACACCACTCCTTGTTGCAGTTGCACCATGGGGTTAAACCTGAGTGAGTGTGTATACATGTAAAATAAGATTCAATGAAACCAGAGATGCAAATAATCAACGCGAAAAGTTTCTAACATGTTAAGTAAAATGAGAGAAGAGTGCACCTCAAATACTTTGAAGAACATCCAGAATATGCTGCAATTCATGGACGACATGTTCAATACTCATCCGCTGTGCGGGAGAATCCATAGAGCATGATACTCCAATATGTAAGGTTGAAACCAAACATTCCTCCATTTTCTTTGCTTTTACTTCTGTACTTTGCTCAACAATTGCAGCATCATCAATAATATTGACCACTTGGTCTGGCAATGACATTAATGCAAATTTATGTAGGCTAAGGTCTTCATTGAAGATGTCGTCTGTTGGCTTTTTCCCCGTCATCACCTCCAACAATGTTATTCCAAAACTATAGACATCCCCACTACTTGTCATCTCACTCCCAAGACCATACTCTGCCACATGTAAGCAATTACTTCAATAAAAAAAATTGTAACACTGTAAAGCAAATATAAGGGCATGCTGGAGTATATAAATTTTACCTGGAGGTGCATATCCAATGGTTCCTTTAACCCCAGTTGAGTTGTTGTTGGAATCTGTTCCAAGGATTTGAGCTAAACCGAAGTCCCCAACATGGGCCACCATATCATCATCGAGTAGAATATTGCTAGGCTTTAAGTCACCGTGAGAAATGGTTATTGGGCAGTGATTGTGAAGATAATTAACTGCAGTTGCAACATCGATAAGAATATTTATTCTTTGAAGAAGGCTGAGTCTCTGTGTACTTGTGCTTGAATGTAACCAATCATGTAAACTCCCATTGGGCATGAACTCGTAAACCAAAGCCTTGAAATCGTTGCCTTCAAAGTCAACACTTGAACATGAAGTTATTATCTTCAACAAATTCCGGTGTCGGATACTTCGCCATACTTCACACTCTCTCATAAAGCTTTTGCAAGCTCCATGATTTTGGAGATGGAGAACTTTCACTGCAACAGATATATCGTTGCCATCATCATCATTAAGGGTACCTTTGTAAACAGAGCTGTACCCACCTTGTCCAATCAAATTCGCTTCAGAGAAGCCATCAGTAGCCTTGAGAAGTTGATTGTAAGAGACTTTCAAGAACAACCCTTTCCTTGATGATTGAGACGTTAGGGTGTTGCCTTTTTTCTTAATCCAACAATACACAAAGCATAATGTGGTGAAGATTGCGAATGCACTCAAAATGACTATAATGAACAAAGGAAACCTTTTTTTGTGTTTCTTGTTCTCCTTGCATTTGGGTAACCCAAGTTCAACCAAGCCGCCACAAAGTCTACTATTCCCCAAAATCGAGAACTTACTTCTATTGGCAAACACTCCTAGGACTGGCACTTTGCCCACAAAATCGTTATAGCTTAGGTCTATATACTCTAACAAAAACCGTTCTAAGAATTGTGGAATTTGACCCGATAAATTATTATGAGAAAAATAGAGCCCCACCACTCCTTTTAAAGAACTTAATGATTGTGGTATCTCGCCATCAAATAAGTTGTCATTGAGGAATAATAATGAAAGGCTAGTGCAACCCCTAATGCTACTAGGAATATTACCAGATAAATTATTATGAGATAAAACCAGATAAGTCAACATCTTGAGGTCTCCAACATATGTTGGGAGTGAACCAGAAAGGCTGTTTTGAGAAAGATCTAACAATATGGTTAGAGATGGAAGTTGAAGAATTTGTTTAGGTATTTTGCCAATGAGTGTATTGTTAGCAAGGTCCATATAGGATAAACGAAGACAATTTCCCAAGCTAGATGGTATATGCCCTTCTAGTCTATTGGTATGTAGATCAAGTCTAATCAACATCGATAAGTTCCCGATGGCATCTGGAATCAAACCTGCTAATTGATTATCGTACATCGTAAGAAGTCCTAGATTTTGAAGCTTACCAATGGTAAATGGGATTTTTCCTGTGAATCTGTTACCTCTTAAATGTAAATTGGTCAGGCCAACTAGATTACCTATACTTAAAGGAAGGTTCCCATGCAACTGATTTGTTGCTAAATTCAGAGTCGAGAGATGCTCTGAAAGATTACCTATTGATATTGGGAGCACTACTTGAAAGTTGCAGGTTTTAAGATTCAACGATTTTAATCTGCTGCAGTTTTTCAAAGAATCAATAAACTTCATTTCATCAGCTTCTCCGTGTCCGCCGAGTTTGTTATGGTTTAAGTATATTGCATAAATATCTTTTAGTTTTGAAAAGTCAATTGTCAACTTCCCACTAAAATTGTTATAACTCATTTCAAAAAGTTGTAATTTCGAACAGTTGGATATAGAGGGTGGAATAAGTCCAGTCAGATTGTTATTTCTTATTTGAAGTCCGACAAGCTGAGGGAGCATTGTACCCATGGCTAGAGGAAGACTACCAGTAAGTTGATTCTCAGGTAAGGAAAACACAGTAAGGAGTGAGAGGTTATAAATGGAATGAGGGATGGAGCCATGTAAGTTACATACACCGGCGTAAAATATTCTCAAGTTTTTCCAACGACTTAAGGTGTCTGGAATGCTCCCACCAAATGGATTTCCCGCAACAGAGAATGCTTCCATTGATGAGATATTCCCCAAAAATGGTGGGATTCCACCTGTTAAATCATTATCCTCAAGTACAATATGAGCAAGTTCAGAAAGAAAACTTATCTCTTTGGGTATATTTCCAACTAGCTTATTAGACCAAAGAGAGAGCGTTTTAAGTTTAGAACAAGCAGACAAATTAGTTGGAATGAATCCGTTGAATTTGTTGGCACCAAGATAGAGGACGCGTAGCCTGGAAAGATGACCGAGCTCATGAGGGATGCTTCCATGAAAGCTGTTGTCCATGAGACTAAGCCGGCGAAGGAAGCTGAGGTTGCCCACATGAGGAGACAAAGAGCCTGTTAGGCCTCGTGACTCTAGTTGTATAACAGTCACTCTTCTATGCCGCTTCCCACACTTGACACCAATCCAATCACAGAAATGAACGGAAGAGTTCCATGAGGTTAGAGATCTGTTTGGATCATGGGTAATCATCGACTTAAACGACAACAAAGCCTGATGATCAGTCTCATTTCCACCATAGGAAGTAGAGATGGTTGGTGTGGTAAGAAATATTGCAACAAGAGAATAAAGTAGGAATGCCATTTTCTAAATGAAGATGAGAAGCAAATTTTTGGTTGCCTTGAATATGAGGGTGATTGTAAACCTTTAAAAAAGCTTTAAAATGATTACATATTTTAATCTGTTCCACTAAAAAAGAGAATAAAGTAGTTAAAGCTGCATTGGATGTGAATGATTACATGTTTTAATCAGGGTGAGAGGGGCACTCCCCTCTTAGGGGAGTCCCCTCTCTTACGCACACCCAATCATGTTATGCCACATCAACTCCCCTCTTAAACTCCCCTCACACCCCAATTTGATGACGGCACTCCCCTCTTGCTTTTTTTTTTTGTTTTTTATTTGTTTTTAATAAAAAAAAAAAGAACACACACAGACATACACACTCCTCTCATCGGTGACTTCTCCCCGCTGCCACTCACCGAATTGCCTCACTGCACAGATGGCGACGGTGTTCCCGCTCGGGGAAAGCATTCACCGCATGGGGTCACCGAGAGTTCCCCGGACACCCTCAGTTCCACTAAAAAAGCTTCGTCATGTTTTAGTTTCTCATTAAACAATAAAATGTTTGAACTTTAACATTAATAGATACAAAATTTAGAAAAAAAATCGAATTAAGGGATTAGAAAAAGATTTAAAATCCCACATAACATATTTTGTTGAAGAAACTGTCACTGTTGGCGTTTATCATTAATCAATTTTTGGTTTGCAATTTTACGAGTGGAAAAAAAAAACTATTGAACCTATTTCAAGGCCACATAATACGGAATGATAATGCTATCCAAAAATTGAAATTTCTTATCTCGTTCACAACTTGATTAGGGGTGTTTGGTATTGGGTTTTCAAAATAGATTATGCGTTTTTAAAATAAATTTTGTGTTTTCAAATCTGCATTTTGAAAAAATATGTAGGTACATGCTTCTCCAAAACTGCGTTTTGGAGGCATATAATCACTTTTTCATCCAAACACTTTTTAGATTATTTATGTTATACAAACGCAACAATCAAATAATCACTTCAAAACGTAATCTCAAACATCCTCTTAATAATGAACTGAACGAACACGAATGAGACATGTTCATGTTCGTTCATTTACCTTTAACCGAACAAACGATCGGACACGAACATTTAAATGAATGGATTTTCTTGTTCGTGTTCGTTCGTTAAGAAAATGAATATGTTCATGTTCGTTTATGTTTGTTCACGAAAAGTATAAACGAACAGTTCACGAACATAAATGCACACAAACACACAAAAATGAACATAAAAAACATAACAAATCATAACGAACATAATTGAACAAGGCTTTGAATTGTATAGCAATAGTAGAGGAGAAGAATAACCTAAATACAGGTAAACCATAATTCACGTTCCATATGAAAGAAAAGATTGCTTTTAAATTGGAAAATATAAATCAAATATATAATACCATATAAAAGAAAGTTTTGAAATCGGAAAGTCAAAGTTAGCTATGGGATGATAAAGAAAATTAAATACATTTTTAAATTTAATTAGTAATAACTAAATTTATAAGATGAACATAAACGAACACGAACGAACGAATTTAAACGAACGAACATAAACGAACGAACATAAACGAACGTAAATGAACAAACATAAACGATCGTTCATGAACGTAAATGAATAAACGGGACATTCTTCATGTTCATTCGTTTATTTAAATGAACAAAAAAAATGTTTATGTTCGTTCATTTATTAAATAAACGAACATGAATGAATTTTCTGCCGAACGATTCATGAACAGTTCACTGAACGTTCGATTCGTTTACCTAATATTGATTGCCTCTCTAACTCAAAAATTACAAGATTCAAGGATGTTCTTACACTTTTACATGCACATGGCCCATATTATACAAGCCCAAATTTATTCAACAGAAACTCGAATAAGCCCATACTCTACAAACCCATTCTATACAGACACTTTGATACCGAGCCAAATTGTTCCAACATGCATGTGCATGCAACTGGTTTCAACCATGCAGCCGGCGTGGGTTCTTCTTCGGGTGCGGACGAGGGAACCGGTCTCGTTTAATTGGGTTTTATTTCTTTAAGTATTTATCTCGTATTTGAATTTCGAATAAGTATTTTAATTCCTAAAAAGTCTCAAGCCTATATTGCAAGATAGGAGCAATTTGTTTTAAAAACCTTTGGAAGTTTCATAATTGGATGGTTCTAGTTTATCGATAAGAATTGTTCTTCATCGAGGTCGCCGGATTTGGTCCTCGGTTACGTCGCCGGATCGTGTGACAGGTTTATTTTCTTGTACGCTTCCGTATTATTTGGCATCAGAGCCATGGCAGAGGATTGGAGGTTCAATCGTGATTACCATCGTAGATACGCTGCAGGAGGCAACGAGGGTTTTCAAGATCCAGATCCTCGGGATGCAGAGATCGCTCGTTTACAAAACAGAATTCGGGAATTGGAACTGCGCAATCCGGGCAGGGACGAAGAACGGACAGAATCGGATTTTCACAGTGAGGAGGACGAAGGCTATAACCCTTTCCGGGTTCGACCGCGCCGCCGGAACTCCCCACCACCACCGGTTGATCACCTGAAAGCTTTAGGGGTACGCGTCGAAATCCCGGAGTTCGAAGGCCAGTTACAGCCGGACGATTTTCTTGAATGGGTGCATACTGTTGAACGAGTTTTCGAGCTACGCGATATTCCGGATCATCTAAAAGTCAAGCTAGTGGCCATTAAACTTCGAAAACACGCATCGTTATGGTGGGAACATGTGCGGAAGCAACGTGCGTACGAAGGGAAGCCGAAGGTTGAGACGTGGGACAAGATGAAACGATTACTAAAGGCCAAGTTTCTTCCGGTCACCCACCGTCAGGATTCGTATATCGATTATCACAACTGTAAGCAAGGTACTCTTTCTGTCGAGCAATTTATTATGGATTTCGAACGTTTGCGTATGCGTTGTGGTATCGATGAAGAGGATGAACAAATTATAGCCCGGTTTTTGGGAGGCTTGCGCTCGGATATTGCCGATGTTGTGCAATTACAACCTTATTGGTCTTTCGACGATGTAAATCGTCTATCTCTACAGGTCTAAAAACAACAAAAAGGGAAGTCAAAAACCACACAGTCTAAGCCTTTAACCATTAACCGTAACCCACCAACCTCGTCTAGTGCGAACTGTCCGGGCCCAATCAAAGCCGACGGCCCGCAATCCCCAGCCCAAACCACGGGCCAACCTGCTTCAACCACCACAACCCCATCTGTTATGCGCTGTTATAAATGCCAAGGCATCGGCCATTTACGACGTGATTGCCCAAACCGTCAAGTAGTCGCTTTAACTGATGATACTTTACCGGTTTATGATACCGACGAGGAGACACATGACGAACCATCTGAAACTCTTTTTCCCGACCGTGGGGAAGCCTTAATTGTTCAGCGGGTCCTCACTTCTACCGTGGCAAAACCTGAGGATGACACCGCCTGGCTCCGTCACAATATTTTTCGAACAAAGTGCACTTCCAAAGGGAAAGTTTGTGTTATCATTATTGATGGTGGTAGTTCCGAAAACATGGTCTCGACACTTATGGTAGACAAACTTGGGTTACAGAAGCACGATCACCCGGACCCGTATCAATTATCGTGGATAAAAAAAGGCAATGTCTTAAAGGTTACTCACCGTTGTTTGGTCCCGTTTTCTATTGGCAACAAATATGTCGATGAGGTTTGGCGTGAGATCGTCCCCATGGATGCGTGTCACGTCCTTCTTGGACGCCCGTGGCAGTTTGACCGACGTACACGCCATGATGGCTACCGTAATACTTATTCTTTTAAGAAGGATGGTAATAACATCACATTGGCACCGCTAGATCCACGTGACACGCAGCCCGCAGCTATGTTGGTTTCCCGCTCGGAGTTCCTAGATTATTCCAGGCTAACGGGTACCACACTCATTCTCGGCCTCCTAATTGCCGAGGAGAACCCGGTTATCGACTCCCCACCGGCCGCGGTTCAGCCTCTACTCGCTGAGTTCATCGATATTTTTCCGGACGACATTCCCAAAGGTCTCCCGTTGATGAAAGAAATTCAACATTGTATTGATTTCTTGCTGGGGTCGAGTATCCCGAACAAGCCGGCCTACCGAATGAATCCCAAAGAGTTCGCTGAACTGCAGAACCAAGTCCGTGAGCTGTTAGACAAGGGCCTTATTCGCGAGAGCATGAGCCCATGCGCCGTTCCTGCTCTCTTGGTTCCGAAACCAAATGGGGCCTACCGTATGTGCATTGATAGTAGAGCGGTTAACAAAATTACGGTGAAGTACAGATTTCCGATTCCAAGGTTCGAGGACTTGTTGGATCAGTTATGTGGCACTACCGTTTTTTCTAAAATCGACTTACGAAGCAGCTACTATCAGATACGTATGCGGCCCGGGGATGAGTGGAAGACGGCGTTTAAAACACGTGACGGGCTATATGAGTGGATGGTTATGCCTTTTGGTCTCTCAAATGCACCAAGCACTTTTATGCGCTTAATGAACCACGTCTTCAAACCGCTCATTGGTAAGTGTGTTGTGGTTTATTTTGATGACATTTTAATTTTTAGTGATTCCATCCAACAACATTTGGCCCATCTCCGATCCGTCTTTGAAGTCCTACGAGCCCAACGGCTTTTTGCTAACTGGGCGAAATGTCATTTTCTTCAATCGGAGGTCATATTTTTGTGGTACCTTGTTACGGGTAAAGGGATTCGTATGGACACCTCCAAAGTTGACGCTATTACCTCATGGCCGACCCCCACATTGCTTCATGACATTCGAAGTTTCCATGGGCTTGCTTCCTTCTATCGCAGGTTTATACGTAATTTCAGCTCGGTTGTTGGGCCCATTACGGATTGTTTAAAGTCTTCAAAATTTACTTGGACACCGGGGGCCCAAAAGGCGTTTGAGACTTTGAAACGGGCCGTCACTGAGGCTCTTGTTCTTGATTTGCCCAACTTCGAACTTATATTCTCGGTCGAGTGTGATGCTTCGGGAACAGGCATCGGTGGTGTCTTGTCACAACAAAACCGTCCCGTGGCATTTTTTAGCGAAAAGCTTAATGATTGTCGTCGTCGCTACAGCACCTACGACAAGGAGTTTTATGCAATTGTTCGGTCTCTTCAACATTGGCGTCATTATTTATTACCGAATGAGTTTGTGCTGTTCTCGGATCACCAAGCATTACGGTACGTTCAGGGCCAAAACAAACTAAATCCACGTCATGTAAAGTGGGTAGAATTTTTGCAAGACTTTTCCTTTGTTATTAAACATCGAGCAGGCCACGCAAATGCCGCAGCGGATGCACTAAGTCGTCGTCCATGTCTCGCAGTCGTTGTCCATACACACGTCGCCAGCCTTGATTCGATAAAAGACCTGTACGAGTCCGACTCGGACTTTGCTAAACCATGGGCCATGTGTCGCAATGGATCAGGGGGCGATTTTTTACTTCGTAATGGATTTTTATACAAAGCCACTAAACTGTGTGTGCCAGCTTCTTCGTACCGAGACGCCATTATCAGCGAGTGCCATAAGGGCGGCCTTGCGGGTCACTTCGGAAGAGATAAAACCGTTTCTTTGGTTCGGGAAAATTTCTATTGGTCGCGGCTCGATCGGGATGTAATGCGTGTTATTCGTCGCTGTCGGGTCTGTCATGTGGCCAAGACACACTGTACCAATCAGGGGTTGTACACACCGCTTCCGACTCCCAACGCACCGTGGGAGGATGTAAGTTTAGATTTCGTTCTTGGTCTTCCTCGAACTCAGAAACAACGAGACTCGATTATGGTTGTGGTCGATCGTTTCTCAAAAATGGCTCATTTTCTACCGTGCACAAAGACGTTTGATGCCTCGCAAGTTGCTCGCCTTTACTTTAACGAAATTGTTCGTCTGCATGGCATACCGAAGACTATTACCTCGGACCATGATGTCAAATTCGTGAGCCATTTTTTGCGCACTTTGTGGAAACGCTTTGGCTCCAAACTGCAATTTAGTAGTTCCCATCACCCGCAAACTGATGGGCAAATGGAAGTCACTAACCGAAGCCTTGGTAATCTTCTTCGTAGTTTGGTGGAAAAACATCCCAAACAATGGGACACGGTGCTCCCTCAAGCTGAATTCGCTTACAACCGCTCCACTCATGGTTCGACAGGTATGTCTCCGTTTTTCGTTGTGTATGGCCGCAACCCGTTCACCCCAATCGATCTTGTTCCATCTCCTGCTATTACGTCATTCTCGGCTGAGGGTGACGAACAGGCTAAGCAAATTCAGGAGATTCACAAACAGGTCTGAGATGAAATCATCAAGCATAATCTTCAATACCAAGCACGCGCAAATAAACATCGGAAGAAGGTGGTTTTTAAAGAGGGTGAGTTGGTTTGGATTCATCTTCGCAAGGAGCGTTTTCCCCCAGGCAGACATGGCAAGCTCCAACCTAGAGCGGACGGTCCATTTCGGGTTTTGAAGCGAATCAACGATAATGCTTACCAGATTGATCTTCCTGGTCACTACAACGTCTCAGCAACTTTTAATGTGGCCGATCTGATTCCTTATGACCCCGGTGATGATAGTGATGACTCGAGGACGAGTCCTTTTCAAGTAGGGGAGAATGATACCGAGCCAAATTGTTCCAACATGCATGTGCATGCAACCGGTTTCAACCATGCAGCCGACGTGGGTTCTTCTTCGGGTGCGGACGAGGGAACCGGTCTCGTTTAATTGGGTTTTATTTCTTTAACTATTTATCTCGTATTTGAATTTCGAATAAGTATTTTAATTCCTAAAAAGTCTCAAGCCTATCTTGCAAGATAGGAGCAATTTGTTTTAAAAACCTTTGGAAGTTTCATAATTGGATGGTTCTAGTTTATCGATAAGAATTGTTCTTCATCGAGGTCGTCGGATTTGGTCCTCGGTTACGTCGCCGGATCGTGTGACGGGTTTATTTTCTTGTACGCTTCCGTATTACACTTGAGGAGCTCACGCTCACTAAAAGATGACAATTGACATTGACAAAGACTTAAATAAGTAACAACTATGATATATCGACCTACATAGAATATAGTGTTATAACAAGTTCAAATTCAACTTTGTAGTTAAATGGATGTAAAGATTTATTTAAACAAAATGATTCATTACAACTCTTCCTCCAAAATAAAACTTATAGACAATTGGCAATTTTCATCTTCCTTATAAACAATTTTACATTCACTACATAAAAGAACCAAATCCATAATTTGAATTTAGCACAGGGACCATGTGTAAAAATATATATGATGATATTAAATACTACTTCCCCTTTAGTTAGGCCTTTCAAAATATGCAGTTTCAGACCACCTTCCTGATTGAGATATGTGTGACCAATCTCATTGATGTTTTTATTATGTGCATTATATAGTCTAAAATCTGAAATCTATGAAACAAGAAAAAAAAAATCAATTCTAAAATATTGATGAACAATGATTTTATAAGGTATTATTATTATTGTATCTGGAAGAACTGAACTTGAAAAGAAATTACCAAAAAAACTCGTGGATGTATTATTTTCTCATTAAACATTATAATGTAGATAAGGACACCCACCGACTACCGCCACCACAACCCACCACCATCGCCACCCTCCGCCACCGAACACCGGCGCCACCACCGGCCACCACCACTAACACCGCCCATCCGCCGCCTCCACCCTTCGCCACAACATCGGCACCATCTCCGACCATCGCCACCCTCCGCCACCGAATACCAGCATCACTTCCGCCACCGCCGCCCACCGCTGCCGCCGGCCACCGCCGCCAACGACTACCACCACCCATCGCCAATTTTATTCCTTCTTTTTTTTTCCTACCTACCAAACACTAGAAGGTAATGATTCATTTCATTCCCACATGGTAACCAAACAAGACCATGGAATGAAATGATACATTTCATTCCTTTGTCCATTCCATTACCTTGTCCATTCCATTCTCTCGTCCATTCCATTAGTTTGGAATTTTACACAAGAAGACTGAATACTAAACCTTTTTAAAGCTAGCTTTACCCCCACCATATCACCAGGGGCGGTTCTTAGTTAGGCTCAGGCAGGGCCACGGCCCAGGCAAGTTTTTCAGCCGTAGTGCTAATTTTTCGTATTTCAATCGAAATTTTTTATATATACTATGTTTGGCGGGGGCTTGCCCGGGCTTTTTTTAGTGCCCGTGTCTTTCGGCCCTGGCACGTTCAACGGGCAAGATCCGCCACTGCATATCACCACGACATCAAGACTTATATTATATATGATAACTAGTTTCTATGACCCGCGCTTTACAGCGGGACCGTTAAGCCGAACAAAAAGTAAACGTAAAAATGATAAATCATGCATGAACGTTATGGTGCGTTAACTTGTAAAAGTTAGACGGAAAAAGTAAAACCTAAAAAAAATAACTAAGTAGGCTTAGGACCCGCGAGTTTCAAGGGAACCATTAATTATATAAACCGTAAAAATATTGACGTAAAAACCTTGAACCACATATGTATGTTGCAGCGTGCGTGTTAACTCGCAAAATATAGAACGAATCGTGATAAATTTTTAAAAGATGTAAAGTATATAAGAGCAAAGTTGAAAGTGGAAAAGTGTTGGGGTTAAAAATAGAAAATGTTTGTGACAAATATGTATAAGATTAGCACTATAGGGTTAAAAGTGTAAAAAATAAAAACTATGAGGGTTTTCTAAAAGATGAAAAGGGTTAAAAGGGTAAAAGAAAAAAGTATAAGGATCAAAAGAAAAGGAAAATGAATAGTATTAGTGTGAGTAGAGAAATTTTTGTGAATTAATATAGGGATAATATAGACTATAGACGTGGCATCAACCCATTGATGCAATGTGTTATGTGCATGTATCAAGAGTCAACCCCATTGATGCTATGTGCTTCAGATTTATGTTTATAGTAACAAATCTGTTCTGCCCTTCTGTAGTAAACATCATCTTCTGTAGTAAACATCATGACAAGTTCAACCTTTTCTCTATTAATTTTTCTTCATATTCTCTTGAACCCTTACCTCTGCTTAGGGATGAGCAATATGGACCCGGTACCGGTACCGAATTTACCAAACCGGGTACCTTTTCGGTACCGACTTTTGACATTTTCGGTACCGGTTCGGTACCGGTATTTACCGGTTTTTACCCTCAAATACCGGTACTGTACTGGGTATATTCGGTACCGGTACCCACTTTTGAGGATTTTCGGTACCGGTACCGGTTCGGTACCAGTCGGTACCGAGCTCATCCCTACCTCTACTTAAGTGCTTATTCGTCTTCCTGTCCTGCTGTTACTATTGTCTGTCATCCTCAACAGCGCCTTGCGTTGCTTCATTTTAAACAAGAGTTTACCATCTCAAATGATATTTACAATGATATGCAATGCAAGACGCAATTTGGTTCCACTTCTGCGAAGACGATGAATTGGAATGCAAGTATAGATTGCTGCAGGTGGGACGGAGTCACTTGTGACCAGTTGACTGGTGACATCGTTGGTCTTGACCTCGGGTGTGTTGGTTCAGGCCCCTTTGTAAACACACAATACACACACTTAAGTGATCGAATCTGTGTGTGAATGTGAAAAGTTGATTTGAAGGAAGATTAGATAACAGCTTGTTATATTATTCTCAAAGAATGGTGCAATATTCATTAAACAAAAGGGGCTTTAAATAGCCATACATTTACAAAACGTGGGAATAAGAAATAAATAATATACTCCATATTCTACTAAAGATCCACTACAAATCATGACTTCTTCTCCCTCAACGTATATCTCCGTGAATCGGTCAACCCTTGACTTTCATTATATGCAGCATGCAACTTAACACTTAAACTATTAAATAACTAGGCAAAAGATCAAATACAAATAATCTTAACATACTAAACATACAAATTGAAGGAAAACCCAAAAAGACAAGGTGGCATTTTTGTAATTACCACCAACTATCAAAGTTACAACCAAAAATACCTAAAAACACACAAAAAAAAAAAATTTTAACATTTTTTATTAAAAAATCGCTACATTTCGTTAGCAAAAAAAAAAAAAAAAAAAATTTCTTTTTTTTTTTTTGCTGCTACTAAAAGTAGCGATTTTTTAATAAAAAATGTTAAAAAAATAAAATAATTGTGTGTTTTTTTTTATTTTTTTAGGTTTTTTGGGGGTTTAGTTTTTAGCATTTTAGCGGGGGGGGGGGGGGGGGGGGGGTTAGGTTTTTTTAGGTTTTTGGGGGATGGGGGGTTAGGTTTTTTTTTAGGTTTTTGGGGGGTGGGGGGTTTAGGTTTTTTTTTTGGGGGGGGGGGGGGGAGTGGTTAGGTTTTTTTAGGTATATTTGTAGAGTAACTTTGATAGTTATTGATAATTACAAAAATGTCACCTTGTCTTTTTGAGTTTTCCTTCAATTTGTATGTTTAGTATGTTAAGATTATTTGTACAAGAACTTTACCCTAAATAACTAAACTATAAAGCCACACATGATATATTTGCCATACAACTCACGTGATTATATCAAGCCAAGCTTATAATTTCATATGACAACTCATCGCATTAGTGACCCGTGACCCGCTAAGGTGCTAACCGTGTGACCCGTGAACCGTAAACAACCGATTAATCCAACAGGGTGTAGCAAGCTTCAAGGTACCATTGATTCCAACAGCAGTCTCTTCCTCATTCCACGACTCAGAAGGCTTAATATCGCTTACAATGATTTAGGTTCTTCTCAAATTCCACCGGAAATTGGCAGGTTTGCAAGTAGCTTGACTCACCTTAACCTCTCTAGTTCTTCATTTTCGGGCCACGTACCCTCAGAAATATTACATCTATCAAAACTTGTTTCTCTTGATCTTTCTTATAATCATTTTGATTCCATACACCCTCAGTTTCTCAGTAAACTCTTCAAAAACGTCACTCGGCTGAGAGAACTTTCCCTCAAGTATGTTAACATCTCTTCAACATTACCATCTAACATGTCTTCCTCTTTAACTTCTCTAGACCTTTCCGGAACTCAGTTACTTGGGGATTTACCTGATGACATCTTCAACCTACCAAACTTGCAAAATCTCGCTTTATCATTAAACATAGCACTCACTGGTTCATTACCAAAAGTTAACAGAAGCCGAAACATTCCTCTTAGGTTGTTAGATCTCTCACAAACAGGTATCACAGGAGATATACCAGCTTCGGTTGCGAATCTCGGGTCTTTGGAAAACTTGAATCTCTATGATTGTAAACTATCAGGGTTCCTTCCTAGTTTCGTTGGAAACCTTTCTAACCTTGTCACTTTGGATCTAAAGTCTAGTAATGTTGGAGGGATCATCCCCTCATCTATTACTTCCCTAACACAGCTTGTCAAACTTGGTTTATCAGATAATTCTTTTACGGGTCTCCCTGCTTCCAGTAACATAACTGGACTTTAAAGGCTTGTCTATCTAGACCTATCACGTAACTTGCTCGAAGGGGTGATTCCCTCTTGGGTTTCTTTACTCACCTCATTAGAAGATATTTTCTTAACAACCAATATGTTAAGTGGGGTAATACCATCTGGGTTGTTCAAGCTTTCTTCATTGGAGGTACTTGATTTGAGTTACAACAAGCTTGAAGGGACAATACCATCGGTATTTTCATTTCCGTCATTGCGTGAGTTAATGCTTGATGATAATCAACTTGTTGGGCAACTGAATCTTCTTGATGAAGACCTCGTCACACGATCGTTTCTACAACTCGTCAACATCACTTACCTTACCCTCGCAAATAACAATTTCTCAGGTGTTTGGGATTTAGATATATTGTTATCTAGCCTCACAAACCTTCAAGGACTCGATCTGTCGTACTGTGGTTTGTCAGTTGTAACCACTAATGCTAATCACTCTGTCAACCCTGAATTTTATCCACTGAAATTGGCTTCTTGTAAGCTAAATGTTTTCCCAGAGTTCTTAAGATCAGCGGCTAAGATAAGTGATCTAGATCTATCCCATAACGACATTCACGGTCAACTACCTAGTTGGACAAGAAAGATGTGGATGGATTCACTATCCATTTTTGATCTCTCACATAACTTCTTGAAAGCTAAATGTTTTCCCAGAGTTCTTAAGATCAGCGGCTAAGCTCAGTGATCTAGATCTATCCCCGAAAACAGGTTTGATAGTCAAACCACGTTAATATTAATGAACGGGTAAAATACCGTTAGTTGTAAAAAGAAACCCGGTAAATATTAGGATTTAAATAAATAAACCAAATATTAAATAAAAGAGAATAAATGTTTTTGAAGAAATAAAGTTCATAAAAGCCCGAGCTAACGGGACTTAAAAATAAAACGGGTTATAACTCCCGAAACCCAATAAACTAACTATGAATAATTAACCTAGTTAGTAACGAGTAATTAAGTAAAAACTAGAAAGAAAAATAAGAACTAGGGAACCTTTTATAAAAGGTTGGAACAAAAGGGACCAAAGTTGTAACAAAAGAAACTTGTGTTTTATAAACAAAAATTTTACACACAACACACACATAGTGTATGTGTGGATCGTACATCAGGAGCAAGAACAAGAGCTCAAACCCTAGATCACCCAAAATCAACAAATTGAAGGTCAAATCTAGCCCAAATCAAATGCATGAACACAAATTCGTGATCACCTAAGCCTGGGGATCATAAGGTATGTAGAATTTCGATGATTTGTGAAATTGTGAAATATGAAGAAACATCATAATCTGTGAATTAGGTTTGAATCATAGAGGTTATGGCTAAATTGTGATGTGTACTTGCTTAGGAACAAAACCCTAAGTGTGAATTATACATATGTTGCCATGAGTTGAATGCCTAGATGAATTACCACATTTAGATAAGTGGGTTTTTTAAATATGATGAAATTTATGATGTAATCATGTTAGAATCATCATATTGAATAGTAGAAGAAAGGTACTTGAACAAATTATAAGTTGAGTATATGTTCATACAAGAATTGAAATGGGTTTTTTATATGTTATGATGAAATCGGTAATTTCATCCATGTAAATAGATGTATGTAATTGTGTTATACACTAGGTTATATGAAGAACTTGATTAGATAAGGTGTTCGAATGAATGCTAATGGTATGATGAAACGGGTCTCACTTATAGAGGAGAAACCATAGATCTTGCGAAAATAAATAAATAAGTTAGATTTAATAATCACTTGAACTAGTTGAAGTATTGGAAATATAATGAACCGGGTTAAAAGATTTGTTAAACGGTGGCTTAATAAAACGCCTACCGGGTGATTTGAGAAATGCCTAAACTAGTTGATAAACTTGAATGTGCATTTTATATACTAATGGGCATTTGACTTTTTAAAGTCAAATCGATCTACAATACGATGAATGATAATTTTTATATGAAATACGTAAGGTGTAGTAGTCATAACTGATAATGACTAATCTACCCGTCTTACGAATTATAATGATAGTTTGACGCTTAACAAGCTAGATGGAAGCTTGGGAAAGAAGCGAGTCAAACGGATTGAGCACGCGGAAAAGCATAACCGGATGCAAGGTAAGTAAAGCTTACACCTTCTAGAATAGAATACTTACTTGTATAGATAATGGATAGCATTGTGAATAATAAAATGGACATGGTTTTCGCGGGCATTTTGTCAATAAAATAGTTATTGATAGCAAGTAGGTCCGTATTTGCAGAAATTGTTTCAAGGCCTTAAATACTTAGTTTTGACTCAATATTTGGTCAGAAGTGTTATAACAATATAAATGATGACTGGTAATTTTTATAAATTTTTCGGAAGTTGTTTAACGTGGTTTTCGCGGACGTTTTGTCAACAAAATAGTTGTTGACAGCAAGCAGGTCCGTATTTGCAGAAATTGTTTCGTGGCCTTAAACACTTAGTTTTGACTCAATATTTGGTCAGAAATGGTATAACAATATAAATGATGATTGGTAAGTTTTATAAATTTTTCGGAAGTTGTTTAACGTGGTTTTCGCGGACGTTTTGTCAACAAAATAGTTGTTGACAGCAAGCAGGTCCGTATTTGCAGAAATTGTTTCGAAGCCATGAACACTTAGTTTTGACTCAATATTTGGTCAGAAGTGGTATAACAATATAAATGATGATTGGTAATTTTTATAAATTTTTCGGAAGTTTTTTAACGTGGTTTTCACGGACGTTTTGTCAACAAAATAGTTGTTGACAGCAAGCAGGTCCGTACTTGCAGAAATTGTTTCGGGGTCTTAAACACTTAGTTTTGACTCAATACTTGGTCAGAAGTTGTATAATAATATACATGAATGATTGGTAATATTATGTATTGTTAAGTGTTACAAATACAGGCAAGTGGAAAGTATGAGCATGTTTTGCCAAGGTTGGCGAAAGGTAATGCAATGTATTAAAAACGAGTCAATGTTGACCCATGCCAGGTACGCATAAGGAATGATACTCTCGTGAAGGGTACATGTACCAATCATAATTTGGATTATGGTTGGAGGAAATAAGAGTTTTTTTTAAGAGATAAAATTATAGTTTTGACATAAATACCCATAACGGGTCAAATAATTCGGTTTAAGAACCGGAAAATTTAAATTCGAAAGAATCAAGAATTTTGAATAATGGATGAATGAATTGGATGGAAATATGTTTATAACTTGTTGTGAAACTGTCAAAACTAACTTTTATGTTGGTTTTGATTTTAGGAATGTCTTATGGAACTCCGGATGAAGATCAAGCAAAAAAGGAGAACCGAACACATGTCTCGAAGCTTCCGCAACAATCTTATTTTGTTCTAGTTTAAAAAGTGGATATTGTAAACACTTGAAATTATATTTTGGAATGTTTTAAATTATGTATGAAGTTTAACTTGGAAAAGTTTTTGTAAGCTTGCATTTTCGTATAAAATGCGTGTTTAATATTATAACATTGATTATTAGAGACGGGTGTTACAAGTTGGTAATCAGAGCTCATGGTTAAAGAGTAAAGTGTGTTCGATTCGAGGCTTGATTGCAAATCCGGTAAGTACATTTATATTAATGGTTAAGCATGATTAAAGTGTTGTGAACAACACATAGGGTTATCGTGTAATATACGTTACCTCAATTAAATGATAGATATAGTTAATGAAATCACGTGCGTTGACACATGTAGTAGAAAGCCTCGTATTATAATACGGGCAATTATTGATGTCGACATTACTAATTGTGCGAATATTTTAGCTGAAGGACACTCGCATCTGAAGATGACGAGAGTTGAACGAATTGCGGACATGAAGGAGGAACGGTCCGAAGTATGACGAGCAGAGCATATTCATCAAGGACCTAAATCGCGTAATAATCGTGAACAAGGCTAACGGCATGGAAAGCCCGTTAGGGCAAGCATTACCAGGTGCACGTTTTAAACTAATCGCACAAATAGTATTATGCAACAAACACGTAGAGAATGACAGTTGCATATATAGGATAAAACTTGGAAAACCTAAATAGGATATCTATTCAGGATGAAGTTTCCAAGAGCAATTAAGTAGAAATAAGTGTTATTCACGATGATGAATGACAAAACAATAACGCAACTAGTTTATGTGGAAACTTGGACGGAAGTAACTATCCAAGTGTATATTCTCAATACGGATACTATTGAGAAGAGTAACGATCACACTAACAAATGTGATTATATGATAGTTTGATAGAAAAGAAAAAAAAATTATACGTTCAAGTGCAAAATGAGTAAAACTAATGATTGTTATTTAGCAATTAAATAAAGTTTTACTGAATGGAAGCAAAGATATAGAAAGAATAAAGGTGTTATTTACATGGGGTGTAATGTGAAAATTATAAAAAGGTCATGTGTACCATGTGTTGATCGGTTACTCTGGCCATGTAAGTAGTGAACACATGATACCATGAACTTCTTATGATGGACACATTCACGTCCGATGTAGTAAGGACGGGGTGAATGGGACGAATTAAAAAGGTACCCAAAATGGATCAAATAAGTAAAACATTTGATAATAAATGAAAACGCAAGCCGGGTAACGGAAGCATATTACATTAAAATAACGAGCCCGAGGGAAGGGACGAGAATTAAAGTAAATGAAAATACAAACCGACTAATAAGAATGCTAAGGCGTGGGGATAAAGTTTGACTGTCATAAGTGATGAAATTCACACGGACAAGTCAAACGGATTGAATAAAGAACAAAGGATTTGGTCGAATAAAAGCGATGGAATTCGCTAAGACGACCAAATGAATTAAAACAAAGTCTAAATGCCTACCGGAATGGTTGCTTTGATGATGACTTCGGTAAAATACCCGATAGATGGGTGGGATTTTGAGTATATGCGTAAACCAAGAGACGGGAACGCGGATTAGAAAGTCAAAAGACTCGGATTTATGAGTATGACTAAAAGAATAATAAAATTTTGCAAACAGAATTTCGATAGGGATGTTCAACTATTTCGAGGTTGGATGAGTTAAATAAAGAATAAAGTTTGACTGTCATAAGTGATGGGTTCACACGAATATGTCAAATTGGTCAAATAAAGTATAAATACTTGATAGTCCAATAAGCGCAAACCGAATAATGGAAGCGCGAAATATTAATGAACCTATGGGATAGGTCGTAAAAGAGTATAGAAAGGAAAACGCAAACCAGTGAAACCAAAGAGTTACAAACATTAAGTTGAAGAACCCGGGGAACGGGTTGAAAGGAAATAGAGGCGTAAGCCAAATAATGGTAAGCAGAGAACAAACCGACGTGTAAATGATGTAAGAAGTCATAGAGTCGGAAGATTAGTTTAAAAAGGAAAACGAATGTAGCCTTAGACTACGGTCAAGGTCCATAGAATTCAAGAATGAAAATGAACGATTTCTAAACTTAAAAAAAAAAAAAGAGGTAAAAGATCTAATTAAATAGCCTACGAGGCTAAGTGTAGAAACCTACGGGTCGCTAATGTAAAGCGTGGGAACTAGTGATGATTCCCCGCGTAATAATACTAACGGAAAGGAATAAACCTTTAGTCGTCAATTCCCTGATGAGAGTAATTGACATAAGTTAAAGAGAAAAATGTTAAACTAAAATTCAATTTTAGTCAAAAGCAATGATTTAACAAAACATAAGTAGTATGAGATCAGGAATTCACATAAGTCGAGGATGGCAGTGTGGTACACCCGAATGACGGGGTATGAAGTAACGGTGACTAATCCGTCTAGCCTGTAAAACCATTTGAAGTCAAATAAAGGTTATGAACTATATAAAGCGCTCATCAATATAAGATTAGCGTGAAGTAAACATATTGACAGGCTTAGTGACCGGGTGATTAAATGACAACTCGGTCAAATATACGAAAAAGATAAGAAATACATGATAAAAGCTACGACCCATGAGGCCTTGCACATGGAAGACGTACACGTCAATACAAATGATAACTATGAACAAAAAAAGGAATGCCTTAAAAACGAAACTAAGTTCGTTTGGTTTAAACCAATAAACTACGTAAGAAAGGTTTCGGGGACGAAACCTCTTTAAGGGGGTAGACTTGTAACACCCCGAAAAGGGGTTTGATAATCAAACCATGTTAATATTAATGAACGGGTTAAATACCGTTAGTGGTAAAAAGTAACCCGGTAAATATTAGGATTTAAATAAATAAACCAAATATTAAATAAAAGAGAATAAATGTTTTTGGGGAAATAAAGTTCGTAAAAGCCCGAGCTAACGGGACTTAAAAATAAAACGGGTTATAACTCCCAAAACCCATTAAAGTAACTAGGAATAATTAACCTAGTTAGTAACGAGTAATTAAGTAAAAACTAGAAAGAAAAATAAGAACTAGGTAACCTTTTAGAACAAAAGGGACCAAAGTTGTAACAAAAGAAACTTGTGTTTTATAAACAAAAATTTTACACACAACACACACATAGTGTGTGTGTGGATCGTACATCAGGAGCAAGAACAAGAGCTCAAACCCTAGTTCACCCAAAATCAACAAATTGAAGGTCAAATCTAGCCCAAATCAAATGCATGAACACAAATTCGTGATCACCTAAGCCTGGGGATCATAAGGTATGTAGAATTTCGATGATTTGTGAAGTTGTGAAATATGAAGAAACATCATAATCTGCGAATTAGGTTTGAATCATAGAGGTTATGGCTAAATTGTGATGTGTACTTGGTTAGGAACAAAACCCTAAGTGTGAATTATACATATGTTGCCATGAGTTGAATGCCTAGATGAATTACCACATTTAGATAAGTGGGTTTTTTAAATATGATGAAATTTATGATGTAATCATGTTAGAATCATCATATTGAATAGTAGAAGAAAGGTACTTGAACAAATTATAAGTTGAGTATATGTTCATACAAGAATTGAAATGGGTTTTTTATATGTTATGATGAAATCGGTAATTTCATCCATGTAAATAGATGTATGTAATTGTGTTATACACTAGGTTATATGAAGAACTTGATTAGATAAGGTGTTCGAATGAATGCTAGTGGTATGATGAAACGGGTCTCACTTATGGAGGAGAACCCTTAGATCTTGCGAAAATAAATAAATAAGTTAGATTTAATAATCACTTGAACTAGTTGATAAACTTGAATGTGCATTTTATATACTAATGGGCATTTGACTTTTTAAAAGTCAAACCGACCTACAATACGATAAATGATAATTTTATATGAAATACGTAAGGTGGAATAGTTATAATTGATAATGACTAATCTAACCGTCTTACGAATTATAATGATAGTTTGACGCTTAACAAGCTAGATGGAAGCTTGGGAAAGAAGTTAGTCAAACGGATTGAGCACGCGGACAAGCATAACCGGATGCAAGGTAAGTAAAGCTTACACTTTCTAGAATAGAATACTTACTTGTATAATGGATAGCATTGTGAATAATAAAATAGACATGGTTTTCGCGGGCATTTTGTCAATAAAATAGTTATTGATAGCAAGCAGGTCCGTATTTGCAGAAATTGTTTCGAGGCCTTAAACACTTAGTTTTGACTCAATATTTGGTCAGAAGTGGTATAACATTATAAATGATGACTGGTGATTTTTATAAATTTTTCGGAAGTTGTTTAACATGGTTTTCGCGGACGTTTTGTCAACAAAATAGTTGTTAACAACAAGCAGGTCCGTATTTGCAGAAATTGTTTCGAGGCCTTAAACACTTAGTTTTGACTCAATAATTGGTCAGAAATGGTATAACAATATAAATGATAATTGGTAATTTTTATAAATTTTTCGGAAGTTGTTTAACGTGGTTTTCGCGGACGTTTTGTCAACAAAATAGTTATTGACAGCAAGCAGGTCCGTATTTGCAGAAATTGTTTCGAAGCCATGAACACTTAGTTTTGACTCAATATTTGGTCAGAAGTGGTATAACAATATAAATGATGATTGGTAATTTTTATAAACTTTTCGGAAGTTGTTTAACGTGGTTTTCACGGACATTTTGTCAACAAAATAGTTGTTGACAGCAAGCAGGTCCGTACTTGCAGAAATTGTTTCGGGGTCTTAAACACTTAGTTTTGACTCTATACTTGGTCAGAAGTTGTATAATAATATAAATGAATGATTGGTAATATTATGTATTGTTAAGTGTTACAAATACAGGCAAGTGGAAAGTATGAGCATGTTTTGCCAAGGTTGGCGAAAGGTTATGCAATGTATTAAAAACGAGTCAATGTTGACCCATGCCAGGTACGCACAAGGAATGATACTCTCGTGAAGGGTACATGTACCAACCATAATTTGGATTATGGTTGGAGGAAATAAGAGTTTTTTTAAGAGTTGATAAAATTATAGTTTTGACATAAATACCAATAACGGGTCAAATAATTCGGTTTAAGAACCGGAAATTTGAATTCGAAGGAAACAAGAATTTTGAATAATGGATGAATGAATTGGATGGAAATATGTTTATAACTTGTTGTGAAACTGTCAAAACTAACTTTTATGTTGGTTTTGATTTTAGGAATGTCTTATGGAACTCCGGATGAGGATCAAGCAAGAAAGGAGAACCGAACACATGTCTCGAAGCTTCCGCAACGATCTTATTTTGTTCTAGTTTAAAAAGTGGATATTGTAAACACTTGAAATTATATTTTGGAATGTTTTAAATTATGTATGAAGTTTAACTTGGAAAATTTTTTGTAAGCTTGCATTTTCGTATAAAATGCGTGTTTAATATTATAACATTGATTATTAGAGACGGGTCTTACAATATTAAAGGTACTTGTCCTTAGATCCAACAGTTTCCATGGATCTATCATAAACTCTGAAAAAACTGATTTTCAATTCTCAAATCTTCGAATACTGGACCTTTCTTAGAATAAGTTTTCTGGCACTCTTCAATCAAACTTTTTTAGGAATCTAAAAGCCATGATGAATGTAAGTGACGAGAAAACCGAAGAGAACTATTCAAAAAGTCCAATCGGTTGGAACATCTATTGCCACACTATTGTGGTCTTAAAAGGGATGTCGTATGAGCTTGTGAGAATCTTTGCTACTCTCACAACCATTGATCTATCCGACAACATATTTGAAGGAAGTATTCCATATATCATTGGAAGCCTAAAGTCCTTGAAAGTACTCAACTTCTCCCACAACAGTCTTACAGGTCATATTCCTTATGCGCTAGGAAATCTTTCAAAGATCGAATCGTTAGATTTGTCATGGAACCAATTTGTGGGAGAGATTCCTCAACAACTGACTGCCTTAACTTTCCTCGCAGTCCTAAATCTATCTCAAAATCATCTTGAAGGGCGCATTCCCCTAGAGAGACAATTTAACACATTCGAGGATAACTCGTATTTGGGGAATCCAGAGCTATGTGGATTCCCTTTACCAAAAGAATGTGAAAATAACCATGAAACAGATCAAAGTTTAATTCAGACAGAATATAGCCAAGATACAGAGAGTGGATTTACGTGGAAAGCGGTCATATTAGGATATGGAAGCGGAACTTTACTTGGATTGGTAATGGGATATCTGATGTTGTCGACAGAAAGTGGTTCAATAGAATTGCCGATGCAGCAGAGCATATAGTCCACACAAGGTAAAACAAGAGAAGATCTGTATATATTGTGAAATGAATTCAGTTTCTGAAAGGTATGTTGTTTTTCACTTGTTTACCTATTTCATCAAGTTATGCAAATGTTTCTAAATTTTTCTGATGCAGGTAAAGAAGTTTTCTGTGACTTGGATGTCTTGAATAATGCAAATTCTAGATTTGCATCCCATGCTCCTTGAGAGTATTAGAAGGAATATAAGCTAGATACGATAATTAGTATAGTGTATTTATTATGTAACATTAATGTAATTATGTTTTATTTTCATAGGTAGTGACGGTTACATATCTGACCGTCGAGTATATATGTAATATATGTATTAACAATGATGGTTACCAATTCTAATAATAAGAACATCATCACTTTTTTTCGTTTCTGCAACCCTAATTCAAACTTCAATCTCAATAAAGTGGTATCAGAGCCACAACAATCCACGCTTCCAGATATTATAATCCATATTCAAAATCATTTTCTCTGATTCAATTCAATGACAACAACAAACGGAGGAATTCAAACTCAGGTCCCAAAACTATTGGGACAAAATTACTATCATTGGCACATACAAATGAAGGTATTATTAGAATCATAAGATCTGTGGACGAGTGTAGAAGAAAGATATAATCAACTTGCCGCCTGTGCATCGGAAAATGATCAAAATTCTCACAGAGAAAAAGTCAAGAAGGATAAGAAGGCTCTTCATATAATCTTTCAGGCAGTCAACGAGACTGTTTTTGAACGAATTGACACAAGCAAAACGTCCAAAGAAGCATGGGATATCCTTCACAAGGCATACAAAGGGGAACATAGAGTCAAAACGGTAAAACTTCAAACCTTAAGATGTGAATTTGATGCATTACGAATGAAAGACAGTGAAACAATAGAAGAATATATCAATAGAACAACAATCATAGTGAATTAATTACGATTAAATGAAGAAAATATTACAGAACAACGAATAGTTGAAAAAATTATTCGTAGTTTAACAAGGAAATATGAATCGGTAGTAGTGGCCATAGAAGAATCTAAGGATCTAACAGTCATGTCCACCGAAGAATTGCTTGGAATCCTACAGTCTCATGAATTAAGATTGAAGCAATATGATGACGTATCCATGGAACAAGCATTTCAAATAAAGAGTCAAAATCAGAATCGATCAAGATTCTTTAGAACAGATTTCACTGGAAGAGGAAAAGGCAGAGGAAGAGGAAGATTTAACGGACAAATTCGCTGTTATAATTGTCAAAAACTAGGGCATACGACACGTTTTTGTCAAAAAGGAGAAGAAAGTGATAAAAGTAATAGTGCTCTATTACATGAGGATGAAACGGAAGAGGGAAAGGATGAGACCCTGTTTATGATTTTCAGCGTAGAAGAAGTAACAAAAAATGATTGCTGGTATTTAGATAGTGGCTGTAGCAATCATATGACCGGGAATAAGAGTTTGTTCATTACACTCAATGAATCAGAAAAGAGAGAAGTTAGAACCGGAGACAACAAGAGACTTGATGTATTAGGAAGTGGTGATGTAGTCATTAAAGTGAGAGAAGTAGAGAAACGAGTACCCAACGTCTTCTATGTTGAAGGACTGAAACATAATCTATTAAGTGTGGGACAACTTGTACAAAAAGGATATGAAGTGATTTTTCATAATCACGAGTGTGTCATCAAAGATCCAACAGGAAAGCACATGGGAACGGTTAAAATGACTGGAAACAAGATGTTTCCTTTAAACTTAAACTACGATGTAACTCCACGTGTCTGCAATGTAATGACTCAAGACATCTCAGTACTATAGCATCGACGATATGGTCATATAAACTTTGAAACCCTGCACAACATGGGAGAAAGAGGAGTTGTAAATGGTTTGCCAAAAACTGATTCTAAGTCATCACAAAGTGTTTGTGAAGGGTGTCTGTTTGGAAAACATGCACGAAAGTCATTCCCCAAACAAACAACATGGCATGCAACCAAACCACTGCAACTCGTACACTCAGATATATGTGGTCCAATGAGAGCCTTGTCGATTGGTGGATGTAGATACTTTATCACCTTTGTAGATGATTTTTCAAGGAAAACATGGGTTTATTTTTTAAAGATAAAATCAGATGCACTAACGCAGTTCAAGTACTTCAAAAGGTTAGTAGAAAATCAAGCAGATTTAAAGATAAAAGCAATACGCACAGATAGAGGAGGAGAATACTGCAGTCATGAGTTTCAAAACTTTCTTAAAGATAATGGAATTCGTCATCAACTTACTACGAGCTATACACCCCAACAAAATGGAGTAGCCGAAGTAAAAATAGAACACTCATGGAATTAAGCAGAAGTATGCTGAAAATGAAGAAATTATCACACTCTTACTGGGCAGAAGCAGTAGCTTGTGCAACTTACCTGTTAAATCGAGCAACCGCTAAAGGTGTACAGAATGTAACTCCTCAAGAAACATGGAGTGGAAGAAAGCCAAATGTAGCACACTTAAGGATCTTCAGATGTGTGGCGTATTCTCATGTTCCTAAGCAACATCGTGGAAAGTTAGATGATAAAACGGAGAAAGCAATCCTAGTAGGTTATAGTGAAAACAGTAAAGCTTATAAATTATATAATCCAGTGACAAACAAGACCATCATCAGTAGAGATGTAATATTTGATGAAGGTCAAGACTGGGAAGGAACTGAAAGACGTGAGAATGAATCAAGCATTAAATTAAATCATCCTGATGATGATGATGATACAAGTCAGGAGAAGGAAACAACTAGTCCTGATAATAACTCTGCACCTGAAAATAATAATCAAGGCGACAACATGATCAGTGATGAAGAAACAGAAGGACATAACAACAGTCACGAGGAAGAAGACTCATCATCATCTTCATCAGAAAACGCTGAACTACGAACACGAAACATCACAGATGTGTATGCAGATTCAGAACCACTTACACAGGAACAAGTTAATGACTTATATAGCAATCAGTTCGTAACTGAAGATGCAGCAAATTTCATGCTATATGCTGATGCGGATCCTACCACGTATAGAGAAGCTCATAAAGATAACAAGTGGAGAGAAGCAATGGATAAGGAAATGGAGTCAATATAAAGAAACGAAACCTAGGAATTGGTGGATCCTCCAAAAAATCAAAAACCCATTGGTGTCAAGTGGATTTATAAAACGAAATACGATGAGCATGGAAATGTGAGTAAGTACAAGGCAATATTAGTAGCTAAGGGTTATAATAAAAAATATGGAGTGGACTATCAAGGCGTCTTCGCACCTGTGATATGGTTTGATACAGTTAGATTGATTTTGGCTTTAGCTGCACGGAATGGTTGGCAATTACATCAAATGGATGTTAAAACAGCATTCTTAAATGGAAATCTAAGTGAACAAGTATATACCGAACAACCAGAGGGATACATTAAAATGGGAGAAGAACAAATGGTATGTCATCTCAAGAAAGCTTTATATGGTTTAAAACAAGCCCCAAGTGTATGGTATAGCAGAATAGATGGATTTCTCGGTTCAAATGGATTCAAGAAATATGTATATGAACATAAACTGTTTATTAAGAACACAGAAACTTCAAAGATGGTGATCTGCTTGTATGTGGATGATCTTATTATAGCTAGTGATTCACTAAGTATGATAAATCAACTCAAGAACTTAATGAAGAAAGAATTCGAGATGACAGACCCGGGAATTCTGCATTATTTCTTAGGTATGGAGCTCAAGTATGAGAATGGAAATATCACATTATCACAACAGAAATATGCAAAGGGTCTGCTTAAAAAATTTAAAATGGAAAAGTGTAACATAATCTCAACTCCAATGGAATATGGTCAGCGATTATCCAAAGATGATCCAGAAGATGGAGTGGATCAAAATCTATATAGAAGTCTGGTGGGATGTCTTATGTACTTGACGAATACACGACATGATATAATGTTTCCTGATAGTAAAATAAGTCGGTTTATGAAGAAGCCAAAGAAAAGTCACTGGGAAGTCGGGAAAAGAATTTTAAGGTATGTAAAAGGAACAATAAACCATGGAATTATCTATTCTAAAGGGAGCAAAGGGAAATTAGTTGGCTTTAGTGACAGTGATTATGCTGGAAATGTTGATGACAGTAAAAGTACCTCTGGATATGTATTTCATTTAGGATCCGGAGCAATAGCATGGCAATCTAAGAAACAAAAGGTTGTAGCCTTATCTTCAACCGAAGCTGAATACATAGCATTATCAATGGCTGGATGTCAGGCTCTCTGGATAAAGGGAATTCTCAATGAACTTCAAATGAATATGGATAGCCCTCTGGTAATCTACTGTGATAACAAGTCAACAATTTGTTTAGCTAAGGATCCTGTTTATCATGGAAAAAGCAAACATATTAGAGTGAAATATCATTTTATTCGAGATCTTGTGAAGGATGATGAAATTGAGATTAGGTTCTGCTCAACGAAAGATCAAGCAGCAGATATTCTAACCAAAGCCCCGCAGTCGAAGGACTTCAATCGTATCAAAGAGCTCCTGCATGTTGCTACTATCTAGCTTACGAGAGGGTATTAGAAGGAATATAATCTAGATACGATAATTAGTATAGTGTATTTGTTATGTAACATTAATGTAATTATGTTTTATTTTCATAGGTAGTGACGGTTACATATCTGACCGTCGAGTATATATGTAATATATGTATTAACAATGATGGTTACCAATTCTAATAATAAGAACATCATCACTTTCTTTCGTTTCTGCAACCCTAATTCAAACTTCAATCTCAATAGAGAGTTGTGTTATATTCGAGTTTGGTTTATATTTCTCTCTTTTTTTCGAACTATTAGCGAAAATAACTAACACTATGTAGATGGTATTATAAAAAAGTTCTTACCTTCTGAGCTGTGTATATCAGTGTCGTTTGTAAGATGAATATGTTCTTGGGAATTCCTACTTGCTCACTGGTATGATCATCAATGGTTCTTTGACTATTATGGAATGCTTACAAGATGATCATCTCATCTTCACATCAATGTACATTCCTAGTATTTATTTGAATAATACTGAAGTTAGTGTTGGATAAAAAAAATATATCTCAATCACAAAAACTAATACATATGGGAACTTTGGAAATAAATAGTTGAGTAAACTGCAATTTTACCCCCTGGGGTTAGAGCCAATTGGCACTCTGACCCCCTACCAGGAAAATTTTGCTCTCTGGCCCCCCAACTAATGGAAAACTCTACAATATTACCCCCTGCTGTCAAATAACTTAACAGTTCTGTTAAATGATATGTTAAACGACTATATTACCCTTTCATATTACCCCCTATGCTTTGTTGTAAGCAAACGTATTACCCCCCCCCCCCCCGGTGTTAAATGACTATATTATCCTTTCTTATTACCCCCTATGCTTTGTTGTAAGAAATAGTATTACCCCCCCCCCCCCGGGTCTTATTTGTGTACAAATCTGAACCAATTTAGCATGTCATATAAATCACAAGTAAATACAAAGAGCCCATATTAACAATGAGTCAATGACCGAAGCAAGAAGATTGAACTCAAACTGATACAGATAACAAAGCAATACACATTTATAATTTAATCGCTTATACTTTGGGTATTATTTATGTATCATGCTGCCTTGAGAGGGTTTTACAATATTGAGGGATTCATGGTACAATTAAAGTCAATACTTTTATGATCTTAGCTATAATGTCTTGCATATCAGAAGATTAGATTCCAAAAGCAATAAATAGATAATAAAATCATTTGACACCAAAAAGAGGTATCTTACTAAATCAAAGACACGATACAAATATATCCTCTGTGGTTTAATATAGCTGTAGTATTCTTTACCATTACTGTTTAACATTCCTCATCCTCACTAAGCTCACTATATGATGATACAATCACCTGCAAAAACGATCCCACAGAGAATTTTGGTTACCCTTTCGATTAATAACTGGAGCCTGAGTACTAATTTACACCCATAACCCTCATCATTCACCCCCTCTATACTTCCCTTTCCTAATTTACACCCATGGTGGCTTCAAACAAAGTGGCGAAGCTTGAGATTTCCTACCGGGGGGTTGAAAACGTATATACCAAAATATTTCTATAAAACCAGGGGGTCAAAAACGTATACACCCAAAAATTTCTATACGAAAACTACATACTCCCCACTACTGAACGAAAAGTTTGGGGGGTCGGCCACCCCCTCCCGCCCCTATTATCCTACGCCCATGCAAACAACCCCATCCAACAAGACACCACCACTCCGTTAACACCTTCTTCGGCAAGCACCTCCGGTCCCAGATTTGCGACGCTTGCCGGTCCGTCCCCCTCTCTGTCCGTTGCTCCACTGATAATCTTGTTCTGTGCCTATTCTGCGACCACCTAGGGTTTCGACAAACGGTGACGGCAGCCAGGATTTGCTCAGGTCTCGCAAGTAATGGTGGTGTACTGTGGAGATGGTGTTGCACACTCCGGATTCAACGATTGTAGATAAGGTTTCAATCATCTCTTTCCCAATTTCAGTTTCATACTCACTTGTGAGTCTCTTGATTATTGATGGATGCTAGTAATGGTGATGTATTGTGGAGATGGTGTACTGTGGTTGTTAGGGGTGGCGGAGATGGTGCAGGTGGTGGAAGGTGGTTTGTGTGGAAGATGATTCTAGATGGTTTATTTGAAGATGAAGATGGATGGATGAAGATGGTTTGAAGATTGATTTATTTGAAGATGAAGATGGATCTGGTTTAGTAAAGTTAGGGCGAAATTACATGAATACCCTTTGACCGTTAAAGACTAACGTGGACTATAAATAGTTTCATGAACCAGGGGGTAATCTTGCATAGTTTCTCATTAGTTGTGGGGTCAGACAGCAAAATTTTCCTAGGGGGGTCAGAGTGCCAATTGGCTCTAACTCCAGGTGTAAAATTACAGTTTACTCTAAATAGTTTTAGAAGGAATATGAGACTAGGTAGTGAATTCACGTGATACCCTTTTTTATTTCTTTTTGATCTTCTGTTTTTTCCATATCTCCTAAAATTAAAGCTTGGATTTTGATCATGGGAGTTTCCAAATCCCTTAACACCCCCCCCCCCTCGTAAAATTTGATTATAATTATACAACATGTTGGTGCACTTGTGTCTGTACTTTGTCTGTATTTTGTCATGATACAAAACGATGTCTTTGTTAGTCCTGTAAGTTTGACCAAGTCAACCATCCTCCGGTTTGACTTAGCCAAACAGTTAGACAATGGTTGTAATATGTCTGTGTCGAAGGATGTGTCATCGAAGGATTGTTTATATCCTTCGATGAGCTCGAAAGATAAGCCTTCGATGGATGAACCTCGAAAGATATCATCCTTCGAGGTATATGTGAATCCTTCGATGTGTTTCAGGTCGATAGATGATCTTTCGATCAGTCTATCTGATCCTTCGACCAGACGTGCTGTGATGGATATATATATCCATATAGTGTGTTCTCTTCAAGAGTGAGACACTTCTTGAGAGACACTAGAGAAGAGAGAGAGAGCTTTAGAGAGACACTTCATTGAGAGAACACACACACGAGAGAGAGAGTTTACAGAATACATTTGTAAACCTTGTGCTGTAACCGAACCTTTCATACGTATTAATACAAGTGGTGTTAATCGGTGAAGTTTGTGTGTTGTGTTTGTGCTGGTTCTCGTATAAACTATCGGTTTGCATGCTAGCTTGGATTCCGCACTCGCTAGTGTGTTAGACATAACAAGGTTAAGGTTTGACCTCATCCTCCGAGGGACCTACAAGTGGTATCAGAGCCGTGGCTCTTTTCCTTGTTAAAAACCGAGTTTATACAAGACTTGGAGTGTTTTGGACAAAAACTCACTTGGTTTAGCTCCCGTTTTTAGTGTTTTTCTCGCTGTTCTTGTCGTTAAAACGTGTTCTAAACTTACCGGGTGTGTTAAAGGACGGGTTGGGTAACTTAAAAACTTGTTTTTAAGAAGTTTGGTCATCTCCGGCCAAATTCCGGCTTACTTCGGTGACCGGTTTCTGGGTTGATCCTTCGATTTTTAGTATATTTTATTGATTCAAAATCTTGGTTTGCTAAAAGTATGGTCTGACCATACCTTCTGCCTTCTGCCGAAAGTTTCTACCAACCCATCACCTTTTTCACCAACCTGTCATCTCTTCTGTCAACTGTGTCAGTACAGATCGAAGGATATCCTTCGAAGTCGAAAGATCATCTTTCGATCAAAGGAAGTTCGACAGATTATCATCCTTCGAACATCCTTCGAAGTCTGTGACTTATCCTTCGATCCAAGGAATCTTTTCGAAGCATACATCTTTCGGTCTGCAGTTCTTATTCGAAAGATAAGGATCCTTCGATTGGAGAATCTTTCGAAATCATTGTTCGAAATTCAACAGTGATCTTTCGAACACTGTTGATCCTTCGAACAAGTCTTGATCCTTCGATCTTAGTCTGTTGAGGTTTAACAAGTTTGTGATTTTCAGGTATTCTTTTTCTTGATCAAAAATGAATTCGATGTGGGGTACTCCGATAAATACGGATATGTATTATGGAACTCCGTCTCCGGATACAGCTTCCTCAAGACCGACGGCGTTTGTGTCTAGCACCGATATGTATGGCAATCCTATCCAAGTTCCGGTCCCTCCAAAAACAGACATGTATGGAAATCCGCTTGAACCAGTACCACAACAGCAAAGCCAACGACCTATCAGAGCAACTGATATGTTCGGAAATCCATTACCTGTTCGATCTACCGAACCAACAGACCTGTACGGAAATCCGCTTCAACCAGTTCCTCAACCAGTGCCTCAACAGCAAACCCAAAGGCCTCCTGTGACAACAGATTTATATGGCAATCCGATACAAGTTCCAGTAAAGCCAGCTCCAACAACAGACTTGTATGGAAATTCTCTACAACCAGCTTCACAACAGCAAGTCTATCGGCCATATACTGTAACCGCTTGTTTTGCTGAGGTTGTCAAGGTTTTACATCACGCCAGTGGTGGAGAATCTTCCACCAATGGTGATAAATCTTCGGAGGATGAAGACTCTTCTGGTTACAGTAGAAGTTCAGATGAAGATGTTTCAACTTTAGTTGAGGATGATACAACTTCAAGTTCAAGCGAGGATGGATCTGAATGTGAATCATCAAGGGAGGTTGTTGATTCTAATGCAGAAAGGTCAACATCTGAGAGTGATTCCAGTCAGGTATGTGTCGATGAACCCACTGCTGTTAATTGTGATAATTGTGCTAGATTAATTGTTAAATGTGATGATTTAGATGCTAATATGTCTGAGTTGCAAAGCAAACATGATGCTTTAAACGCTAACTTGTTTGACTTGCAAAACAAACATGTTTCTTTAAATGATAAGTGGTGTGATTTGCAAAGCAAGCACGAGGCTTTGCAAGACAAGTATGATGTGACATTCATCCACAATCAAAAGTTGACCGTGGATCTTTCTAAGTGCACAGAAGCCAACATGTTTTATGAAAACCATGAAAAGGAATTTAAAACGATGATTGAAACTTTAAGAAAAGATAAGACTGAGCTAACGAAAATGGTTTCAAGAAAACAAACGGAAATAAACCTTTACATCAGTAGGCTTGAGATAATGCAAAAAGAGATGGCTTGTGTTAAAACTGAAAGTGAGGCGATCCGACTCAAGTTGGACAGCTATTTAAGCTCTAGCTATGTGTTAGATCACATCATTGATGTGCAGAAAGAGAAACGGGATGTCACATGCATAGGTTACAAGAAATGTCCACCACCCGTGAGAAACAATTATGACGCCCTTCCTGATGAGGAGTATAGAACTCACTTTGAACCATCTGTTCCTTTGGACGTTGAGGAATTTGCAACAGGACTCGGATACAAGAAGGAAGTATCGTCAGATTCGGGTGTGTCAGCAGATACATGTGTGTCTTCTGCTGAACAGAATCAGGATCCTCCAGTTGTTGTTGAGGATGCTGATTCTTCTGATGAGGAATCCGATGATACTGACTCGGCAAAGTCTGATGCGGTGATCAAAGAAGAGGACATACCTCTTGAGAATCACATTCTTTGTGATCCACCTGCAAAACCGTCTGTGATTGCTACAGCCAAGTCTGTTGAATCCTCATCTGGAAGCTGTGAAAGCGTGAACTTGCTTTACACGTTGATTGGATCTGATAAAATATATTCAGACAAGGATTTCCCTATCAAAAATGTCAATCAATCTTTGATTGATAAAGTTTTCGAAGATTCTACCAGTAAGTTTTTGGGAAAGTCGAGCCCAGGAGTTGTAGTAACTCAGTGTGCTCCTATCCCAAAATCTGAAGTTAGAAAGAAATATGGGAATCAAAAATTGCAAAAACAAAACAATCAACGAAAGCAAAATCACGCTGCTCAAGGAAATGGAAAAGGCAAACAGAGCCAAAACAAGAAAAAGGACAAGAAGGTAAACTTTGTGAAATCAAAGGGAACGGACAAAATTGAAACGTTTGAAAACAAATCTAACTTAGATTTTGTTAAACAAGCAACAGTGTTGAAAAGAAATGAACCAAACTGTTCGAAACCTAGTACCTCGAGATCACAATTTCATCATCATCATCAAGCTCCTACAGTTATGATACTCCGAGGTTTGTTGAGCGGAGATCATGTTTTGAATGTGGAACAATTGGACATATCATTCGAAATTGTCCATATCTTCATAAACAAAAAGCCAAAGTTGATTCCCCCCATGGTAACAGTTACCATAAAAGATCTGTTTCACCAAAACAGGACCCTCGTCTTGTTAAACAACAAGAAGTGAAACAGAGAAAGAAACAACGGAAAAATGTTGAAAAGGTTTTAAAACCGGAGGTTGTCCAAACACAGTCTGTTAAGTTAGAAATTAAAAATGAAAAACAAAAACAGATTTGGAAACCAAAACCAGTAACTGTTTCAGGGGGAGCTACATTAATTCCGAATCATCGGGAAATGGATGTCACAATTCTCGATGATGACGGACGACCCAAATCTGTGAAGGCTTGGGTCCCCCTCTCCAACTAATCTCTAAGTGAGTGTGCAGGATGTTCCAGGAGGAACTATCGATAGTCATCGGATTGTTGATAGTGGAGTGTCCATGCACAAAATAGGCGACAGAAGAAATTGTTGCCTTTGATGGAGAGAAAATGAAAAGGGAAACAGAGTTGTCTGTTGAAAGAAATTGATAACTTCGACAAAATGCAAATCATTTCAAAGTGTGATTGTTAAAGGCTTTGATCGGGTCCCCAGGATAGATTCAATCAAAATGTACGCACCTGCAGCACGTCTGAAGTTCAAAATCAACAAGATGAACATGCAGTGTACATTTCTTGGCGGTGTGATCGAAGAAAATGTGTTTGTTGAACAAACCAACCGGGTGTGCGGATGCCTTGGCATGGATTGAACAACCGCACACTACTTCTCAAGAGAAAGATAAAGACCTTCGCTGGTGTAATGTGGAAGACCAGCCGGACCCAGAGGTTTTTGATCTTGTTGCTGTCAAGAGATTTCTCAGTAGCTACAAAATCGTCTTTGAAATCCACACCTGGTGGATATCCAGTTTGGGAGAGCACTCAGATTCCTTGCAATGCACGAAGCAGTTGCAGGATACGGTTTTAAATTTCTAATCTCTCCTATACTTGTCGATATTTAAGCTGCTTTATGAATTATTATCATCTAGTACAGCACTCTTTGACCTGACACGTTGATCTCAAATATCACCTCACACGTGATTGTTTCACTATGAAACTCCTCAATGTTGTCAAGGTCCACACCGATGACCAACGTGCCGACCTTTTTACCAAAGCATTTGACAAATCAAGATTTGACTATTTATTATTGGTAAACGGCATTAAGGTCAAGCAAGAGTAAAACCAACATCGGAAAATCATTTTTGTAAATACCTTTGTGTTTTAAATTTGTCTTAGTTTATTGATTTTAGGGGGAGTAAATCCAAAATTTGAAAATCCAAAAACATCGAAAAATTTCAAAAACACAAAAACACAAAAACAATAGAAAAACAAAAATGAGTTTCCTGGCGAGCAAAAGAGAAAATGATAGTACATCAGTGGTCTGTCCAAACCTCTTTAAACCTAAAATGAAAAACGATAAGCAGCTCTATATAAGATGTATCGGTAGGCTCACAATCATTTTAAAGTGTGCAGGGTGATATAAACTTAAATCGACTGAAGACCAGGTGGGAACCACTCATTGGCATATGGTCTTGGTACCGAAATTTCGTTTGAGAGATTGCCGAGGTTCTGAGATATTCGGTCTTTATGCTGCTTATCATCTGGGTATCATGGTTGTATCTTTTACCGAAAAATAACGGGGACGCAAGTCTAGATCTTCCATGATACCATACATACGTGTACATATTGCATTCGACCTCAATAAGTGATAAACAATCACATGTCCAAACAAAATAAGTGATAAAATATCACATTTATCCGGGAGTCAAGTTCGTCTCTCTGCTGTACGAAAGTACTGACCTGTTCACGGACTTGCTCCTGTGCCCTCATGCATCTGAAAATCAAGTTCCTCATCAATAAGTGATTCTATCACATAGGGCTTGTTTTCAATCAAAATAAGTGAGAATCTCACATCATATACGGTCAAACAGATGATAATCGGTATACTCACCGGTAAGATGAACCCTCGTGCATACCTTGATACGGGAATGTGTCGTGACGTGGATGAACACCGGTCGGTAAGTATAAATCATACCTTAACGTATCCCCTCGCCATGATTACAAATGATAAGTTGAGCTTATGTGGATAACAATACCGATAATTGTTATAAGATGCTTATCTTAATGTTAACTAATTGAACAACAAGAGCGTTTTGGCATGACCGTACACTGATATGATTCTCTTACCCTCGAAACTCGCAAAAAGAATGTCTGTAAATATTTATTTAATGCTTTCAGTTTCTGCATCTTTGTATATATTTATTTACTGCTTTCAGTCTTTAAATTTGAAATATTCAAAAAGTCCAAAAAGATTTTAGGTGTGTTTTAATATAAACTTTCTAAAAGCCAAAAAGATTTTATTTCTATTTTATTTTCGATCGTACGATGTTGGAGCTCGAGTCTTCGTTACCTGAAACCTGAACGAAAACCTAAACGATTATATCTTCATAAACGGTCGAAATTTGCAAGTTTTTGAAAGTGAAAAACCGAAATTGATAAATCTTATTAAACTTTCAAACTGTCGGACGGTGTTTGATTGAACAATGGTCACATGTGTGTCGTTTGCTTACTATATTCCAAGCAGTTGTTCTCATTACGCGTTTAGATTTCTTGCATGTGCAGATTCTAAAGGCAAGGAGAACATGGTCGATGACAAGCTTCGGAATGAAGACACGACATAAAGGCACTCAAATGATGAAGATGATCGAGTTGCCGCTGACCATCATCAATACCTCAAGGATCTCAAGTTATAAAGATCAAAACATTCACGAGCATAACTCAAGGGGGAGCTTATGTTAAGGGGGAGTTTGTCAACACACTTCCTACATGAAACGGGGAGTTTGTTGGTACACTTTCTGCTATCAAGACGTGAAGACTTTAAAGATCCTCCGACGTTGAAGACTTGAAAGGACGTCAAAGACTTGAAGACACAAAGATTGAGACAAAGATCGAGACAAAGACCTACAAGACAAAGCTACAGCCAAGGGGGAGTTTGTTGGTGCACTTGTGTCTGTACTTTGTCTGTATTTTGTCATGATACAAAACGATGTCTTTGTTAGTCCTGTAAGTTTGACCAAGTCAACCATCCTCCGGTTTGACTTAGCCAAACAGTTAGACAATGGTTGTAATATGTCTGTGTCGAAGGATGTGTCATCGAAGGATTGTTTATATCCTTCGATGAGCTCGAAAGATAAGCCTTCGATGGATGAACCTCGAAAGATATCATCCTTCGAGGTATATGTGAATCCTTCGATGTGTTTCAGGTCGATAGATGATCTTTCGATCAGTCTATCTGATCCTTCGACCAGACGTGCTGTGATGGATATATATATCCATATAGTGTGTTCTCTTCAAGAGTGAGACACTTCTTGAGAGACACTAGAGAAGAGAGAGAGAGCTTTAGAGAGACACTTCATTGAGAGAACACACACACACGAGAGAGAGAGTTTACAGAATACATTTGTAAACCTTGTGCTGTAACCGAACCTTTCATACGTATTAATACAAGTGGTGTTAATCGGTGAAGTTTGTGTGTTGTGTTTGTGCTGGTTCTCGTATAAACTATCGGTTTGCATGCTAGCTTGGATTCCGCACTCGCTAGTGTGTTAGACATAACAAGGTTAAGGTTTGACCTCATCCTCCGAGGGACCTACACAACAGGTTCTTTTAAGGAGGGTGGTATGGTCTCGGGGAGCCCATCGGAGCTCGGGACTGAAACTTTGGAGAAATATCATGGAGTAGCCTTCAGGAGCTCTTCCTCAAATTCAATTGTATACATTTTTTTTTAATGACAACGCTTGCTCCTACTCTATTTCTCCAATAATCCTAAATTATTCACCATTGCCTAGATTTGAATTGTGACCTCACCTCTAAGAGGCATATGCCTCTACCAAATAGGCTAGCCCCACAGTGACAATGTGTGTATACATATATATCATTGGGGAGTTTGGGAACGATACCCTCCGATTTGAGGAGTTGGGAAAAAGCTGATGTGGCATTTGGAGATACCAGGGAATATTTGGTGGATACGCTCCACCCTAACGATATCAAACCGATTATTATGTGGGGTCATAACTAGTTATCAGCTCACTATCCAATGCTAGCAATCAAATACACCTTAGTCTCTACGGATTCAATACAAATAGAAGGAACAATGCATTGACGCGTTCAAATTAGTTTGTCGTTCAACACATGAATACACTCAAATCATTCACTTGTAAAAACAACAAGAACGTATTCATGTCTAGCAAAGTTCACATGTTCGATACGTATGGATAACCAAACCCTACACCTGGTTGTGATCATGAAAAATAAACTACTCAGCCATAAAAAAAAATATGATAATAGGATTATAAATATATAATTACTGACTATAAAATACTTGTCAGTTGTCATTGATTTTTGTATTACTTGTAACTAAGTAGACAAAAAGCACTAATTAAGGGCAAGCTTTAAGAATTCCAGTCATCTTTGTTAATAAGACCTTGTCAATGTTGGTGTTTCTAGTAAATCAATTTAGAGATTGGAATTACACAAGCTAGAAGACAAAATATTAAACTTCTTTCAAGGCGTAGACAACCAAGGTCTTTCATTCACGATTGGATTGTGGTCGATTTTATGTATGGGTTTTCAATCAGTACAATATCTGAGAATAAATAATTGTATAAGAAAATGCACACGTGTCATAGAAGGCTTTCTAGCAGTAGCTTTACATTTGTGTTTAAAATTTATGGGTATGTTTGGCATGGAGCTTTTAGGAGCTTCTAGCTTTAAGCTTTTAAGAAAAAGCTCAAACTCAATAAAAAGTCTTGTTTGGTTGAAGGAGCTTTAAGTTTTTAGGTTAGGAGCTTGAAGCTTTTGGTTGAACGCTACTACTAGTAGCGTTTAGAAGGAGCTACAAGCTTTTAGGGAAAAAATGACTATTTTAACCTTTAAAAATAGGAAACTTTTTAATGCATCAACTTTCTAAATTTTTAGTTATGTCCATTTTGGTCATTTTATACATTTTATTAAAAGCTCCAGCTACTCTACCAAACACCAAATATATCTAAAAAGCTACAGCTACTAACTACCAGCTACAGCTACCAGCTTCCAGCCACCAGCTACCAGCTTACAGCTTCCAGCTAGCAGCCACCAGCTACTTTTGCCAAACATACCCTATGTACTATTAACTAGGTTAGTTACCCGTGTGATACACGGGCTGAACTAATATCTTTTGTAAATATAATTTTTAAGTAAAATTACATAAAACATTAATGGCCGTTAAGTATTGATACACGTGCTAAACTAATATCATTTATAAATATATTTTTTTTGAGTGAAACTACATAAAACATTAATGGTCGTAAAGTATTGATAGATAGGCTGAACTAACATCATTGGTAAAATATAATTTTTAAGTAAAACTACATAAAACATTAACGGACGTAAAGTATACGATGTTGTCTATTAAATAGTTTATTGTCATATATAAATTGTTTAAATATTTTAAACACGTTGTATTGTTTCATATGAGTCTTGTTTTATATAAGTTTGCTTATTTGAGTTATCAATTTAAATACTTTGAGTGACAAGAATATTAGCTTATACACACGTACATGAATACGTGTTTTCAAAACATTTAAATTTATTTAGATAGCACTAAAACAAAAGGGAAATATATAATTTATATATTTTGAAGAGGCAATGCTTAAGTTTTCATTAAAACAACCTAGTGTCTTGCTGGTAAAAGAACAAACGTAACGATCAAAAAGACAACCTACAAAAGGACCGACATCAAAGACTCGCCGGATAATACAATCAACATCTAACACATTTCTAAAATACTTCTAATCTACCATACCAGTGTTAACTCCTCACGGACTCTCCAATTAAGGAACAACTCCATTGAAATCATCCCGAACAATATTCATCTCTTCAAGCCTCAAGGATTTGACTATCGTCTCGGTTGCTACCAGCCAACACCATCTTTGCTTTGCTTGAACTATTTTTGAAACTTCTTTATCTTTTTACTAAAGTATCAGAGTTGCACCAAAACCCTCCATTTCTAATAAATATAAATCACATTTTATTTGTGACATATATTACTTTCAAAAAGGCAATGCCAAACACCAGCTAGCTCAATTTCATAACCAATGACTCGATATGTTCAATACAAGGTTTGAGAAAATTGATTACATTACTTTCCAAAGCCAATGCCAAACACCAGCTAGCTCAATTTCATAACCAATGACTCGATAAGTTCAATACATGGTTTGAGAAAATTGATTATAATTAACATTATCTAAGAAGCATAACTTCAATGAGTTATATACATGGTTTATGAGACGAAAAAATGCATTTATATAAGTGAATATAACCAAGAACCCATACATGCATTTAAGCAAACAGTTGGTGTGCATGATTTTATATTGCAAAAGATGCACTATTTTACTCAATTCCTTTCATCCCTTACACATCAATTGACATACTATTTTTGCAGAATTAATAAATGATATATAAATGTTCGGTTAATTTAGTAAATCAAAAGCTGAAATTAGCAACAGGAGGAACATCAACGTAGCAACTACTAATCAACCAAAAAAGCCCTTAATCGCCATCAAATCGAATGGACCAAAAAAAAAAAAACCTAAATCGTGCATCAAATTGAAATCGAACAAAACTAACAACAAACATTAAGAACCTACCTGATGAGAATCACGATGGCAAGTTTTGAATACGAAAAATTGTTGATCAAGTATAATGATACCTAGTAGGAAATAGAGAGAGGGGGAGAAAAAGAATGGCGACATCAAAGGGGGATTAGGGTTTGCGATACCAAGTTCAGTGTGTGACAATATCAATTGCGTACAGAGAAAGCATTCGCGTAGAAAGAAGAATACATGACACGTATACAAAGTGCAACGTGGCAGCAACTTATTATACAAACTAATGAAAAAAAATAGAGGTATGGGCTGAAATCCTGCCAAGTGTACTTCATTTTCATTTATAAGTATAGAGATAGAGAAGAGATAGAGATTTGCAACAAGAGAGTGCGTTAGTAAGTTGTAAGTTGTGCATTAAAGGTTTGTCTTGGAAGGTGTTATTGTACATTTATATTATTAGTAAGTTGTAAGTTGTGCATTAAGGATTTGTCTTGCAAGGTGTTATTGTACATTTATATTGTTTGGTTGTAAATTGTGTTTAAGTGGTTGTACCTTAATCAAATAATGGTTTCATTACCTTACCAAATTCAATTTGTTTTATATGCATGTATGGTTGTAAATTGTGCTTAAGTGGTTGTACCGTAATCAAATAATGGTTTCATTATTTTACCATATTCAATCGGTTTGATCCATTCAAAGTTGTGTTGTTTTATTTGTAAATTATTATTATTTATAATAATCTAATTAATTTAGCCAAAATCTTGTATAAATATAATTTACAACATATTGATGCAATGATTGTTGTAATGTATGCATTATGGTTTGTATAGTGGTAATGATATATATTACATATAGATTACGATGAACCTGTCAAAGGGGAAAAAATAGACGCGGGTTCATCGTAACGCACGAGTCCTAGATCAACTTAGTTATTTTATTCTATGTTTTACGTTTCGGTTTAATTTCTTCGCATTAACACGCCGCAACGTTCAGTATTAGTGGTCGCTGACGGTAGTGTGGAATTAGTGCTCGCCCCCGCCGCAACGCGGGGGGTGCTTAATACTAGTTTGTGTTTAAAATATATATTGTCCATCAACCATATGAAACTTCCCCACTAGTTTCCATGGTACGCCTGTTGGTATCATAGTTAACGGGTTTCCATGACCAATTAGACCGAGAACGAAGATGAGAACAATCAAACTTGTAATCACAACATGCACTACACCACTTCATGATAATATTATCGAATAAAAAAACAGAAACTGAACTAGAATATGAATACTAAGTTACTAACCGAAACAATGAACAAGATTAACAAACTTCAATATCGATTGACTGATGATTGTCACGTACATAACCGAACTTGTTGCAGGCATTATATAACAAACGAACAGGAACGTCTTCTATGGTCACAACGTTTTCTGTGAACAGATGCGTTGTTTCCATGTTAACCACCATGGCAGTTAATATCGACACACACACCGGTTCGTTTAATGGGCCTCACAACTTTCCTTACCCAATATACATAATAACCTTAATGGACTACTAATGTTATCGACCCATAACGACACAGTTAGGCCTTTGGCCCAAAACGAAAATAACAAGCATAAAAAATTGTTCGACCCAAACTTAAAACGAATAAATATAAACGTAACTACTAGTCTTCGGATGGCTTGATTAATTGTCTTCAACGCCCGCCTGCCTGCAGGTTGCAACAAATATAATAAGCAGTCATTTTCCAAAATTTTCAATGTATATGACATATCAACATGCATATATATATATATTATTTTGAGAAATCTGAAGGTAAAAAAATATCATGATATTTCTTGTCAAGAGCCAAACTCACAATCTTTAGATAGCCAATTAGATGTTGATTAAACATATGATGCATCTGAATTATGCTTATATATACATGTGAACAAGCTCTTAATTAATCACTAACACGCAAATAACACATTTGTTCTGCCCTTCTGTTGCAAACAGCATGACAAGTTCAAACTTTACTCCCTTTATTTTACTTCATATTCTCTTGCACCCTTACCTCTACTTGAGTGCTTATTCCTCTTTCTTTTCTGTCGGTAATTACAGTGACAATATTGTCTGTCATCCTCAACAGAGCCTTGCGTTGCTTCGTTTTAAGCAAGAATTTACCATCTCAAATGATGTTTACAATTATATGAAATGCAAAAGACAGTTTGCTTTCGCTTTTGCGTAGATGATGACTTGGCATGCAAGTACAGATTGCTGCAGGTGGGACGGGGTCACTTGCGACCAGTTGACTGGTGACATTATTGGTCTTGACCTCGGGTGTAGCAAGCTTCAAGGTACCTTTCATTCCAACAGGCAACAGCAGTCTCTTCTGTTGAGTGTGAATCCACTTGTTGAGTGTGAATCCTCTTGATCAAGTTGAGGTTAGAAAAGCAGGATAAGATGATAATGAAGCAGGGTTGATCCAATCTTCCCTGTGATCCATAATTCACGAATCTTGTCTTTCTCTTTCTTCTGTCATTTGATCCTATATATGAGATTGTTTTGTATCTGTAATATTTGTATCACAAAGCTAATAAAAACCTCCTAGTTACTGAGAGTGGACGTAGGTCAGAACCGGACCGAACCACTATAAATCTTTGTGTTCTTGATTGTGAGTTGAGCGTGTGTGTTGTCTGTGTTCGTGTGACCCGTTTGATCCTAACAACTGGTAACAGAGCACAGGCTCTTTGATTCACATGAACTAAACACAGAGGTGTGTGTGTGGGGGGGGGGGGATATTCCACGGTCCTCCCAACCGCCGAGGTGATCCCACCTCGTAGACCGCCACCCAGCAAGCCTGAGTCTGGGGGTAAATCCGCTACCGTAGGGGCATTGGGAACGAGCAAGACTCGAACCCACCACCTCCGGGTTAGAAAGCGGGCTGGTGGCCATTGGGCTGACACCCAATGGTTTAAACACAGAGGTGTAGAAGGAGGAAGAAGATACCTGACAGTGCGGAAATCTGAACTAGGGTTCCGATTTGCATCGGTTTCAGCCGTCGCTTCACAAACAACCGTTAGGTCTCTTCATCGCGAAGCTAGGGTTTCCGATTGAAAACCTGAAAAAACACACCAGCCGCCACCCACTTTGCGCCGCCTCCCACCCACCGGCCGCCACCTGTCCAGCACCGTCGCCGCTGTCGCGACTTTCTAGGGTTCCGACGAACCCATCGCCTGCTCGTTTTGTTGGGAGATCGTCGGAAGAAGGAGATTAAGTTTTTTTTTTTTTTTTTGTGTCTGCTCAAGAAGAAAGAAGAAGAATGCGTTCTTCTTGGGGAGAAGAAAGGGTTTAAAAGAAAAGGAACAGATTTCTTTTTTTTCTTTTTTTGGGAAGAAGAAGTGCACACGCACCTTTATTTTTGATGAAAAAATTGAATTTCTCAATTTGTTCAGAAAGGTCCCTCAACTTTGACAAACATCCATCATAACACACTACTACTTGTTCATTGCCATTTAATGCTTGAAACAGATAAGTGTTTGTTTCGTTTATTGCTTCCGCTAGTATAATTATCCTTTAGCAGTACGAACTTGTTTATTTTGTAGCAAATTGATAATTATTTGTTAAAATGGCAGAAGATAGTAAAATCAAGATTAACAAGTTTGATGGAAGTGATTATGGATTTTGGAAAATGCAAATTGAAGATTGGTTGTATCAGAAAAGTTTGCATTTGCCTATGTTGGGTGAACAACCGGATGACATGTATGATGAAGAATGGAAGTTGTTGGATAGACAAGCTTTAGGTGTGGTTAGGCTTTCTTTGGCAAAGAGTGTTGCATATAACATTGTCAATGAAACAACCACATATGGTGTATTGAAAGCTTTGTCTAACATGTATGAAAAACCATCCGCTTCAAACAAAGTATTCCTCATCCGACAATTGGTTAACACTAAGATGAAGGAAGGCATGTCGGTTACCGCTCACATAAATGAGTTTAACTCGATTATCTCTCGTTTAGCCTCAGTTGAAATAAAGTTTGAAGATGAAGTACAAGCGCTACTCCTTTTATCATCATTGCCCGACAGTTGGTCAGGCACAGGCACAGTTGTTAGTAGTGCATCTGGCACTACCAAACTCACTTTCGAGAGTATTCGTGACTTGATAGTAAATGAAGATATTAAACGGAGAAGCAATGGTGAGACTTCTAATTCTAGTTCTTTATTGCATACAGAAAGTAGAGGAAGAAGAAACGAAAGAGGACAAAGTCGAGGCAGGTCCAAGTCCAGAAAAAGGGGACAGTCAAAGAACAAAAAAGATGTTGAATGTTGGAATTGCAAAGAAAAAGGTCACTTTAGAATCCAATGTACAAAGCCAGCTGCAAAGAAAGAAGTAAACAGTGTATCCTCAGAAGAATTAGGTGATGCTCTCATCTGTTCTGTTGAAGATTCAGTTGAATATTGGATTATGGATTCGGGTGCTTCTTTCCATGCTATCTCATGCCCAGATATGGTCAAGAATCTACGAACAGGTAACTTTGGTAAAGTTCATTTAGTAGATGATCAAATGCTTGATATCACGGGTATTGGAGATGTAGACTTGAAGACCTCATTAGGAACTATATGGACATTGAAAAATGTCAGGCTTATTCCTAACCTGAGGAGAAAGTTGATCTCAGTTGGTAAACTGGATGATGAAGGGTTTAATGTTCATTTTGGGGGTGGAAAATGGAAAGTGATCAAAGGAAATTTAGTGATTGCCAAAGGAAAGAAGAGAGGCACTCTATACATGGCAGAAGTTTCTGCTGAAGGTGTTCATGCAATGACCACCGGTCCGAGTCCATCAAATTTATGGCACAACCGACTCGGACACATGAGCGAGAAGGGATTGAAGATGTTGGCTCAGAAAGGAAAGTTTCCAGACTTGAAGAAAGTGGAAACTGAATTTTGTGAACCTTGTGTTCTTGGAAAACAAAAGAGGGTTACTTTTGTTAAGACAGGGAGAACACCGAAAGCTTAGAAGTTGGAGCTTGTTCACTCCGATGTATATGGACCAACTTCAGTTTCATCTCTAGGAGGCTCGAGATATTATGTTACTTTCATCGATGATTCAACAAGCAAGGGTATATTTTCTTAAACATAAATCTGGTGTATTTGATGCTTTTAAGATATGGAAATCTGTTGTTGAACATGAAACTAATTTGAAGGTAAAGTGCTTAAAGTCGGACAATGGTGGTGAATATATAAGCAAACAGTTCATTGACTATTGTGCAAAGGAAGGGATAAAGATGATCAGGACAGTTCCCGGAACACCTCAGCAGAATGGTGTAGCTGAGAGAATGAATAGAACTCTAAATGAGAGGGCTAGAAGCATGAGGCTAAATGCCGAGATACCCAAGACATTCTGGGCCGATGCAGTTAACACTACAGCCTACTTGATCAACCGTTCACCAACCGTTCCCTTAGATTTCAAGTTGCCAGAAGAAATGTGGCAAGGAAAGGAGGTAAGTCTCGAACACTTACAAGTCTTTGGTTGTAGTGCTTACGATTTGTTAGAAGTTGGTTACAGGGATAAGCTAGACTCAAAGTCCAAGAAGTGCACATTCATTGGTTATGGGTCAGAACAAATGGGTTACAGGCTTTGGGATAATGAAGGCAGAAAAGTAATCAGAAGCAAGAATGTCGTCTTCAATGAAAACGAATTATACAAAGACAGAAACACCAAAGGACCATAAATTCAAAAAGAATATGTTGAATTTGAAAGTAGTGAAACAAGAAAAGAAGCTTCATTCGACATTCCATAAAATGGGAATGAGTCAAGCGACAGTGGGAGCTCAGGGGATAATTCTAGTAATGATTCTGAAGAAGAAGAAGAAGAAGAAGAAGTTGCTCCTCAAACTCCAGAATCCCCAGAAACACCTCAAGTTCAACCAAGAAGATCGTCTAGAGTCACTAGACCTCCAGACCGATACTCACCATCTGTCAATTACATACTTCTGACAGAAAATGCTGAACCCAAGTGTTACTCTGAAGCTATGGGGTTGAAAGATTCATTGCAATGGGAGTTAGCAATGAAAGATGAGATGAAGTCGCTTGAGAAGAACAAGACATGGCACTTAACAAAGCTTCCAGCTAGGAAGAAGGCTCTTCAGAATAAATGGGTTTTCAGGGTCAAAGATGAACATGATGGTACCAAACAGTACAAAGCAAGATTAGTAGTCAAGGGATTTCAACAGAAAGAGGGAATTGATTTCAATGAAATATTTTCTCCAGTGGTGAAGATGACTACTATCAGACTTGTTCTCAGTATTGTAGCAGCAGAAGGCTTGCATCTTGAGCAGCTAGATGTCAAGACAGCTTTTCTACATGGTGACCTAGAAGAAGACATCTACATGACACAACCAGAAGGTTTTCATGTTAAAGGCAAAGAAAACTTGGTATGTAAGTTGAAGAAAAGTTTGTATGGTCTTAAACAAGCGCCCAGACAATGGTATTTTAGGTTTGATAACTTCATGGGAAGAGTTGGTTACAAGAGATGTGACAATGACCATTGTTGTTACATCAAGAAGTTCAAGGGTTCTTATATCATTCTACTACTATATGTGGATGATATTGTCACACCCCGATATTTCCACGTATTACCGGTGGGCCCGGTGGGGAGTATCGTGACGTAGTTGATATCATCATGGTCAAATAATCACAGTTCAATGCACAGCGGAAGTCTAAAGTAGTAATATTACAAACCGATTGAAAAAAACATTAAGTATTACAACGGAATGTAAAATGATCCACAAGCGGATCTAAACGAAAGAAATATTGTTCAACAGATTTAAGCATCAAAAGCTTGCAAGACTCTTTAATCGATACTAGGAGTAGCCAGCCCATTTCGTATAGTACTTGCACTTAACCTTTTTGGAAAATACGTCAGTTTACACTGGTAAATACAATTAACCGACTCATTTGAAAAATATTTAGAAAATTGATTTTGATGCACATGGCACAAATAATCTTTTATAACTTGGGACAATTATTTAAAAATAATCTTATATAAAGTTTTATATGTTTGTCGTCCGTCAGGGCCGGTTAGAAGAGCCAGACAAGATTAACTAACACACCACAAGTATAATGCCCACAAGGAAAACTCCTTATTGTGGGATACCTTTTATACATATGCAACTATCAGGTGTATGCCTACACCCCGTGCTTAAGTCGTGGCCATTTCAATGAATGAGCCGAGGATATCCAAGACACGGTCATTAACCCCCCAAAGGCATTGCACCAAACAAAACATATTAAAACGGGTTATGTAAATATACTAATCACAATCCGATTTAAAATAACTACATACCCGACCAAGCAGTATTATTATAATACTGTATCCCAAGCCCGTATAACGGAAAATAAGTTAAAAGTATTTACCTGAGCAAAATATAATTTAACCTCAGCCGTATAACAATCAGCAAGTGCAATTATCTTTTACTGGGCTCCTAAATCTGGAACGAAGGTTTTAATAACCTATTAGTCTATATTTACTTCCATCATTATTCATCATCATACGTTTCCAACTCCACTTTATACATTCGTCATTCATTTCATGTCATTCCATATGTTACATTCGACTTTTAGAAATTTTATCCTGATACTACCATTTATTTTATCCGTACATAGCTTAATTTGCCTCATTAAGACTCAACGGGACCGCGAATGAGGCTTTCAAGAAGTGTATATAACTAATTATGAAAAATATGGAAGTTTTGGCGGACTGCCTTTACGCAACATCATGTTTTGCGTTTAATACGAATCATAAACTTTTCAATATATCATAGTTTATTAATCCGTAATTACTTCATTCGCATTCTTACATTTTGAATTTGTTTTGCTCTTTTAAATTTCATAACTCGTCTTGTGTCATTCGATTCATCACTTTCGACTCTTACGAATCCATTCTATCGTAACCACTACCCGTGATTACATATTTCTTATTAGGCCTTATATGGGCCTCACTCAATCATGAATGTCACGGCCCCCGACCCGGTTTGACCCGTTTCAGGAGCCGCGGGACAGAAAATCCCGTGGTATTTATTTAATTGAGTTTAACAGCGGAAGATTTCATCAGGATCTTTTTAAAACTGCAATTTCCCGATTATTTTATTTCACAACTCGGGACAAACCCCGGTAATTTACAATCATATGATTTCACGGAGAAATCTTTATTTTACAAAACATGTTTCTTTATTTTATATTGAGCCACTTCCTTAAGCTTGTAGTGCTACACGGCACTTTTCCTGGATCACAACAGATCACCTAAAACATGTTTGAAAAAGGTTTTGTCAGCGGGAAATACTGGTGAATCATTCTATTTACTAAAACGACACCTTTGTTATAATTGACAGTATTAAGAGCGATTACAATGTTTCCTGATATCAACCAACTACCCATAGTATTTCTCACTCGAACATCCATCGGTAGCCTCTGAGCCCGATGGTGTCTGTGACTATGGTCATATCACTCATTGGCTAACCCGTTGTCCAATAGTGACGGTTATTAAGTAATGTATACAAAACCCCACATACCGGCTGTAATTTGGTGACTACAAAGACTTAATCCCTGTAATTATAACTTTGAAAATAAACATGCTTTTGAAATTAAATTTGATAAAAAGAGAATGACTCACATTGCAGATTTAATTGAGCAGAGCCTAGCCTACTGATTAGCCTTTTTAACCTAAATTTAATAAAATGCACACGAACTCGGTTAGTAACTAATACAGCATTTACGATAGCTCACGAGATTAACATCCTCACAACGAATGACAAAGTGCGATACTTAAACATCCATCGAATTAACGACGAATAACAAAGCATAAACCCTAATGTGGGCAGCACTTAAACATCCATTGGATAGTTTAATCGATCGGACATTGAATCGTAGCATCGATTGAGTTAATACCCGGTATCGGAGCAGCGCCTCGCTAATAATATATGAAATTTCGACTTCAGAGTACTATTCTTTCGTTTTTGAAAGTTTTAATCGACACCAGTGGACTGTGCAAGTGACGGGCTATTTATAGGTAAAATTAGGGCCTTACGCGGCCCGCGTAACCTATCCCATACATCTTACGTGGCCCGCGTGGCCTCCCAGTCTACAAATAGGTTTGACCAGTCATACGTAGGTGCACAAGATGGTCGACATGTGGCACGGTTACGCTTATCCGGTCAAACCCAATATTGACGCGGCCCGCGTAAGATAAGCTTATCTCTTACGTGGCCCGCCTGAAAACCCAGATTTTGTTTTTTTTTTCTTATTTTTTTATGTAGGGTAAGGTTTCAGGGGTCCGGGTTTATACTTACGGGTATTTTTAGGACTATTTTGAGAGTCCTTACATCCTCCCTACCTTATTTAAAATCTCGTCCTCGAGATTTATTGGAATAAGTGAGGATACTTTCGCTTCATTTCTGATTCCAGCTCCCAAGTGTATTCAGGTCCTCTCTTTGAATTCCACTTGACCTTGACAAGTACTAACCGTTTGTGTTTGAGAAACTTCACCTTTTTGTCTTCTATTTGAAGAGGTTTCTCAACAAATTTTAACTTTTCGTTTACCTCTATATCTTGGAGAGGTACTACCAAAGATTCGTCTGATAGACATTTCTTGAGGTTGGATATATGAAATGCATCATTTACTCCCGCTAATTCTTCTGGTAGTTGTAAACGATAAGCAACTGGTCCTATACGTTGGATCACTGGAAATGGTCCTACGTATCTTGGACTTAGCTTTCCTTTATTACCAAATCGAACTACTCCTTTCCAAGGAGAAACTTTCAATAGTACTTTGTCTCCAACTTGAAACTCCAACGGCTTCCGTCTATTGTCTGCATAACTTTTCTGGCGATCTCGAGCAGTCTTTAGTCTTTCCTTGATTTGAGTAATCTTGTCGGTCGTTTCTTGCACTATCTCAGGACCTGATAATTGACTTTCTCCTATTTCTGCCCAATAAACTGGAGTTCTGCACTTTCTTCCATACAGTGCTTCAAATGGGGCAGTTTCAATGCTTGCATGATAACTATTGTTATAGGAGAATTCAATTAATGGTAAGTGATCGTCCCAATTTCCACCAAAATCTATCACACATGCTCGGAGCATGTCTTCCAGGGTTTGGATTGTCCTTTCACTTTGTCCGTCTGTCTGAGGATGATATGCAGTACTTAAATTTAGGCGAGTTCCCATAGCTTCTTGGAAACTTTTCCAGAAGTGGGAAGTGAAACGACTATCCCTATCTGATACAATGGAGAGTGGAACTCCATGTAAGGATACAACTTCATCTACATACAACTTTGCCAACCTTTCCATACTAAAGGTTTCTTTCATAGGTAGAAAGTGAGCTGATTTGGTTAACCGATCCACAATTACCCAAATCGCATCATTACCTTTTCTGGTTTTGGGTAACTTAGTAACAAAATCCATTGTTATGAGTTCCCATTTCCATACAGGCATTTCTAATTGTTGCAGTAGACCTGAGGGTTTCTGGTGTTCTGTCTTAACTTGTGAACAAGTAAAACACTTAGAAACATGTCTAGCTATGTCCTTTTTCATTCCTATCCACCAGAAATTATTTCTTAAATCTTGGTACATTTTATTGTTTCCTGGATGCATGGTATACCTAGATTTATGAGCTTCTTCTAATATCTTATGTCTTAATTCTCCTTGCTTAGGTACCCAAATCCTTTTCTTATGGAATCTCCAAATTCCATCACATCCTTGCTCTAATTCTTTTATTCGTCCTTTCATTCCTTCAGTAACATCCTCTATTGTTGTATTTTGAACATTCTTCAGTTGCTCCATTAAATCTAATTGTAGATTTAATCTGAGAGCACGAACTCGTCTTTGTTTTTCATGGTACTTACGACTTAAGGCATCCGCAACTACATTTGCCTTTCCTTCGTGATACTGAATATCACAGTCGTAGTCACTTAGGATTTCCATCCATCTTCTTTGCCTCATGTTCAACTCTTTTTGCCCAAATATATATCTTAAACTTTTATGATCTGTATAGACAGTGAATTTACTTCCGTATAGATAATGTCTCCAAATCTTAAGGGCAAAAATTACGGCTCCTAATTCTAAATCATGAGTCGTATAATTCTCCTCGTGCTTTTTCAATTGTCTTGATGCATACGCAATTACCTTCTTGCGTTGCATTAGCACACATCCTAATCCTGGTTTTGAAGCATCACAATATACTTCAAAATCTTCCGTTCCTTCTGGTAAAGCTAGGATTGGAGCGTTTGTTAACTTCTGCTTCAAGATTCTAAAGGCTTCTTCTTGTTTAGGTCCCCATTCAAACTTAATTGCTTTACATGTTAACTTAGTTAATGGTACAGCTATTTTGGAAAAATCCTTAATAAACCGTCTATAGTATCCGGCTAAACCTATAAAACTTCTGATTTCCATTGCGGTTTGCGAAACCTTCCATTTGGTAATTGCCTCTATCTTAGCAGGATCTACGTGAATACCTTCATGATTCACCACGTGTCCTAGGAATTGTACTTCTTGCAGCCAAAATTCACACTTTGAGAATTTGGCGTAAAGCTTTTCTTTTCTTAACAAAGTTAAGAGTGCATGTAAGTGCTTACTATGCTCGTCCTGACTTTTGGAATAAATAAGTATATCTTCAATAAAAACAATTACAAATTTATCCAAATACGGTTTACAAATTCTATTCATCATGTCCATGAATGCTGCAGGTGCATTTGTTAACCCGAAGGGCATGATTGTAAACTCGTAATAACCATACCTAGTTCTGAAAGCAGTTTTAGGTATGTCTTCCTCTTGTACCTTTAATTGATGATATCCGGAGTGTAAGTCGATCTTAGAAAAGTATCTAGCTCCTTGAAGTTGATCGAAAAGATCATCAATTCTAGGTAATGGGTATCGATTCTTAATTGTAACCTTATTCAATTCTCTATAATCAATACACATTCTCATTGAACCATCCTTCTTTTTCACAAACAACACTGGTGCTCCCCACGGGGATGAACTAGGTTGTATGAAACCTTTACTTAGTAATTCATCTAATTGCTTTTTTAGTTCTAACATTTCTGTAGGTGCTAACCGATAAGGAGCCTTGGCTATCGGTATAGTTCCTGGGATTAGATGAATTCTAAATTCTACTTCCCTATCGGGTGGTAATCCTGGTAACTCTTCTGGGAATATATCTGAGTATTCAGAGACTACAGGAATTTCCTTAAGTTCCTTACCCTTAGTACTAATGATTACTGAAATCATATATACTATTCCTTGCTTTCGTTCATAACCAGCAACTTTCATTACTGATATGAACTTCATGGGTTTACTTGGTTTATCTCCTATAATTATAATTACTTCCCCAGTAGGTGCCTGAATTTCTATAGAGTTCTTGTCACAAAGGATTCGTGCATGGTTGGCTACTAACCAATCCATTCCTAACACCACATCAAATTCGGCTAATTTCATTGGTAATAGGTTTGCATAAAATTTATGACCTAAAAGTTCTATATTTCCTTCCCGCAAAACCCTATCTATTTTAACTGAATTCCCATCTGCTGTTTCGACTGTAAAAATCTGCCTAAGGTTAGTTAAGGGTAAGTTAAGAGCTTGGCAGAATGAAGTATTGATAAAACTTGGGTTTGCACCAGACTCAAATAATACTTTTGCGTAAATGTTGTGAACTAAGAACGTACCAGTTATCACGTCAGGAATTAGCTCGGCTTCCTGAGTAGTTAACTGGAAGGCTCGAACATTCTTCTTGGTAGCTCCGTCGGCTGGCTTAGCTTTGTTGTCTGCTGGTTTGATCAATTTAGGACATTCTGTTTTGAAATGCCCATTTTCTCCACAGTTAAAGCAGATTCTTGTTTTCTTTCTGCAATCTTCTTCACGATGTCCTACAACTTTGCAAAAGTTGCAGGTTACATTGCATCTACCATAATGTTTCTTTCTGCAATTCCTGTAGAATGGCGGGTTTGAAGATTGCCCTGTTCCTCTTCTCTTGAAGCTGCTATTATTGCCCGTACGAAACCCTTGGGTAATTTTCTGAGCTAGTTCCTTTTTCCTGTTTTCATCTCTTGTGCGTACCAGTTCGTCAGTTAGGGTGTTGGCTAATTCCACTGCATCGTCAATAGTACGAGGTCTTGCAGCTTTAATGATATTGCGGATTTCGCTAATTAATCCCCAAATATAGCGAGAAATGAGTACCGGTTCTGGCGAAGCCAATGTTGGTACCACTCTAGCATATTCAAAGAATGTCGAAGTATAACCGCGACAATCTACACCCGTCATACGATGGTTTAGGAACTTATTTGCCATTTGATCTTTTTCGTATTCGGGACATAATTTTCTTTCTATTAAATGCTTAAATTCTTCCCAATTCATGGCGTAAGCCATATTCCTTCCTTTGGCTTGAAGTACCGTATTCCACCATTCTAGTGCCCATTCTTTGAAAAGATTTGACGCGTACATAACTTTGTCGTTTTCGGCACATTTACTGATTATAATCACTGCCTCGGTTTTCTCGAACCAACGCAGTGCTGCAGTTGCCCCTTCATTGCCTGCAAATTCAGCTGGTTTACAAGCAAGAAATTCTTTGTAAGTGCAACCAGGTGTTGCAGCTTTCATTTTCTTAGGGAGCGGAGCTTGCCGTGGTTCATGATTAGTATGATTACCGCCTCCATTTACGCTATTACTGAAGTTATCTTCAGAAATACGTTTGCTGAGAATTATTTGTTGAGGTTCAACAGGTTTCTGTACAGCAGCAACTATTGCTGGAATAGCATTGGCTATCCCTTGAGCAACGATATTTTCTATATCTTGCCTAGTCATAAATTGATCCTCTGGGTGTTGTTCAGATTGATTAACCTCATTAACTGGTTCATTATTAGCATTTTCTATCTGATAATGAATATATTTTATTAGTAACAATTATACACAAAATAATCATACAAATTTCATAATACACATATAGCCAAAACTATCGATTTCTCGATTCTATTTTTATATATATTTTATAATATGCTTCACTACACACCCTTTTATTTTACAAAGTTTTATTTGTAGTTAATTTACAGACTGATTCTAATTATTTATTTTACAACCACAGTTTCACATTCTCACACCACATTATCCCTTGTCAGTTGGTATTTCAATAACGACGTTCCCTCTCGTCGTATTTCCAGGAGATCCGTTCTCCTACTTCTCTGATCCTATTTCCTGCGTCCACCAGCTCCTCGCCAAAGTGGCGGAGTTCAGCTAAATTCTCATTGCTCATCGGTGGGTTTGGTATAGGTTCTGGGTCAAACTGAGCGGAGTTCAGCTAAATTCTCGGGCTTCGGTCAATACATGACCATCCCTTAATATACCATTTCCATTTGTTCGTTCACCGTATTTGGTGTTAATTCACCTACGTTCTCTAACGTGTCTCTTACTAATGAGTATCCTATATTACACGTTGCATTTCTTACGTAATGTTTCCAAAATTTGTAAATAATTATTATTTACTGACTTCTACGATTTGATCTTTTAAAGTTAATCACACTTAGTACTCATTGTATATAAGTATTGTTGTACGCGTTGTACTTACTTTCAATTCGAACATATTTACGAAATGTCTTTAGCTAACATCTCAACTAATATTCTTTCCATACCTTTCATCAACATTACCAAGTTCTCATTTCCGCCTTAGAATTTCTCAACTAAAATTTATGACCGATTTACCCTTATAATGAGGTCTTATCTGTTTAACATTATGCCAACAATTTCAACAAAACATACCATAACATTTCTCATTTATTTATACATTTCACTTTGATTTCGAATATTCAAACACGTATACACCTTCATGTAGATAAATTCGAAGTGATTGCGAAATCACTTACCTTTAGTGTTCATGTTCATGTTCGCCTCATTGCTTCCTCTTACCCCGTTTGCCATCCATACTTGAATCAACTGACAAGATTTCCATCCTTACATATTATTACATTCGTAACATTGTTAGCTTATGTGAGCATACACACAACTATTCATTTTCTTTATATTCATGCGTTATTTGACTTTCATTAGTCAAATTTCATATAAACGAGACATTTATTATTAGTTATCTCATTTCCAATCCATACAACTAAACTATCGTCAAGCATAACACGTAAATCACTTAATACATAACACATTAACTCTTTACTTTAACATTTGTGTCTAATGGCCATTCCATGATATCCCTATACTATTGACTTTTAGATAGTCAACTGTCTTGCTTACACACTTCAAACTTTTGAACATGTAATCATCTAAATATGATAGACCGTAATATTAATATTCTACGTATTTCATACATACAATTTACGTGACCCTCCAAACAATACACATATATACATTCACTTTCACGTACTTTCACATGCTAATGCTTCATGATTCTATAAATAATAAATATCATTCAAGTTAACTGTATGACATAATTCCAACATATCCTTTACTAATAAGCTCGTATGATTCGCATTTAGCACATATTTGCCTCTTAATCATAACAAGGCAAATCATAAAATACACATAAGCATCACACCATTCAAGTAAAAGGTACAAGCCTCTAATGCATAATTCTGATCAAAGCATCCATTCATCCGAATTTTCATACGAATTACATCTAACTCACATTCTTCAAATTATTTTCACCACTAATCTCATCATTTTTATATTCATTTCTTAACAATTCCGGTTCCTTCACATATCCAAATACTTTAGTCTATATTTACTTCCTTCATTATTCATCATCCTACGTTTCTAACTCCACTTTATACATTCGTCATTCATTTCATGCCATTCCATATTTTACATTCGACTTTTAGAAATTTTATCCTGATAATACCATTTATTTTATCCGTACATAGCTTAATTTGCCTCATTAAGACTCAACGGGACCGCGAATGAGGCTTTCAAGAAGTGTATATAACTAGTTATGAAAAATATGGAAGTTTTGGCGGACTGCCTTTACGCAACATCATGTTTTGCGTTTAATACGAATCATAAACTTTTCAATATATCATAGTTCATTAATCCGTAATTACTTCATTCGCATTCTTACATTTTGAATTTGTTTTGCTCTTTTAAATTTCATAACTCATCTCGTGTCATTCGATTCATCACTTTCGACTCTTACGAATCCATTCTATCGTAACCACTACCCGTGATTACATATTTCTTATTAGGCCTTATATACATATTTACATTTACCGAAACTTAAATTTTACCTCATTGGCGATCTTGGAGCGAGCACACTTTCGAGTGAGCCGTCAGTTTGAGTTCAAGCACTACTACTTGTGCTTGAATCCCTCAAACCTCGGCTCTGATACCAACTTGTAAGGCCCGTCTTTGCGTCTAATAAAAATGACGACCAAAACCACTAGAAACATAAACTTTTTAAAAGCGTCCAACTTTTCGCAATTTAAGGCAACATTACTAATATCATTTATGCACAATTTTAACAAAATTTGGGCATGACCCGTTCATAAGACGAGCATATCCCTGTTTTAACCATCATCAAAACAAATAAGTCTACAACCCGTTCGACTAGACACGACTAAAAACCATACATCAAGTGTTAAAAAGTGCAACGACTAACAAGGTTATACAAAACGAGCATTTTGACCCAAAACATTAATATGAAATAACGGAAGCGCTTGATGGTCATAATGTGTGCATGAGCTCGCTCCAAATTGCCAAGTCGCCTAAAGTGAGGATTTACCTACATTCAACATAAACAAATAATTTAGTATTTCATCACTAATTTAGTATTTGCCAAGTCGCTATGAACGGATACTAGTAACATTACATAACTTCCATTCGATGCGTTCATGACGAACAACATATTCTTTACATTCATACATCATACTCCAATCCGAGAAAGGCGGATCGAGTAGACTTTCATACATTACATACTTAACTTCCCATACCCGGTTCAACTAAAAGAACCGGATATGATGCATTATCTTTCATAACTTTTTCATTCCTCACAATCCGTTATGACGGATCTTACTTTTACTTTCGAAAAATCATAGAATTCAAATCTCACAATTTTAACATAACAACACAATTCGATTGAAATTATTATGCATATAATATCATAATAGAAATAGGGTGTACACTAACGTACCTCGATCTTGTGAACCTTCCGATTTCCTAGTATTGGATCCTTTTTCCTTCACGCCTATAACAACACGTTCATTCGTTTATTTAGTACAACCAAATCTCATTCGTTCGTCTTCCAAATCATACATATTATTCTTCTAAGCATTTCATCAAACACTTGGTGGTCATCATATTTACAAGTATTATGTACAAGCATACAAGGCATGAATTCCTACTATTTCATCATATAATTCATCAACAATACATACATGTTCATATTTTTCTTTCATCCTACATAAATTTCTGAGATTCAAACATTACAACATCACCATATTTCAAGATTTCACATAACTATAACCACTTTGATCATCCTATTTGTAACATTCCTATTTTTATCATATAAGAATTTTAGGGTTGTTTAAATTTATTAACTACTAGTAACTAGTTTTATTTTTAATATAATTATTCGACCCAAATAGTTTTAAAAACTATTTCATATATAGTTGGTTGGAATATCCTACCAATTAATTGGCCTGTATATGGGTGACCTTTCTAATAAAATAAAAGTATATAAAAACTCATATAATTAGACGGGTAGATTACGGGTAAGTTGATTGTTAGAAATATGAAGTACCTAGACGGGCCTAGTGACCGTCTAATAATTAAATTGTAAAAATATATTGTATTTAGACTTACTCCGTTTTTAATAAAACTTGGTTCAAAATGTAGACACAAATATTCTCGTTCTAATAACATATTCATCTTTTTATAAAACATCGTATTTTAAAAGTTATACGCGCCAAATAAAGTAAAGTAGTTAAATTAATAATAATATAATAAAACATATCAATTGAAGATATGTTGGCTACGTGTGCATGTAGGGTATGAATATTATGATTAGTGTACATAAAATAATAATGAGCACATCTACGTGTCCTTACAACAACAGTTCGTAGGCAACAAATGAGGCAAACCTTTCAACTATAAATATGAAAGAAAGCAAACACTTAAAATCGTTCAAGTTCTTTCCATTTCTTCAATTCTTTCGCTTATTCTCTCTCAATATATATATATATATATATATATATATTATTTACCCTATAATAATAATAAAGCCATACCCCATTTTAAGTATTTTAACTCCCGATTACCGCTACCCTTTCCGATTGATCTGAGCCCCATAACACATGTCAAGGCTCTGCCTGACTAAGTTCATTGGGGTTCTGTCTCGTGACATAGGGACAAGGTTGAATTAAGGGTACTATACATAACACGAGTACAAAAATATATTTTTAAAAATAGCTTAGAAGTTATACCTAAAATTTATACCAGGAGGCTTTCTAGTTGAACCTGTAAATAAAAACCCGGACCCCTGAAACCCCAATCCATATCAAGAATCAAGAAAATCAGATGTTTGGTCTTCTAATCAGTTGAAATTCGCTCGATTCTTTTCTTCTTTTCTTTATACGTTGGTGTTCTAATCAACAATCACCAAAGCGATGTTCTGTCCGATCGATTCAGGAACCAACTAACGATTTCCAAAATACTGTACTTTGTGAATTTCGTTAAACGGAATCCAAAGTGCTATACTTTGTGAATTTTGTTAAGGTTCGAATCTCGTGACTACCGTTAGGTTTGATTTGGGTTTTACACAAATACGTATTCCATTCTGTTAAATTATATGTTTAAATATCAAAATACTCCCAACTATACACTTACAATCAAACAAGCTGTTAAATCATCAGAAGATTCAGAACAATAAAGTATATGCTTAATTATCAGAAGGAGTAGAATCAAGAAGCTTGTTAAATCAATACTGCATGCTTATAATGTGAGTCATTCTCTTTTCACCAAATTGTTTCCAAAACCCTATTTATTTTCAAAGTTATAATTACAGGGATTAAGTCTTTGTAATCTCCAAGTTACAGCCGGTATGTGGGGTTTTGAATACAATACTTGATAACCGTCACCATTGGACAACGGGTTATCCAAGGGGTGATATGACCATAGTCACAGACACCATTAGACAACGAGATAGCCAATAGGTGGTCGAGTGACAAATACCGTGGGTAGTGGTTGATATATATAAACATTGTAACCGCTCTTAATACTGTGAATTATAACAAATATGTTTTGTTCAAAAATGAATGAACTCACCAGTATTTCATGCTGACAAAATCTTTTTAAAACGCGTTTCAGGTGATGACAGTAGATTGGAATAAGAGTGATGATACGGCATCGAAAGGCATAAAGAAGTGGCTTATTTTATCAATTAAATTAAATTAAGAAAAGTTGTTTTATGTATTCGGATTTATCCTATATTAAAGCTACCTTTCAAAATAGGGTTTTATCTCATCTATTTAATAAATAAAAATCCGGTGTTTCAAACTCTGATATTTTTCCTAACTCACGGTTCTGATGAAATTTCCACTGCACTACTTTTCTAAATAACCACCGGTACCACTTGGCTGCTCGCGGCTCTCGATTCCGTCCAGGGTGGGGTCGGGAGTCGTGACAGAAGGTGGTATCAGAGCCACTTGTTTAAGCCATTAGGTGTTGTAATAAAATACCTAAGTTTAAACGAAGAGTTAGGAACTTGATATTTCTGGTAGCACTCAGGATAGTATTTAGACTTGAACTTAAGAAAGATGCCTTAATATAAGCTTCGAGATATGCTAAATACTCGTGTAAATAAAATGTGATGGGTTTTTGTTATGCCGTAAGAATAATGATTAGAACGTTGTAAGTATAATAAATAAGTAATAACACTTGACCACTGTTATTTCTTATTTATTGGTACTACTTTGTTCTAGAATATGATCCGTCAGGTAAATACTAATTTCCTTCTTCTTTGTTGAAAGTCATAATGCACTTTCCAAATCACGATTTAAGAAAAATACTATTTACGGGAAATATAAATTTCTTCTCCGGCAAGACTGGGTATGGTGTAGCAGACTCTCCAGCTTGTCCGGATATAATGGGGTTACCTCTCCGGCGAGAACCGGATAAGACGGGGTATATAATATGTCAAACAAGTGACAAGATTTCCCTAAATAGTATCATGGCCAGATATCTGACTGGTTCTTAGAAATATAAATATGTTAAATACATTGACCTTACTAAGGGTATGTATAGTACAGCATGTGAAATATATATCTATAAGGAATTCCAAAAGTCAATTAAGAATAAAGCACAAGCATATGTGTCAATAATAAATCTAGATTTCTTTATCAGGAATCCCTTGCATATATCTATAATTCCGATATCAAACATTATTTCGTTTGATCATCTGCCTCGTAACTCATACGACAAAATAAACGATGGGAACCCTTTAAGTTGGGACGCCATCAAAAGTATAAGAATTACCAATGCGTTACCATAAGCTATTAACGCAAGTAAGAAGCATGTAAAGTTGTGCTAGTGCACAAGAAAACACACGAAACTTAAATTATACGTCCACAGACGTCGAAGTATATCACACACGACTTTCAAGGAAAGGCCTTGTAAGTCCCGTTTAACCGGATCTTTCAATGATATCAAACCTAATCTTGTGAGAGTGCGGAAACCAATCACAAGATGATTCAAGATAAACTGAAAAATATGAAAAACAAAGAACAAACCGAATCACTTTCAACACTTGCACACGATTCTATTACTTGAATAAGCAAAACCGTCTAGTACAAGTGTTCTTCACCAACTCAATCGCCTCTCTCTCTCTAGCTCTATAGAAGTTCTGTCACAATGAGGTTCCTAGAGGTTCAAACCTAAAAACAGGTTGAAAACTTGTTTATATACATGGACAAGCCCACTTCCCACATGGGCTCCCCTTGGGCCTGCTTGGCCCACATGGCCTAAAGCTTGGCCCAAGTGACCTATAAAGGTCCAAAACCTAATAAAAACTAACCCGGTAAGGCCCAGTTCGTAACCACAACTCGTTCTATGAATTTGATGCGTCAATCTCACACTTTAGGGCCTAACAATCTCCCCCTAGACTGATGCCATCAAATTGTCTTCATAACATGAAATCAGTGACGTCTTCAACACATGAAATCAGCGACGTCTTCAACGAAGTCTATGATGGTCGGTATGCTGCAGATGTTGTGGAAGTTCTTGACTTCTGAACTCTCAGCACTGGGTCTCTTTCTTCAGCTCTTGTGGTTAGCTTCATATCAGGATGTCGATCAGCTTTTGCTTGAAAGTCTTTGTCAGAAAGAATGTGAGAGGAGGATTCTCAACAGCTCTTTTCTCCTCCAGTCCTTTTTCTTTCAAGCAGGTTCATGGTACTTCTTCAAATGTACTTTCACTGTCAGACAGCGTTTCGTATCCGGTTCTTCTGACTCAGGTACATCTTGTTGTTGAGCTGCTTCAGGCTTCTTCAGCAACTAACGGCATCTCAGTCTTCATCAACCCCTGTTCTTGATTGAAATCAAGTTCTGCACATGCTCACAAACTCATAAGCAAACATTTCTTATGCAACAGGGAGAGTACCATATGAACACTAGGTACATCCAAGTACTTGTACTCGGATTTCACAATTTAAATTCTTTCAACTTTTGATGATCAGTCAAATCTTCAAGAACGGTTACATTTTTTAATTTTAAGAGAACAAAAAAAAACACTCTATTTTTGGATTTTTGATTTTATAGAAAAACAAGACACTATTTTTGTATTTTTTTGAATTTTTCTATTTTTTATTTTTTTAAAGAACTAAAAACATATAAAAACTCAAAATATAAACAACTACCATAATATACAATTACAATTGCAATGGGATCAAAATTCGTTCTCAGGCAGACTAAGGAACACTTTTCAGTACGAGCCTAATCAAACTGGTCTATGCGATTGCCAATATGTTTGTCCACTTAAACTTTAACGCTCAACTTTCAATTTTTCAACTTTGTGATTTGCTTAAGGTAATATTATACTATTATACCCGTGTATCCCATTCCAAGGCATACCCCTGCGATCAAGGTAAGCACAACGATTCATCGTAACAGGTGAGTATACTGATGTCATCCTTTTTGATTTACAACGTTAGACCATTGGTGACAGGTCAGTACTTTCGTACAGCAGAGCGACCAATGATTGTGTCCAACGAGGGCGAGGTAAATACCATTTTGGTACGAATTTGGCTCTTTGAGCATTTGGAATTTTCTCATTTTGAGATTTGATTCCTTAGGGTTTTTGTCCTCTTGGGATCTTTTAAGATATCCTGACTGTGTCTAGGTCTGCATATAATCTGGATGCAACAGAAGGACAGCCAAGATATCCCCGAATGATTCAACAATATAAAGACCCGAAACCTCAGATGTTGGCTATCTATCAACGCAAGATTTAAGACCATAAAATCATACGCCGTTGGTATGTTACCCACATGGTACATAGTTCGTTATGTTTATATCACTTAGTATCTTTTATCATTTTGAGCATCAAGCATATCGACATATCGCAGTAGATTCTAGTCTTTTCAGCTATGGCACCTTACATGTGTTAGTCAAACCCTTTAACACAAACGTTTATTTCACTTCCCATATCATGCAATCTTTCTTTTGGACATTTTCATTTTTCTAATGTTTTTGTATTTTTCTCATTTTCTCCCCCTAAAGCAATACTTATATATACAGCAAACTCTTTTTGTATTTTTCTTTTCTGAGTTTTCTCCCCCTAAACTCTATATCTATCTATATGTTCCTCTCCCCCCCTAAATTTGTGCATAAATCTTGTATTTTTACGCAAATTTACCATTTACTAGAGAAAGGACACTTTATGTACAAAGTTATAAACTAAAAAAGAAAATATTTTTGCTTAACCGTTCTGTCATCAGATTGAAGACTAATCAATATTCAAATCAAAGTACTGAATTTAAACGGTACCTTTTGTTGATCTTATCTTACTTCTTTTATCTCCTCCAAAGGAAACATATCATCTGTAAAAAAAATTTGAACTTTTTGCAACAGTGAAATGTTACCCATTTTATCTCTGGAACAACCGCTATCAACATTCCAGAGATTGTCAATAGCTCCTCCTTAGTTGTTCCTGAAAAATAAGGAGATTAGTAAGACATGGGTACCCAGGCCATCGTGGTCCTGGGATTTCCTGAAGCATCAAAGTAGGACACTTCCTTTAAGCACAAGTCCCCTTTTGTTTCAAGGATTGGAGACATCGCTGCTTTAGATTTGGGTTTCCAAATCTGTTTCGGTTTAACAAACGTGTTCATTGCCTTCGGTTGAGCAACTTTAGCTGATTCAGGCTTGTCAGTTTTAGAAAAACGTTTTTGTTCTTGAACAGCCTTGCGTTTGTTTTTAGCAGTGTTCCAATCCCCATCAGAAGGTTTAACCTTGAGATTCACATTCTTCATTACCTTAGGTGATGATACCTTCATCGGCTTGGAACGATTGTTATCCTTTGGTGTAACCCTCTGATTTCGCATATAATAGGATACATGGGGACGCCGTGTGCAGCTTCTAGCAATATGAGCCACAATGCCACAGTTGTAGCAAGTCTGTCTTTTTATCAGAAAGACGTTTTGAGCAGCTTGATTTGCTCTAGCAGGTCCTGAAGGACGAACCGGTCCTTTTTGCGTTGGATGCGCCTGCACTTTACTCTTAGACGTAGACGAATTTGGGTGTTTGTATTTACTGTTTGCATAACTCTTTTTGCTATGAGCACCATTCTTCGTCTTTTCTCCTTGATTGGAGCCTTCATTCACCTTGTCACGAGCCTTATGAGGATTATTGCTGTCTTGTCCTTGATGAGCAGACTTCTTATATCCTCGATTTTGATCTGCTCGTTTTGGCTCCTTTTGCGTGTTGTGAACCGGCTCACAAACATCAGCACAAGAGTGAGTATTGGTACTTTGCTGCACTTTTGGACGATGAACACAATTTCTAGCAATGTGTCCAGGAATTCCACAGTTGAAACATGTCTGCCGTTTCAATGTATGGAGATTCTGAGAACAAGCTGCATTAGCCGATCTGATTGGTCTAGATGACCGAGCTTGCTTAGCTTGCTTAAGTTGCTTTGGTTGTGTTCCGCGTGCCTTTTCTGAATTCTTCTGTACCTGTTGATCAGAACTAGCACAAGCATGAGATTCAGACAGATGATGTTTTTCGTCTTTAATAATTTTATCAGGATCATTTTGAAAAGACGATTCAGTTTCTGTTTTAATTTCCTTTTCAGAAACATTTTCTTGTGACTTTTCATTTAATGTGACCACCTCTTCTTTTTCAAAATCTGGTTTAGTCTTAATTTCAGAAGATGTAGAAGTTTCATCAACACGTGTTTCATCAACACATTTGTCATGTGAATCTGATTCAGGTTTGTTTTCAACTGCAGTTTCCAATGGGGTCCCACTAGATTCAACATTAGGGACGCCCACTGAGACAGATTCAGAAGAAGAATCAGGATACTCTTGATTTTCTTGTGAAGAAGTTTCAGTGGTTTCACTGAATGTATCCTGGGGGACCTCACCTGTAACACTGTCATCAACCAAGGGGTTAGAAACATCACATTCACAATCATTAACTGAAGAAAATTCATCACCAGACTTATTGTTCAAAGTTTCAACACAACCATCATCAGTTTTGCCCAAAACATCAGACTCACTTGACGAAACATAAGCACAAAACGACGCAAACAAAGACCTACTAAAAGCAATATCAGATTCAGTTTGTTCAAAATAATTTTCAGAAATATTAGAATGAACAACTGGTTCACTCCCAAGAACATCTCCACACTTTACTTCAGATACTTTATCTGCACATGAATACGAAGTGTTAGGATCAATTGAGCCTTTAGAAACAAAATTTATTTGAGTAGACTTCTGTTTCTCAATTGGTCTGTCATTAAATGATGACTTATTGTTTTTGGGACCATAAGTCATTTTACTTTCATTCATCATCTCCTCCTCAGTCATAGGTAAATAAGTATAATTGTCATTATAGGGAGGAGGAGCCTGATTAAAACCCAAACCACGCCCGTTCTTTTCCTTGTATGCGAGCTGTTGATCACACAAGTTTTTGACTAATTTGCTGGAAGAATCAAATTTCTTTATATTGAGTTCATTTATTTGATATCTATCTCTGATATCCTCCAGTTCTTTAGTCACATTGCATAATTTCTCCTGAACATATAAGAGTTGAGTTGTTTTCACACTTACATCATCTTTGAGTTTGATGATGTCTTTTCGCTGAGCTTCAATCTTTTCTTTATAAAGTTTTTCATTCTTTGATAAAGTAAAATTTTTATTTTTTATGTCTTGATAATCTTGTATTAGCTCAGCGTTGTGTAAATGATATGCCTCAACCCTTTCTCTACATTCAGGAGTGCAAAAAACAGAAAGTATCTCTTCTCTGGTAATTTCTTGAGCCACTGGTTTGTGAAACATGAATGCCATAATTTCAGTGGGTGGTTGATACTTTTGTTCTTCTCCTCAAAACACAAACTAAACAAGAACCCGTGTACTCGCTAACTCAAACACTCAGCAGTCGAATGAACCAGCTTTCTAAACCGCACCTCAAAAATCTGTCAAAACTTATCACACCAAACCAAACCAAACCTTTTTTTTTAATTTTATTTTCTTATTTTAATTAGAATATAAAACAAACTATTATTATTATTATTAAAACCTAATGATTATGGAATGATGACCCCAATGATTAATATGATAATTATTATAAATATTATTATTATTATAATAAAACAAAACAAAAACTGTCGTCTTCTTCGTTTAAAAATTACCGAACCGAAACCCTAATTTTCTGCCGCTCGATGTGATAGCAACGGATGATGAAAGGAGAATGGCTGGAGACGTAGTGCAGATCGGAGAAAACGGTGGTCGGAGTTTGAACGAAGACGAAGATGATCAGAGGATGATGAACTTAATAACGATGAAGGTGGTGACTACCGGAGAAGGTTGATGACCGTGATGTGTGGATTAGTAACGACGACGAAGAAGTTGCAGGTGGTGGTCATCGGAAGCCAGAGAAGATGACCGGAGATGACGAGGTTATGGTTATGGAGGTGTGATTGACGGTGACACAGATGATCAGACTCAAAAATGGTTAACGAAGGTAGGCTAATGATGACGAATGATGATGATGTTGCAGGTATGTTATGATCAGACCGGAGATGCAGGTAATGGAGATGACCGGAAATCAGTGGACTCGAGAACTCACCACTCGAAACCTTGGTTACGACTTGTGATGAAATGGCAGTGTACTCGAAACCTGGTGACAGACTCGGGACCTCCTGAAACTCGATGTGGCTGATTGCGACTCGAGAATGAGGTTGCGACTCGGAGATGAACAACTCGAGACCTTGAAAGATGAAAGGAGCTCTGGTTGCGACTCGAAAGGTTGCGACTCAGAGAAGGTGATTGTCGAAACCGTGACTCTGAACCGTTGTTGCGACTCGAGACCTTCTGTGGTGTTGTGAAGATGACTCGAGACCGGATATTAATTGAGTCGAGACCTTTGAAGTTGTGAAGTTGAGTCGAGACTGTGATGACCGCAGTGAGGTTGTGAAGATGGAATGTGATTGCGACTCGAGAACAGTGTGGAATAGATATTTTGGGAGTCGAAACCGTTGAGATGATAACTCGAGACCAGTGAAGATGACTCGAGACCTTAAAATCAATTATGAAATCAAGTCGAGACCGTGAAGAGTAGAAACCGTGATGACTCGAGACCTCCTTTGTGTTTTGAAATGATATTTTTCAAAAGGAAAGTTATATCCAAAAGATAATTCGGAAACTTTGTTTCAAAAATCTGTTGACTTTTGAAATAATAAAGAATGTTTTATCTTGGAAATCCAATCCCTAAAATTTGGGATTTAATAAATTCTTTCAAAAGTTTAAATATTTTGAGATTTTTTCCGAAAATATTAAAAGATTTGAAACAATTTTTTTTAACACCTTTCCAAAGATCAAACCACCAAAATATAACAATTTTCAAATAAAATTGATGAATATGATGAAGAACGCGAAGAACACGATGAATGTTCTTGGTGATTTTAAAAAAATTTCTTCGAAAAACTTGAATATTTGATATCAAAACGAGCCTAGAACACGTTCTAAAGGCTCTGATAGCACTTGTAAGTCCCGTTTAACCGGATCTTTCAATGATATCAAACCTAATCTTGTGAGAGTGCGGAAACCAATCACAAGATGATTCAAGATAAACTGAAAAATATGAAAAACAAAGAACAAACCGAATCACTTTCAACACTTGCACACGATTCTATTACTTGAATAAGCAAAACCGTCTAGTACAAGTACACCACAATCGAATCGCCTCCACTCTAGCTCTAGAGAAATTGTGTAACAATGAGGTTCCTAGAGGTTCAAACCTAAAAACAAGTTGAAAACTTGTTTATATACATGGACAAGCCCACTTCCCACATGGGCTCCCCTTGGGCCTGCTTGGCCCACATGGCCTAAAGCTTGGCCCAAGTGACCTATAAAGGTCCAAAACCTAATATAAACTAACCCGGTAAGGCCCAGTTCGTACCATAACTCGTTCTATGAATTTGATGCGTCAGTCTCACACTTTAGGGCCTAACAGGCCTTTTGAAAATATAATTGGACATGACGACACCAATGCGAATCCCGTCAGTGGAAGAATTACTAATAAAAAAGCAGCACATGGCCACGTGATCCTACAAACGACATGAATCTTGCTGAGGTACGATAGAACAAGATTTCACAACCATCGGTGCACAGTCTAATCAGAGTCATAATTATTAGCACTGCAAAAGGAGTCACATACCTTTGCAATCCCCTTATTTCATTTTATTCGACATTCCTTGGTAATGTCACTTAACAACAGTTATCACACGAAATTTCAGATAAAATTCTTAAATTTCTTTTGTTGAAATTCTAACCTCTGTGAATAGACTTTTGCATTGCTCCCCCTAATGGTCATCATACCATTAGAATTTCTTTCATAATAGCGAATATTGATTTGTTTCATTTCTTGATAAATCCACAAGTTACACATGCACTGTTTATTGCGCATGTGGTTCGTTTGATTTATGAAGACCACTGGAGGGCTTCATTCCAATTTGTTGTTTTATCCAAACTCAAATATCATTCCAATATACTTGATTTCTGCACTGTAAACCGCATTATTACAAAACAATGACTCTTTGATATCGAGTCAATAAAGTTCTTGAAAAACTCAATTTCCTTTGGCATACATGGTTTTGTTGTGACCATGTCCGAACTTTCTTATTGATACATGAACTCGTTTTGTTTAAACCAAGTTCAATTGTTTGAACTTGCTCGCATTACATATTCATTTCAATGTCCCATATGATGGATTGAAGCTATCATATTCAAAATAGTCCCAACAAGCACTTCATTTGTTTTGAACTATAATAGGCTTGTTGGGTCTTCGACTTCATTAAATCATTTCTTTGATTACGATCACCTTGTGGTGACGTTTTCCTAAATTTAAAGCTTGCGCTAATCTCGTTTGCACACATCACATACGGATTAATTATTTATTTATTTATATTGAATCCGCTTTGTTGATTTATCCTATAAAAGCAATCTTAACACAATCATGTACTAAGATAATGATACACAAATTCATTTCATATTTCAGTGTATCTCTTAATGATTCTTATATCATCAATCGAGCGTTTCGTAATCTTTATTGCTTTATCATCTTTGATAAAAAAAAACATTATTCAATTGTTTCAATTTCAATCAAAAATCCTACTAGATTTATTTGAAACAAACATTCGGACTTACTTCATTTGATTTAAAGCATGGTGAAACTCATTTCATTCACCGCTACTATTATTTCGATTACTACGACACCTTGTGGCGTCACAATAAATTTGTAACTTGAGCTAATCTCATTTTCACACTTGATGTACGGATTTATTTATTTATTTCTGTTGGTTCATTATCTTAAACAGTCTTAATACAATTATGTGTTAAGATAAGAGTACACAAATTCATATTATATTCCTGTGTATCTCTAAAGATTCTTTCATTTAAAATTTTATGATATTCATTTGGTCTTATCATCATCAATTGAAAATCCTATTCGAAATGAATATCCAAATTTACTTCATTAAAGCTTTCAGTTGATTACATGGTGAATTTGTTCGATCACCATAATTATTGAACTATTTCAATCATTACGACACCTTGCGGTATCGGTATAAACTTGTAGCTTGGGCTAATCACAATCATTGGAATCATTCAAAACCACATCTGTCTTTCGACTCATCATTTAAAAATCATCTTAATGCAATTATGTATTAAGACAATGATACACTAACTCTATTGTATTTCGATGTATCCTTGCAATTCACTCATCTCAACACACTGATTTTTCTCATATCATAATTCAATATTTGACAAATCATTTTCATGCTTTTATTTCATTTTGAACCTGTCGATTCTGAGTCTTCCTCAGTTGACAATCAAAGTAAGTTTAATTTCGACAGTAAACTCTATTGTTTCTAAGTCATTTACAACTTGTAAACATTCAATTTCAACATCTATTGACCATATATCTCTTTTGGCTTGAACCTAGTCACCTTGGAAATTATATCATTTCATCTCATTCGTTTGACATCGATCTCTAAACTAACTCAGTTGAACCATTAAGTCCAATTTATTGTAAAACTCGTATTCATAAAAATTGATATTTTGATTCTATACCATCTACCTTAATATTGTTTTTATTGACTAAGATGTGACATAAGTCTATAAAAAAAATCGTAGCCCAAATCTCTAGGACGAGATTTAAAACAAGGTGGGGAGGATGTAACATTCCTATTTTTATCATATAAGAATTTTAGGGTTGTTTAAATTTATTAACTACTAGTAACTAGTTTTATTTTTAATATATAGTTGGTTGGAATATCCTACCAATTAATTGGCCTGTATATGGGTGACCTTTCTAATAAAATAAAGGTATATAAAAACTCATATAATTAGACGGGTAGATTACGGATAAGTTGATTGTTAGAAATATGAAGTACCTAGACGGGCCTAGTGACCGTCTAATAATTAAATTGTAAAAATATATTGTATTTGGACTTACTCCGTTTTTAATAAAACTTGGTTCAAAATGTAGACACAAATATTCTCGTTCTAATAACATATTCATCTTTTTATAAAACATCGTATTTTAAAAGTTATACGCGCCAAATAAAGTAAAGTAGTTAAATTAATAATAATAATAATAATAATAATAATAATAATAATAATATAATAAAACATATCAATTCAAGATATGTTGGCTACGTGTGCATGTAGGGTATGAATATTATGATTAGTGTACATAAAATAATAATGAGCACATCTACGTGTCCTTACAACAACAGTTCGTAGGCAACAAATAAGGCAAACCTTTCAACTATAAATATGAAAGAAAGCAAACACTTAAAATCGTTCAAGTTCTTTCCATTTCTTCAATTCTTTCGCTTACTCTCTCTCAATATATATATTTTATTATATACCCTATAATAATAATAATAAAGCCATGCCCCATTTTAAGTATTTTAACTCCCGATCACCGCTACCCTTTCCGATTGATCTGAGCCCCATAACACATGTCAAGGCTCTGCCTGACTAAGTTCATTGGGGTTCTGTCTCGTGACATAGGGACAAGGTTGAATTAGGGGTACTATACTTAACACGAGTACAAAAATATATTTTTAAAAATAGCTCAGAAGTTATACCCAAAATTTATACCAAGAGGCTTTCTAGTTGAACCTGTAAGTAAAAACCCGGACCCCTGAAACCCCAATCCATATCAAGAATCAAGAAAATCAGATGTTTGGTCTTCTAGCGGGCCGCGTAAAGGATAGGAAGAAGGTCACACGGGCCGCGACAGCTTGTAGGTCTCCGGATATGCATGAAGGCCACGTGTCGTCACACGTGTCGCGACCACCGATGACTCAGCCAACGACGATCTGATCCACACTCCCACGCGGGCCGCGTAAGTATTCCTTTGGTTTTACGCGGGCCGCGAGGCACCCCAGTTTCAGCCTATAAATAGAGATCGATAGTTTCAGTTGAAATTCGCTCGATTCTTTTCTTCTTTTCTTTATACGTTGGTGTTCTAATCAACAATCACCAAAGCGATGTTCTGTCCGATCGATTCAGGAACCAACTAACGATTTCCAAAATACTGTACTTTGTGAATTTCATTAAACGGAATCCAAAGTGCTATACTTTGTGAATTTTGTTAAGGTTCGAATCTCGTGACTACCGTTAGGTTTGATTTGGGTTTTACACAAATACGTATTCCATTCTGTTAAATTATATGTTTAAATATCAAAATACTCCCAACTATACACTTACAATCAAACAAGCTGTTAAATCATCAGAAGATTCAGAACAATAAAGTATATGCTTAATTATCAGAAGGAGTAGAATCAAGAAGCTTGTTAAATCAATACTGCATGCTTATAATGTGAGTCATTCTCTTTTCACCAAATTGTTTCCAAAACCCTATTTATTTTCAAAGTTATAATTACAGGGATTAAGTCTTTGTAATCTCCAAGTTACAGCCGGTATGTGGGGTTTTGTATACAATACTTGATAACCGTCACCATTGGACAACGGGTTAGCCAAGGGGTGATATGACCATAGTCACAGACACCATTGGACAACGAGATAGCCAATAGGTGGTCGAGTGACAAATATCGTGGGTAGTGGTTGATATATATAAACATTGTAATCGCTCTTAATACTGTGAATTATAACAAATATGTTTTGTTAAAAAATGAATGAACTCACCAGTATTTCCTGCTGACAAAATCTTTTTAAAACGCGTTTCAGGTAATGACAGTAGATTGAATAAGAGTGATGATACGGCATCGAAAGGCATCCTATATTAAAGAAGTGGCTTATTTTATCAATTAAATTAAATTAAGAAAAGTTGTTTTATGTATTCGGATTTATCCTATATTAAAGCTACCTTTCAAAACAGGGTTTTATCTCATCTATTTAATAAATAAAAATCCGGTGTTTCAAACTCTGATATTTTTCCTAACTCACGGTACCACTTGGCTGCTCGCGGCTCTCGATTCCATCCAGGGTGGGGTCGAGGGTTGTGACACTATTCATACCACAATTTCACAAAGTGGGTTTTTTCCAAAATCTTTCAAATAACCTAAAAATCAACATGATTTTTGTTCTAGAATGTAACCGTAACTCAGATTTCTCACATTTAGACATAAAAATTTGAGATTGGGTTGAACCCCTCATTCTACAAATCATGATTTCAGAAAATTAAACTTACCACTTCAATAATCGAGGTTAGATGAGTGTAAATCGGAGTTCATGCACTGTATTACCCTTGAATTTCCACTTCAATTTACTGAATTTGCAAAACAAGGGTTTCACCTTGTTCCCCCCTGTTCGATCGATCCCAGCCGCACACAAGAGTGTGTGTTTGAGTTTGTTATACATTAATACCTTCACTTTAAAGCTTTACCAATTTACCCCCTCTAGTTATGTATTTGTTTTATTTAAGCATTTCTATTACTAACTAACTATTTACACACATTTTACCAACCAAGTTGGGATTTTTAATTTAATTCATTTTACTCCCTTCATAATAAATTTCAGGGTGTTACAAATATGTTGTGATATCAGTAGGATACCTTTCATTATGCCCAAAACGGATTTAAAATCAATTTAAGCCCCGTAGGGGTATTTTGGTCATTTTAAAGATTATAAAAGAGGTTAAATGACAATCTGAGGTTCTGGCCTAAAATGATCAGTAAAAATATTTATTTTTACAAGTTATATCAGTAAGATATTGCATATATGTAAAATTTATTATTTATAACCAAACTATGCACCGTAGGGGCATTTTGGTCATTTCATATAAGCTTTAAAGGTCAAATTTAGAAATCTGAGTTCAAAACTTTTGCTTATTGTTAAAGTATAAAAATTTACTTATAATATCAGTAGGTAATAAGTCTTATGTGTTAAAAATAGTTTTAACCCATACTATGCGTTTAAAATGTGTAAAAAGTCGGTATTTGGCGATTTTCGGGTTATTTAAAGAAATCTGAATTTTTGATCAGTTTAGTAAGCTCAAAATATTTTATTTATCATATGAATTCAGTAGCAAAAGGTTTGGTATCAAAATGTTATGTGAAACTCATTTTATCCGAGAAAAGGGCAATTTCGTCAATACCGGGTTTACATTAAAACTCTATAGTTTAATCAGTTTAAAATTCAAAAAAAAAATTCAAAAATCCCTAAATATTATATTATATCAGTAGGTATGAAGCTTGGTGTCAAGATTTGGGTTTAAATGGGTTTTATGCAAAAAATGCCGATTAATTAATAAAAGGCTTCAATTTACGATATTGAGCATAACTCCTAATTTATACCTCAAACTGATGTCAAATCTTTAGGACATGTTTATAAATTAGTAATAAAGGTTTTTGTCCTCTCACATTTTTAAAAATCCCGTTTTAATATCAAAAGGGCATAATGGTCAACTTTTAAGCAATTAACGGAAACATGTAATGAACTAGGATTTCTAAGGAACCAAGTTGTATAACCTCAGAGGGTTATACTAACCTATAACATGGTCCTAAAGGAACCCTAAGGTATTTCTAAAACAAGCTAAATCGGGTCAGAACTGAAAGTCAAAGCAAAAGTCTACTTTTACGACTTTCGGTTGCGAACCGAGTCTAAACTCAGAATTGTCGGGTTGAACATGCCTAAACATGTTCTTACATTAATTACCAAGTTATTTTAGTATTAAAACATGTTTCATAACCTCTGCATTGCTAGTTATGAATTTATTTGCAAAAATAGATTCTGTTGACTCTTTAATAACAAGTTTGACCCGACAATTGACCAAGTTAGAGTGATAATCAGTAGGTGCCCTCTTAAGGGTTTATTACCTACATAATTACCAACTCATAGCCACTTTCAATTCGAATAATGGCTGGACCATTAGTGATTAATCACTAAGTCAAAGCTTAATTACGACGGTTTTGACTTTTGGTCATTAAGCTAATGAAACTTGAACTAGAGAGGCTAAGAATGCTTACAAGGACTCTTCGCACGAATTAGGAGCTGAGGGAAACTTGCTTGAAGTCCAGAGAGCTCCAGAGAGAGTGTTGTGAATAATTTTTGTGAATGAGCAAATGAACTAGCAAACAAGAGGGCCTTATATAGCCAAATATACTTCACATGATCACTCCACATAACTCTACAACTGATTTATGATGATCCCAGGTGTCCCCTATGCATGTAATACTGTTGGCTCAGACCCTGGTATCGAAAACAAGCTTTCTAAGGCGGTGGAACAGGCCAAACTCGCAGCTGTCCACATCTGCCTGTAACTGGCAGTCTCTCGCGGCCCGCGTAAGCATAAGCCTTGGCTTACGCGGCCCGCGTCAAAGGGGAGAATCGGTTTTAAGTTTCCAAATCTTGCAATTTCAGTCCCTGGTCCATTTAAACTTTATTTTTCTTTCATTTATTGCATTTTGGACCCCCATAGTTAACTTTTAAGGACTTTGGGTCATAAACTAACTTCGTTAAGCTCCTGGTTAGTTGTACGGTCACCCGAAAGGTCTTGTTTTCTTCGAAACTCCACAAAATTAATATCCGACATTCTTGAGATCAAAATATACAATTATTACAATGTTCTTGGGATCGTTAAAAGGTCACTCAGAGGTTACTTTCAACATGTTGACACTTTTAACCCCTATGTTTCATAAGATCCTTATTTTAAGCACAAACGACTTTCAATGTTTGATAATTTATTCGTTAAAGAATACGAACGTCGCATGAGGTCAATCAGAGGCACAAGAATGGCATGTTGACACTTTGGATCCCTTTACTTACGTAATTACATTGTTTGACAATTTTAGTCCCTCGGAATTAATTCCTTACACGTTTAAAGTCCATGACACGTGTCTTTATTATATTGGTCGTGATTTTACGAGGTGTTACATGTTGATTGCAGGTTCAGACATGAAAGAAATCAAGAAGTTAAAGAAGCAAATGTCTGAAGAGTTTGAGATGAAAGAGTTGGGAGCTGCAAATCAAATACTCGGGATGAGTATTTTCAGAAACAAAGATGGTTCTTTGACACTATCTCAAGAGAAGTACAGTGCGAAAGTGTTAGAGAGATTCAGCCTTAAAGATGCCAAGATCAGAAGCACACCTTTAGGAAGTCACTTTAAGCTTTCTGAAGTTCAATCGCCCAAATCAGATGAAGACAAAGCAGAAATGGCTAAAGTTCCGTATGCATCTGCAGTTGGTAGCCTCATGTATGCAATGGTATGCACAAAACCAGATATAGCTCATGCAGTGGGAGTTGTTAGTCGGTTTATGTCCAATCCGGGAAGAGAACATTGGGAAACAGTTAAATGGTTGCTGAGATACTTGAAGGGAACTTCAAAGATGGCATTGCATTTTAAGAAGAAAGATGTTATTCTGAAGGGTTTTGCGGATGCAGACCTTGGTGGTTGTAAAGAATCTTACAAAAGCACCACCGGATATGTCTTTATAGTGGGAGGCACTACGGTAAGTTGGATGTCCAGACTACAGAAAAGTGTTGCTCTTTCAACCATAGAAGCAGAGTATATGGCAGTTGCTGAAGCAAGCAAAGAGCTTATATGGTTGAAGAATTTTCTCAACGAACTTAGCAAAGAACAAGATGATTGTGCACTATTCTATGACAATAAAAGTGGAATTCATCTTGCAAAGAATCATGTCTTCCATTCGAAGACGAAACACATACAGCTGAGATATCACTTCATCAGAGAGCAAGTTAGTGAAGGCACTCTGAAGTTGAAGAAGATCAAAGGAAGTGAAAATCCATCTGATATGTTGACTAAGGTTGTCACCTTAGAGAAGTTGAAGCTTTGCATAGCTTCAACTGGCCTTCAGGATAATTGAAGAGAAGGCCGGATAACTAGGAATATGCTAAAATCAAATTTTTTTACAGAAATACTAATGCACAGTTGAAGCACAGGTGAAGATTATTCCGTGGCTTCAAGCGGGAGATTGTTGAGTGTGAATCCACTTGTTGAGTGTGAATCCACTTGATCAAATTGAGGTCAGAAAAGCAGGATAAGAGGATAATGAGGCAGGGTTGATCCAATCTTTCCTGTGATCCAGAATTCACGGATCTTGTCTTTCTCTTTCTTCTGTCATTTGATCCTATATATGAGATTGTTTTGTATCTGTAATTTTTGTATCACAAAGCTAATAAAAACCTCCTAGTTACCGAGAGTGGACGTAGGCCAGAACCGGACCGAACCACTATAAATCTTTGTGTTCTTGATTGTGAGCTGAGCGTGTGTGTTGATTGTGTTCGTGTGACCCGTTTGATCCTAACATCTTCTGCATTCTACGACTCAGGAGTCATAAGCTCGCTTTCAACAAATTAGGTTCTTCACAAATTCCACCGGAAATTGGCAGGTTTGCAAATAGCATGACTCACCTTAACCTCTCTAGTTCTACATTTTCCTCTAGTTCTTTGAATGAATTAACTTTCCTCTAGTTGCGACATACTAACATTTAGCCTCAATCATGGTTAGACTACACCTCGTGGGGTGGCGTCCCTGCATGCCACCTCACCAAAAATCTTAATTTACATTAAAAAGTGATAATTTAAGGAGGGCGTCAAGAGGGGAGGCATTAACCTCTTAATTTGTGTGAGGACCCAATGAGAAAGGGCCCACCCAAAAGCAACCAATCACATTTTTTTCTCTTTTATTTAATTTTTAGTTAAACACAACGCGATAGTTAAATGGTAGGCTAGTTAAAGTTCATCGCCTACGTGACAGTGTCAGTGACATGATAGGATGCTATGCACTTTTTAGCAGGGGCGCAACATAGTGGGGGCGGGTGGGGGCGGCCGACCCCCGAACTTTTCGCTCAATAGTGGAGAGTACGTAGTTTTCGTATAGAAATTTTTGGGTATATACGTTTTTGACCCCCCGGTTTTATAGAAATTTTTGGGTATATACTTTTTCGACCCCCGTCAGAAATCTCAAGTTTCGCCACTGCTTTTTAGTTAACAACACATAGCCTTGACGTCAGGTGAGAAGTCAAGCTCCAAAGTTCTTGGTAAACCATCAAGGTCATAATCAGGTTCATTGGTCAATCCTTTTTATATTTAAAATTCAAAAAGAAAAGGTCTTCGTCTTTTTTTTACTTCACTAAGTCTGCCCGTAGTGGGGCGTTTTTTTTTTTTTTAAATTCAAAAAAAACGCCGGAAAACGCCAACTCCTCCACTACAGGCGGCGTTACCGGGCGTTTTTTTTGAAAAAAAATGGTTCCGGCGTGTTTATTAAAACGCTGAAATGGTGTTGGGGGGCGAGTTTCGACCGTTGACAAACGGTCAAATGTTTATTTATTTATTTTTTAATTCAAAATTTTACTCACTATATATATATCAACCCCTTTTATTTTTAACTTTAGATCATCTTTTCTTTTTTTAACTTTATTTTTTTTTATGTTTTTTTTTCGGTTTTTTTAATTTTTTTTTTTTTTTTGGTATATTTTTTTTTTCAAGTATTGTAATTTTTATTTTAAATTAATGAAGATTTTTATGTTTTAAATTAAAAAAAAATAATTGTCAAATGATTGCATAGGCGTTATTGGAATAATGCCCCACTACACCTCTTTTGCTATAATACCCAAGTGTGACTAGGATGCCACGTGTCGTATAATGCCCCATGGTGGGGGCATTATTCTTGTTTACCACTACGGGTGGTCTAATTGTTGATGCCACCTACCTTCCATTCTTTTTCTTGTTGTCTTCTCAACGTGACCAACAAACTCAATTCACATAATAATATTAGCTTTCACATTCTTTACAAAAGTCAACTGTCATATACAAACTTATAAACATAACATTTTACAAGTAAAACTTGGAGGAAACAAGAGACCAGTAAAGTAAACAAGAAGAGAATGGCAGAAACTTATGAAACCTACAAGGTGCTCGGGTTTAAGCGGAAGTTCAAGCTTACTAAACTAAGCCCACCACAGGACGTGATCGATCTCTTCAGTTTGTGCACCAACAAGGAGTTGCAGATGTCACCTGATCACTTTCGACGGTTCTTGATCGAGTTTCAGGGAGATAAAGATGTTACAGTTGATTATGCTAAGGGGATAATGGAGCAGGCGCTGCATCAACTCCGACCAGACTTTGCTATGTGTTGTTTTACTGTTGATGATTTCTTTAACTTCCTGTTCCTTGATGAATTCAACGGGCCCATTAATTTAGAGGTTGGTAAAATATCTAACTGTTGTTATTTATATTGTTTAAGAAAGTTTAGATCTCCATTGTTTTATGTTTGTGTTAGCTTGTTCTTCAGTTTAGTGTAGTTGCCAGTTTTGAGTTAAGAATCAGCCCATTCCAATTGCAACTTATAGTAGAGCTGCAAGTAGAGGTCGACAAATCAGATTATAGGCCCAACCGCTTCATGTTGAAACCGGGTTACTTTGGGTCAACAAAAGTCAAAACCGAGTTCTGGCCAAACTGGGTCGCGTTGGAACCGGATTTTGAGGGGAAAGAATCTTGTTTGACCAGTTTGAAACTGTTTTATTTTTTCGGTTTGGCTCGGGTTTGACTAAGCTCAAGCGGTCCAATTTCAACCATACAGGTTGGGTTAAGTCTTTGTGCCCTTCTAGCTGCAAGCCTGCAATCTTGAACTATGATTGATAATTTTTATAAGTTTATTTATTTATTTTTTTTTTGCTAAGATTTGAGGTATTAAAGTTGTTTTGGAAAGCAATGACAATGCCTCCTGAAAATGCCCATTTGTCATGTCCCCTGCTACAAGAACAACTGCATTTTGTTCTGTTTATAAAATCCAAGTTTTCTAAGAAAATATAAGTTTTTTTAAAGAAAACACTTGTGTTGGACCCCTTAGTTGTACTTAGCAGAAAAGAGAACGCCATAATGTGACCCGACCAATACGTTCTGGTTCAGCCGCTAATTGGTACTCCTTTCAAATCGAACCAAGTCTTTAAAGGGTTATTTTCAACTGTCATGTGTATCTATCACCTGAAAAAGATTTAAAAAAATATATATCTTTGCTCTAGCAGACACGGCGATAATACTGCTTGAAGTCGCAATATATTTTTAATATGAAATAATCACTTTAAGAAACATACATCCAAACAACCTCTTTAACGCGTATATTTCCAGGTACATCATGATATGACTGCACCATTGCAACATTATTTCATATATACAGGCCATAACTCGTACCTCACGGGGAATCAACTCATTGGTGGTTGTAGTGTAAAACAAATTATCAAATCTCTTAAAAAAGGTGTGAGGGTAATTGAGCTAGATTTGTGGCCAACCAGTTCAAAAGAAGGAATACATGTTCTTCACGGGGGGTATGTCATATTTCTTTTCTTTTCTTTCCTTTCTCTTCTGTGAACCGTTTTACAAATTTTAGTTTAGTGATTGAATATGTAAACGAAAATATAGGACTATGACAACTCCCGTAGCACTTAGAACATGTTTCGAGTCCATAAAAGAGCATGCTTTTGTGAAGTCTCCATATCCAGTGATCATCACTTTAGAAGATCATCTTACACCAAATCTTCAAGCTAAAGTTGCAGAGGTTAGCTTTTAGCCTACTTGTTCATTCGAGTTCTAAACACAGTACTTAGACTGTTATGGTTTTTAGATGGTCACAGAAATATTTGAAGATACACTTTACTGCCCGAAAGCAGGCGATCACAATGAATTCCCTTCACCGGAAGCATTAAAGTATCGTGTTCTTCTTTCAACAAAAACACCAAAAGAACACCTTGACAGGGTGAGCTAATTAGCCTTTTAAAGTTCATTGCTGTTTGATTAATTGTATGAAAGGATTGCTTGTTTTTAATTTGGTTCTTAATAGCAGATTAACAGTAATCAGGATGATAATATGTCCTACTTAAATCATGATTTGTCACAAATTCCTGAAATCGACTTTGAGGATGAGAATGAAGATGCTGCAAATGAGAATCCTGGAGAGACAACACCTCCCTACGTAGATATCATTGGAATTCCTGCTACTAAAGCAAATAAGAAATTAAAAAAGGCATTAACAGTAGAATCCGGGAAAGCTAATCGTCTTAGTTTGAGTGAACAAACTCTTGAAAGAGCCGCATCTCTTTATGGAGCTGATTTGGTCAGGTAGTTAACCGTAAAGTTTCGTTTTTTTTTTTTTTTTTTTTTTGTAAATATGCAGTGAATCGTAATACAGTTGTTACATTTTCATTATAACGGGTATGTTTTCTGTAGGTTTACTCAAAAGAATATTCTTAGAGTGTATCCCAAGGGTACACGGGTTACCTCTACAAATTTCAAACCACTCCGTGCATGGATGCATGGCGTTCAGATGGTCGCTTTCAATATGCAGGTGAGTTTTGAAGTTAAAACCATTTCATGTAATAGATGATTGACAAAACCGGAAGGTTGGGTAGCATGTCAAAATGGGCCGGGTCAGAATGTGCCTATTTGTAAAGATATGAACGTATAGTAAGTGACGTTAACCTATTTGACCCGTTAACATGTTATTAACAAAATAGAACATGAAATAACCGTCTGTCTCTGTATGAAAATGTTGAAATTACCACTTCTAATTAAAACAGATCTTAAGCCATATGATGTAGAAGAGTAGAACCACTAACACATTTGTTTATCGTTAGGGATATGGAAGATCGCTTTGGATGATGCATGGAATGTTCCGATCTAATGGAAAGTGTGGCTATGTTAAAAAGCCCGATTTTCTGATGAGCATGGGTCCAAATAATGAGGTGTTTGAACCAAAAGTACCATTAAGTGTGAAAAAAACTTTGAAGGTCAGCATAGCTAGTCTATATTTCATGTTAAGGGAGGTGTTTGGATGTGTGTTTTGAAAAGATTTCAAATCACACATCCAAACAACCCTTTAGTTTCATCTCATGAAACCTTAGGTAAATCTAATAAGAGTACAAGACACGGATGATCCCTGTGGTTTACCAAAATTTTGGAATTGGTCCCTAGTTTTTTGAAAGTACATGGATGGTCCTTGTGGTTTGCACTTTTTAACACATTTAGTCCTGCTGAAACCTTTAGATGTGTTGGCTGAGGACTAAATACGTTACAAAGTGCAAATCATTGGGACCATCCATGTACTTTTAAAAAGTTAGGGACCAAATCCAAAATTTGGTAAACCATGGGGACCATCCAAGTACTTTACTCATCTAATAATTCAACTTGATTTTTCAGGTGAGAGTATATATGGGTGACGGGTGGCATACGGATTTTGACAAGACATATTTTGATAAATACTCACCACCAGATTTCTACACAAAGGTTAGTTATGAGCTAAGAAATGTTTCGAAAGGCGAATTTCTTCCTCCTTGTGAGACTTGAACCCAAGACCTCACACTTAGGTGTTTTAAAAGGTTTTGCCTTGCTAGTGGACCACCAACCCCAATGGTTATGAGCTAAATAACCAAGACTAATATCATATAGATTTATATTAGAAATTTATATTCCTGGTTAGTCTCATTATTGTTGAATCATATCTCTAACTAGGAAATATCATTGCAATCTATTTATACCAATGTTTATCAATATATGGATTCCTAATATATATATATGTGTGTGTGCGCGCGCACTATTAAAAGAATCTTTTCTGTTTGTAACTTGACATTTGACTAGTCTGTTTGACCTTGAATTGACCAACAGTTGTACATGGTTGGAGTGCCAGCTGATGTTAGGAAGGAGAAGACTAAAGTAATTAATGATGTTTGGACACCCATATGGAATGAAGAATTTACATTCCCATTGACAGTTCCTGAGCTAGCTTTACTGAAGATCGTTGTGCGAGAACATGATACAGGGAAGGATGACTTTGCTGGTCAAACATGTTTGCCTGTGTCTGAGTTGAGAACTGGGATTCGGGTTGTTCGACTGCGTGACAAAAGAGGAAAGAAATTTAAATCTGTAAAGCTTCTTATGCAGTTTGCCTTTGAGTAGACAAACTGTGGTAACTACTTGATTAATATCCTTTGAGCTCTTTAGATCTTATTGCAACTAGATTGGTAACTGAGAGCCTCTGCTGACAAGACTTGTAATATATGTGGTAAAGAATCCATTCTATCTATGAAACAATTTGAAGTATGGTGGCAATTTGATAAGGATTAGACAAAGTGTAGAATGTAAATTAGATTGAATGACGAAGAATAGAATAAGAAGAAACTAGTGGAATGATTATATTATTATAGTGGAATGATGACGATGATGTAAAGGAATTACAGGTAACCAGGGTTGCACCCTCTCTCCATGCAACATGCAGGAGCCACTAAATCCATAACAAACTCACACACACCTCTAAAGCTTTATTCCCATATTACTTATACTATCTCTCCTCTAACAAACTATTAGCCACTTTTAGAAATTACCCCTTTGCCCCTTCTAGAATAAACATGTAATAATTCTGGCTTTGCTTTAGAAATTGCACTTTGATCAACGGCCGTATCACTGCTTCCCCCTTCCAAAGAAGTCTTGACCTCAAGACTTGTATCTGGGAACTGACCTTTGACCCATAGCGCATCCTCCCACGTGGCTTCGTCCACAGGTAACCCCTGCCAATGCACCAACCATTGTTCAACAGACTCAGACCCATCTCGAAGCAGCCTCGATGCCAAAATAGCAGCAGGGGTGAGTACCGCAGTGTCCCCGTCGGCTAACTCCGGAGGTAACACCGAATCACAGGCCCCACGGATCGCTTTCTTTAAAAGAGAAACATGAAACACCGGATGGATTTTGGATGTAGGTGGCAATTGTAACTTGTAAGCCACTGGACCGATTCGTTCAAGGATCTGAAAGGGCCCAAAAAACTTAGCTGCCAATTTCTGATGTATGCGACTAGCCACAGACAGTTGACGGTATGGTTTCAGCTTGACATAAACCCATTCCCCTACTAAAAAGGACACATCCCGCCTTTTCTTATCAGCTTGAAGTTTCATGGAACTTTGGGCATTAGATAAATGTATTTTTAGCTGTTTTAAAGCCTCATCCCGGTCTTGAAGCTCCCGAGCCACAGATTCCACACGAACTTCCCCCGGAACGAATTGTAAGACAGTTGGTGGACGGCGACCATAAACCGCCTCAAACGGACTAGTACCCGTGGACGCATGAAAAGTGGAGTTATACCAAAATTCGGCCCAAGGAATCCAATTGGCCCATGTTTTGGGCTGATCCACCGCAAAACACCGCAAGTAAGCCTCTAAGCAGCGATTGATAACCTCCGATTGACCGTCTGACTCGGGATGATAAGCGGAGCTCATATGTAGTTGGGTTCCCATGGAACGGAAGATTTCCTGCCAAAACTTGCTGATAAATAGAGGGTCACGGTCAGTTACAATAGATTTAGGGATACCATGATGACGAATAACTTCCTTGATAAATGTTTCCGCCACAGTTTTAGCGGTGTACGGGTGTTTCATTAGCAGGAAGTGGGCGTATTTCGATAGGCGGTCCACCACAACCAAGATAACATTAAACCCCTTAGAAGTTGGTAAACCAACGATAAAATCCATAGATAGATTTTCCCAAATGGCATCAGGAATGTCCAGAGGTTGAAGTAATCCCCCTGGAACAGCTGAACTCGCCTTACAACGCTGACAAACATCACATTCACGCACAAATTTTTTTATGGTAGAAGTCATACCTGGCCAGTACAAATTAGCGGCTAAGCGCCGATATGTACGATAAAAACCTGAATGACCCCCCGTGGCAGCAGTGTGAAATTCATGTAAGAGCTCAGGGATAAACTTTGAATGGCGAGAAATAACCACGCGATTTTGGTAGTGCAGGACCCCATTTTTTACGGTATAACCCGGATATTTGGCTGGAGTTAGTAGTGATTTCTGAACTAAAGTTTGAATTTCAGCATCAGCCTTAGCTTCTTCTATTAATTGAGCACCTTGTAACCATAATGGAGAAGAGATCGCCTGATTCAATTCCCCCAATTCAGCTCGTCTGGACAAAGCGTCAGCGGCTCTATTTTCGCGGCCTGGTTTATATTGAATGTCAAAATTGTAGCCCAATAATTTGGCGACCCAATTTTGTTGATCAGGAGACGAGACACGTTGTTGTAAGAGGTACTTTAAACTTTTCTGGTCCGTAAACACAATAAAACGAGTGCCAAGTAAATAAGTGCGCCAATGTTGCACGGCTAACACTAATGCCATCATCTCACGTTCATATGCTGATTTAGTCAAATTGCGAGCACTAAGGGCCTTGCTGAAATAAGCGATAGGCTTGTGATTCTGCATTAATACAGCCCCGATACCGCGCCCCGAAGCATCACACTCCACCATAAAGGGCTGCGAGAAATCTGGTAGAGTAAGAACAGGAGCGGCAACCAACGCCTGTTTGAGCTGCTCAAACGCTTGCTGGGCCTCTGGTTGCCATAGGAAGGCATCTTTTTTTGTCAAGTCGGTAAGGGGTCGTGCAATGCTTCCATAATTCTTTACAAACTTCCGATAATACCCCGTTAATCCCAAAAATCCCCGTAACCCTTTCAAATGTTTAGGCACCGGCCAATTTAGGACAGCCTCAATCTTCTTGGGATCCATGGACACCCCTTGACCATCGATAATGTGACCCAAATACTCCACCGATTGTTGCCCAAAAGAACACTTTTGCCTATTGACCACAAATTGATGTTCCAATAACGTGGTAAAAACCAATTGTAAGTCAGCCACATGTGCATCCCAAGTAGGGCTGTAAATTAAGATATCGTCAAAAAAAATGACCACCGTGCGCCGCAATAAGGGTCTGAAAATATCATTCATGACAGCTTGAAAAGTGGCCGGCGCATTGGTTAAGCCAAAAGGCATAACAAGGTATTCGTAATGGCCATCATGGGTGCGAAAAGCTGTCTTTTCAATGCTATCCGGGCTCATGCGAATCTGATTATACCCGGACTTCAAGTCTAATTTTGAAAAGAAACGAGCGCCATGTAATTCATCTAGTAATTCGTCGACCACGGGAATCGGATACTTATCAGGAATGGTGGCTTTATTGAGTGCCCGGTAATCGACACACATGCGCCACGAATTGTCTTTCTTACGAACCAAGATGACCGGGCTGGAATAAGCGCTCTTGCTGGGACGAATCATTCCCAAAGATAAGAGTTCCTGAACTTGTCTTTCGATTTCGGACTTTTGAACATGAGGGTAGCGATAGGGACGAACACAAATTGGATCATTAGTTGTTAAAATGATGCAGTGATCATGAGACCGAGGAGGAGGTAACCCCGAAGGAGCGAGAAAAATAGCAGCAAACGTTGTGAAAAGCTGAGATAGGGCTAATTGCTGGTCACTTGAAAGAGCGGAAGGGGTGGAATAAGAGGAAAACAGAGAATCGGAAAGAACAGGAGATGAGGAAGACCGTTCATCAAGAGACAACCACTGTTGAAGAGCGGCTGTAGACGATTGACCATTCGAAAGCCCTTGCAATTGAACAGAAGTACCCTGATAAACAATTTTCATCCAAGAATTGTGCCAATCATGAACCACTTCACCCAAAGACTTTAACCACTCCATACCCAGAATCATATCAAGGCTGCCAGTTTCAAATACCAGTGCATTCAACACGAAAGTACATGGCCCGATGTGAACCGTCAATTGAACACAATGTTCGGATACAAAGACATAATGACCATCCCCCAATTTGATACGTATCCCAGGAAAAGTTGAGAAGGGAATACCCAAAGCTAGTACCAGCCGACGAGAAATGAAATTATGCGTCGCCCCACTATCAACTAACAAACTAACCGGAATACCTTGTAGAGTGCCTTCGAAACGCAGGGTCTTAGCACCACCAGTATCAGTCAACAACCCCTCAAATTCCAGAGCCAAACAAGTTCCCGTGGGAGTTTCAGTGACCTGCGGTTCCTCTAATGGACCAGTGGTTTCCAACAAAAAATGTTCCCCCTCCAAACTATCAGATTCATCATCGCCTAATAAGAGGACCCGTAGTTTGCCTTCCGGACATTTATGCGCAGGACCATATTGCTGACCACACCGGAAACATAACCCCTTTTTCCGACGGTCCTCCCATTCTGTTCGAGAGAGAGATTTAGTTCCCCTATCACGAGGAAACGATTGACCCGTATCAGAGGAATTAGGAAAAGAAGATTTGGTGACGGACAAAGAACGTGAAGACTCAGGACGCACAGAAGAAACCCTATCAAAGGATTTAGGGCTAAAGGAAGGTTTGGGCTCAGGACGGCCCAAAACATGTGACCCATCACCTGATCCCAAAGAAAAAGGCCCAGATCTATTCTGGTAACGGAAACGAGAGAGAGATAAGTTCTCAGGGCTTGGCCGGAGCATTTGCTCCACATCTTTTGCCAAATACATCGCGTCTAACCTCGATTGGGGACGATGTAAACGAACCCACTTCTTAACATCGTCTTTCAATCCCGCCACAAAGTAACCTAGCGCCTGAGATTCCGGTAAGCGCGGAACCAGAGATAGCAAATATTCAAAATCATCAATGTAATCGTAAATGGAATCACCTTGTTGGATGGTTGCAAGTTGTTCGTAAGGGTTTTGGATCTCTAGCCCACTGAATCGTTGCAATAATTCCCTCTGAAAGTCGGTCCAGGTCAGTGACTCATGAACTTGGGTAATGATGGTGAACCAGTGTTGGGCCACTCCAACCATGCTCAATTGAGCCAATTGGCTCGGAAGCACGGAAACGGCTACTAGGTGCCGTCTCCCGTCCCGGGGACTGCATGGGGACGGAAACGGCACGGGGACGCCGTGGAAACGTTTCCGGCAGGCTGGGGACGGCATGGATACGCGTTGAAGATGGGGACGGATTATGGGGACGGCATGGATACGTTTCCGCCTCCTATTGAAACAAACCAAGTGACGTTCAAGTTTCCAAACCCTACAGGATCCTCTTCTTCTTCGGTTCTTCTTCAGCCGATCCTCTTCTTCTTCGGTTCTTCTTCAGTTTACATTGTGGGATTATGTGGAAAAAATAGAAAAGCAAGGTGATAAACAATGTGTCCAGGAAGAAGGTGAAGAAAGAAGGGGAAGAAACTAGAAAGAGCGGCGTATGGGTGTGTTTAGGGTTTTTTTGGTTTAAATAAGTTTAATTATTTCAACATTTAACCCCTCTATTTTTATTAGTGTATATTTAAACACTAAAACTTGTAGTTTTCTACATAAAAAGTGTAAAAGTAGTTTATGTATTTAAACATTTAACCCCCTCCATCTTCACTAGTTTACATTTGGTCCTTAAACTTATAAACTTATCTATACATCTACATAAAAAGTATAAATTAACATTATATTTACATAAATATAACTATTTTGTGGTTTTGTGTTACATTATCTTTAATATATATTTATTTTTTTATATGTTTTTATTCCCGTACCCGTCCCGTCCCCGCTTCTTAAATTTTTTAGTTTTGCCGTTTCCCGTTCCCGTACCCGTCCCCGTACCCCGTTCCCGTACCCGTCCCAGTGCAACATAGCCAATTGGAGGCGTAATTCATCTGGGGTGTTGTTAATACCGAAATACAGATTGGCTTTTGTAATCCACCCTTGTGGATCGAACCCGCTAAACTCAGGCAGCTTGATTTTCTTCACTGCCCAAGGTAAGCCGGAAGGTTGGTCGAAAGGGTGATTGGGTTTAGGAAACGGAGAATTGAAAATCGGACCAGAGAAAACCCCAGATCCAGAAGATCCATCATCATGTTTCTTACCCTGGTTCTTCATCCAATCCAAAACCACCTGACGAAATTCAGCGGAAGCTACACGATCATCCTCCAATGTTTTTAACGAATTCTGAACAGCAAGCAGATCCGATTGAATCTGTTTGATCTGCTGCTCTTGAGCATCCAAACGAGCATTCTGGCTACGGGTTTCCATCGAAACGGAACGACAATCGGCAGGTCAAGGGAGGTCGGACCAATGATAAGGATTAGACAAAGTGTAGAATGTAAATTAGATTGAATGACGAAGAATAGAATAAGAAGAAACTAGTGGAATGATTATATTATTATAGTGGAATGATGACGATGATGTAAAGGAATTACAGATAACCAGGGTTGCACCCTCTCTCCATGCAACATGCAGGAGCCACTAAATCCATAACAAACTCACACACACCTCTAAAGCTTTATTCCCATATTACTTATACTATCTCTCCTCTAACAAACTATTAGCCACTTTTAGAAATTACCCCTTTGCCCCTTCTAGAATAAACATGTAATAATTCTGGCTTTGCTTTAGAAATTGCACTTTGATCAACGGCCGTATCACAATTCCTACCATCAAAATTTGACAATAAAGTAATCAAGTTTTGTGTTGTCATATCTAACTCGTTCATGTCATATTCGGTTGACCCATTTGATTAAACAAGTTGACCTGTCACTCTATTTAGTTAAATAGGTCAACCCGTTTATTACACTCTATCAACCCGTTTATGTCACACCCTCTAAATCCACACGCGGAGTACTACCGCGAGGCGTGTGACTGACCAGGATCTTAACCATTAATCTTGTTGAACCGTTTACTTACGTTATAAATTTTTCCAAATAAAGCGATTAGTCAACATATTTAAACGTTCGAAAACACGGTTCATTTTTTTTTTAGCAGTGGAAGTATAAAGAAAACCCATTATTAATTTAAAACCACAAGTTCGTTAATTATACGTAAATCAAGTAACTTACAAACCACGCACTCCAACCGATTGCAATGTCCGTCCAAAGCTATAACGAGCAACCTGCAAAGCATGCAGTAGGGTGTCAACATAAAGTTGGCGAGTTCACGAGTTCACAGTTTATCCAATTTTATTTCCAAAAACTTTTGTTGTTTAATTACTCATTTATACCATGCCATGGGGAGCTACCCCATATGTAAGCTACTAAACTCCATGATATACCGAAACTATCGCACTTGTTTTGTTGGTGCCCCGTTTGTCAATGTCTATCATCATCGACGGTTTCCGAGGACGTATTAGGTCACGCCCGTCCACTCAAGGCACGGTGCGAGGTTAGTGAGACCTAAATAGCGCTATTTAACTAATATCCCGTTCGCCAGGCCAGGCGACTAATCGGTACTATGAGTTGGGGACTTCATGATAGAGTTTCGTTTAGTACACGTGTTGCATCTAATATAAATAGTAATTAATTTGAACGTCCCACACAAGGGGAAAAAAATGTTATCCGTATCTTACACAAGGAGATGATGTTACCAGTATCCCGCACAAGGAGATAATGTTACCCGTATCCCACAAAGGAGATATTGTAGTTTTTATCCCACACGAGGAGATAGCGTTTTTCGTTCCGCTTCCCAACCACCAGGAACGCATGCTTTTAGTAAAAGTTGTGAACTCACCTTTGCTTTGCTCGGCAGACAATTTACTTGTGTTAGGTTGGTCAACCACACCCTATTACGGTTACCAATATTTGTTAGGTTTTTGTTATGCAAATAGTTCACGTATTTATACATAGAACTAATAAGTAACACGTAAGGTATTCACATATCACATATTAAGCATACGGCCACGCATGAATGTTTAACACTTAATCAGAATTTGTGAACAGTGATGTGGATATCCAAGTATAAATGGTTTGTGCGGCCCAATAAACTTATAGTCCAGTAATATGAGTGCGGTTTGATCTATCTGTGCGGTCCATAGCAACATATGATATGTAATTAGTCCAATAGGAGGGTGTGCGACCAAGTTAAGTCATCAGCCCATTATGTGAGTATGCGGCCCAGGTGTGCGACATGAAAGGAAGTGTGCGATATGAAGGTGTGCGACTGTGCATTAAGGGGTTGTTCATCGTGCATCGAAGATATTAACATATAGAGTGTACATCATAAATGAGTACAATGTGCACTGATGCTTGTACAAAGAGTGTGCGGCCTGGTGTGTGTTTAGTGTGCGGTGTGTGAGTTGTACGGCAGACAGATTATTTAATCAAACAAGAACACAGATCTCACATCAACATACATGATCAGGTCTACCATTTAATCATCACAGTCAATCATTAGATAATCATTTTGTCCATTGACAAATCATTGTTCACGGTTTTATATTTATCCTAATCAGGAACTAATTACCACAAATCATCACCCAACTATATCATGTAGAATCATTGACTCCATATTATTCAATCACTGTTTCACCAACAATTATCATGTAATCAGATTCGTCAATCAGTTTGTCATTATCCACTCAGCATTCATATTATCAGATTGTTTTCATAACAATATTGTAGTCATGACTTTTATCAAAAACCTTGGATCTAAACAAATCAGCAAGTATCAGATATAGTTTGTTATAAAAGGAATTTCATTAAGAACCCCATCTTCATTCTCATCATCAATACAGGCTCATGCTTAAATCATCTATACGTCTAGTGATATGGAAACCCCTATTTCTTTAAAACTCAATCAGTCAACAACATGGAAATAAAGTCTACAAACTTGTATATATTCAAAAACCACAGAGATTCCGAGACAATCTGATGTTAGCTACTTACTAACCGGTGAACTACGAACGAGCTGGTGTCTGCTGCCACCGCTACGGGTCCGAATCAGATTTCCGGCGACTGCCGTCACCGTCGGTTGCCATTACCGCCGTCGTGAGCTTCCGCCACCACCACTTCAGCCGTAATCCGTCATTCCGCTGCCCATCCGCCGCCGTTACTTCAAACCCAAACCGATGTGACCACCATTCTTCCGTCACCCCTCAACAAGCTCAGCTCCTGTCGCGCCGTCGCAAGGGAGGGGTAGTCAACCTTTCCTTCTCTGACGTCTCTCTCTCTCACTCTCGCTCTACGATTCTCTCTCACGGATTGTGGTTGAAAGCAGCCGGTTTTCGGATATCTGAAATTTCGGATTCGGGTTCGGATATCCGAATATTGAATTTTTTATTTAATTTTTATTTTTTTATTATTTTTTAATATTTGGAACCAGATTTTTCGGATAGTTTCGGATATCCGAATATAAATTTCATATATGTTTCGGATATTTCGGATATTTTTCGGATACTTCGGATATTTTTCGGATGCTTCGGATATTTTCGGATATCCGAAAAAAATAAAAATTAAATTTTCGGATATTTTTCGGATACTTCGGATATTTTCGGATATTCGGATATCCGAAAAAAATAAAAATTAAATTTTCGGATATTTTTGGATAATCTGATTATCCGAAAATTCTCAAAATCACCATCCGAATCCGAATCCGAATTTTCGGATTATCCGATTTTCGGATATCCGAAAATTCGGATATTTCGGATACGGGTTTTCGGATATTTCGGATTCGGATTTTTTTTAACACCCCTATTTTCACATACGCTTTGTCCAAAATAATGGTCAAAACTAGTTTTGCAGAAGGAACATGGAAAGCTTCGTTCTATTAAAAAGTACTTCTATTAAAAAGTACTGAAACTGCAGAAGAAAACACCAAATACTTGTATTGAAAAAGGAAATTCAATGACTTGATTTTTCTATTTATACAAGTTGACTAAGAATTAATATGAGTTGATTTCAAACCTTCTAGTAACGAGTGATGTAGCTCTGCTACTCTTTTTTCTATAGTAAATCGGAAAAAATAACAAACGAAACCTTGGTTTTTTAAGGCTATACCTAAAGACCTTTAATATAAGGCTATGTGTTGTGGGGAATCTCTTAGGCGTGTAGGTCCACCCGGAGGATCGAGTAACCTCTATTCCTGTTTTCCGACAAACCCGTGAGTGCGGAATCCAAACGGGTAAGTTAAACCAAGTTACGAACACGTAAAACACAAGATTCACCGATTAACACTCCAATGTATTAATCTAGAAAACGATTACAAAGCAATGTTTACAAGATGCTCTCATAAACTCTCAGTGTGTGTGTGTTTACAGTGTGTTCGCTCTCAAAGTCTATGCAGACACCTCTAAACTGTGTTATGTCTGATGTCTGTGTATTTATACTAGATGACTGACGAAATCCCATAGTCGACGAACACCCAACGGCGAACATACAAGGTCTCGATGAAATCACATGTGATTTCGTCACACATGTGATTTCGCCATTCAATGGATTTCGCCAAACAGTGAGTGTTCGTCACATGTAGTTGGGCCTAATGGATTTCGCCATTTGGGCTTTGACACATGGTATTTGGGCCTTGTTCAATGTTGGGCCAATACAAACAGACAACTAATAAACATAACACATAAACATTATCTAACATGTATACTGCACACACGTAGTTACATGTACATCGAACATTACGAAGTAACTAGCATACCGAGTCAAGACATGAGGATGTCTTGACTACGGCCTTCACTTCGTAGCCGAGTCGAACCGAGCCGAGTCGTATATAATATGTATCAACAAACTCCCCCTTGGATGCTGCTCGCGAGGTTCGTAATCTCGTTCTCCATCTCTTGATGGTTCATTTTCTCGGAAAGGATCTTCAAAGTCTTCACGTGTTGTAAGTAGAAAGTGTATCAACAAACTCCCCCTTTGATTATGCTCGTGAATCTTTTGATCTTCAATGCTTTAGATCCTTGTGGTATTTGATGATTTATCAGCGGCTACTCGATCATCTTTATCATTTGAGTGCCTTCACGTCGTGTCTTCATTCCGAAGCTTGTCATCGAACATGTTCTCTTCGCCTTTAGCATATGCACATGCAAGAAATCTAAACGCGTAATGAGAACAACTGCTAGGAATATAGTTAACATTAAACAAATGACACACATGTGACCATGTTTTCAACTACCGTCTCGGAGTCCACATCTAGACATATGTAGTTGCACCAAAGAAGGGAAAGCGTTAATCACCTGAAACCAATCAATAGCTTTGCTAAGGTTTGTGTTACTCATATCTAGATGATGCAACCAACGAAGACTTGACAACCATTGTATATTCCTGCTTGTTAATGTCCTTTGAGGATCACCATAAATTCCATAATAACTTCCAAGAGAAAGGACACGTAACTCTGAATGATTCCCAATTTGAGGAGGGATAATCCCACCAATTTTCGATCCAGAGAGATTAAGATACCTCAAGTTTCTAAGAGAACCTATGAAACTTGGAATTTGGATATCTTCAAAATTGTTGCAGCTCAAGTCCAAATACTTGAGTTGCTTTAACTCCAATAAGGATGAACTTAAATTCCCCCTTAAATATGGTGGTCTATCACAATAACCATCAAGTCCACGAAGACGAATCTCATGAACATGGCCAGTGATGTTATCACATACAATTCCAGCCCATCTGCAGCAGTCATTATTCTCAGCATCCCAAGAAGCAAGCTGATCTGCTTCGTCTATGAGGTTGCGCTTGAACTCGAGTAGTGCTTGTCTCTCACCGTCCATGCATAATACATCATTAGACTTTTGATCAGATAAACACAAACATAACAAGACCAAAAAAATAAGTAAACACAAGTTACAAGAGAAGAAATAAGAAACTGAAAATCGAGCACTCATATTGGTTGATTAAGAAGGGAATAACCAATCGCTTGATTTTTAGTTTACAAGAGGTTGTGGGGGTTTATAAAAACCCAAACATTTTACTAGTCATGATCAGTAGCTTTCATTTTTCCGTAAGGGGACCCAGGGCAGTCAAAACAAAACACCTGAAGAAGTAATATAACGAGTTATACAAAACAAAACAAAACACCACCACCACTAGTGTTTATCACGCATCAAAATTAAAACGCGTCATAATTATCATGCGTGAAGAAGTGTTGGGTGGTGAGGGAAATTGTTGGTTGTGAGTGAAATTGTTGGGTGTGGTGGTGAGTGATGGACATTTCCATTAAAAAAAACTTCCTTGACTTCTCATGTTAAGACCATTTTATATGTTAAAATCCATTTGTATTTTATTTTTACACCAAGTATATATTCAGTCTTGATCTATAGTGTTCCCCCACTCATGTAAACTGGTTTTTGCATCTTCAGTTGTACATTTTTAAATTTTCACATACGCTTTGTCCAAAATAATAGTCAAAACTAGTTTTGCAAAAGGAACACGAAAAGCATTTTTATATTTTCACATAGGGGTGTTCAAGATCGGATAATCCGGTTTTCGGATATCCGAAATTTCGGATTGTGAAATACTGACATCCGAACCCGAATCCGAAATTTCGGATATCCGATTTTCGGATATCCTCGGATATCCGAAATTTCGGATTCGGGTTCGGATATCTAATCGGATATCCGAATATCGAATTTTTTATTTAATTTTTATTTTTTATTATTTTTTAATATTTGGAACCAGATTTTTCGGATAGTTTCGGATATCCGAATATAAATTTCATATATTTTTCGGATATTTTTTCGGATATTTTTCGGATACTTCGGATATTTTCGGATATTCGGATATCCGAAAAAAATAAAAATTAAATTTTTGGATATTTTTGGATAATACGATTATCCGAAAATTCTCAAAATCACTATCCGAATCCGAATTTTCGGATTATCCGAAAATTGGATAATCCGAAAATTCAGATATTTCGGATACGGGTTTTCGGATATTTCGGATTCGGTTTCGGATTCGGATTTTTTTGAACACCCCTAGAGGAAGGGGAGTATAATGTGTCATGTGTATAGGATATGGTTTAGGGAAGTTGGGTTGGGCTTACCCGTGTATGAATTCGCATAAAAATACATGCCTCGCTAAGCCACATTCGTTCGTTTTAATTTAGTAACTAGACATAACGGTTTATAGATTGAGGATCCTGTACATTAATCCAGAAGTCTGAGAAGTGTATTATAACACTATATATAACACCATATAAACACCGTATAACAATATGTAACACCATATAACACTTTATAACAAATATAACACTATAGTTTGTCTGATAACATGTCTATGATAGATGTATAGTGTTATATATAGTGTTACATAGTGTTATATGGTGTTACATATTGTTATACGGTGTTTATATGGTGTTATATAGTGTTATATATAGTGTTATAATACACTTCTCACACTTCTGGATTAATGTATAGGATCCCTACCTACGGTTTATATATATATATATATATGTATACATATATGTATATACATATATGTATATATACGTGTGTATGTTCGATTATTTACGTTTGATTCGGGTCAATCGTTAAACGACACATTTCTCTCGATTATTTAAATAATAATAATAATAATGACAATAATAATATATAATAATCGATTACTGATTAGGATCGAGAGTACGGGTTGTCACAGTTTAATACGTTTACAATTTGATTATTATCTGTCAAATTATTCAATGATCTTAAAATTTTAAATGTTGTGTATGTTTTCGTAATAGTAGTTGTTTAGCAATCAAATTACGAGAAGGTGCAATTTTACGAAGAATAGGATTAGAGCTTCACCAACGCATTGTAATAACTCTTTCATAAGTTATACAAAAAGATGTCTACATTTTCTGATGATCATGTATAATTTTTATTAAATGGTTGAAGCTAAGATTAATATAAGCTTGTATTTTTATTTGGATAATATTCGTACATGCACGTCTCAGCTCTAATTATCCTATATATTAAAAAACAAAGCTAATGAATAGTAGTTGTCACATTATAATGAATAGTAAACTTTCATTATTGGTTGTCATGAATAGTAAATATACATAACTTCAAGTCATCTTTTGTTGATTTTTTCCCCTATACCCTTTTTAAGTGTGTATATATATCCATTTTCTTCAAAGTTAGGTAGATTATTCATTATGGTGGAGTGGTTTTGTGGTTGTATGTGTTTTAAAGAGACTCAAGTTCAGATAATGGGGTCTTCTTTTTTTTTTTTCCATTTTATGCTTACATAACTTCACGTCATCTTCCTTTTTCTCCTCTTTCACACGTTTTTCTGATTGTATTTATACAATTCTTATTCCTTATTTGTTGGGTTAGTGGATAGTTAGACATCACAATAGTCACCATCGCCAGGAGTTACTAACTCGCTTGCTACCAACGGCTCTGTTGTATGAAAACTCCACTTGTCAACTTAAAAATAAGACACTAAATATCACAGTTTTAATAACAACCAAGTATTTAGTCGCAATAAATAGTTTTACAATGACTTAGTTTTGTCGCGCCGCAGCGTGGCGCGCAGCATTAAAACCTAGTATTAATTTATTTTTAGGTATTTAAGTCCCGTTACTTCCACATCTATTATAAAAATAAGGATTTTTATAGAGATAAAATTTGATTACTTCTAAACTGCTCTTTTATAGAACCGGCCCAACCTAAACCCATCAGAACCAAATACCCTTTTATTGATGAAATTGAGAACCACGAACCAAATCTTAGAAGGCTATGTGGTTGCAGGTCCGTGAGGTTCTGATGGGTTGTGTTTGTCAGAACCTTTTTATGTAATAGGCCTTTGAAGGGTTACATCTTCCTAAGGGTCTGTTTGGTATGGCGTAATGGAATGGACGGGGGAATGGAATGGACGAGGTAATGGAATGGATGAGGTAATGGAATTGATCATTACCATTCCATGTCTTGTTTGGTTACCATATGTGAATGGAATGAACAATTACTTTTTGTTGTTTGGTATGCGAAAAAAGACGAAGGAATAAAATCAGATGGCGGTGGTCAGTGATGACCGATGATGGGGCGTGGTGCTAGGTGTCAGTTGTAGCGGCGGCGGTTGGCGGTGGTGGTGGGTGGAGACGACGGCGGATGGTGACAACGGTGGTGGTGGATGACGGTGGAGGTAGGTGGTGGCGGTGGCGATGGTGGTGGCCGGGGTGGTCGGAGGTGGTTGCAACAGCGACGATGGTCAGAGGCGGCGGTTGATAGCGGTGGCGGCGGTGGGTGGCGACGGTGATGGGAGGTGGCAGTGGCAATGGTGGCGGCGACGATCGAAGGTGGGTGGTGGCGATGATCGGAGGAGGCAGTGGCGACGGTGGGTGGCGGCGACGACGGTGACGAGGACGAAGGTGGGTGGCAGCGGTAGGTGGTGGCAGCGGCGGTGTTGGGTGGCGGCGGAGGTGGGTGACGGCGGCGGATGACGTTGGTGGTGGTGGTGGTGGTGGTGGTGTGTGTGGTAGCAAGTGTGGTGGGTTGTGGTGTTGTTAATGAAGGGTGAAAAGGGAATGGAATGGAAAAAAAACAGGGGGGACGGATGGAATGATTTTGAGGGAATGGAATGCATTTTGGAATGGACGATTCCATTCCATCGACCAACCAAACACTCTTTTTTTCATTCCCTCACAATGGTCCATTCCATTCCACCTCTCATTACTGCATACCAAACGCTACCTAATATTCTTTTAACATGTTCATCAAATAATTCCTCTAGATTGCTCTAACAATAGCCCATGAGCTTCCTTTTTTAAGTCACTTTTCTTTTCCGGCTTGTGTTTTAGTAACGATTTTATCATTCTTGTGACTCGAAACATTATGTGAGTCTATTTTGTCTACATCACAAAGCAAAGATATATGTATATATACATCGGAACATACCCAATTAATCATAATCTAATAATCCAAAGCTATGTAATAAGACTATACAATAATATGTGGTGTGTACGCTTTTATTTTTGTCACAAATACATACATATAAATACATTAGAGCAACATGCATAAATATCTACTTCATGTTGGATATGATAAATGTATTATGTGATATATTGCATCCATACATATACATCTAGACGGAAAAATTCAACAAAAAATACATTGTTTTTTTAATATAATACTCCTTATTATTGCATTAACATCATGTGAAATCGATTACAATAACACGTAAAAAAGAATAGCGAAGAGACGAAACAAGAGTATTGTTTTACTTTTTGCGTTAACAATACATATTTATTGGATCATGTTTATAAATTGTAGGTTTTTTATACATTCTAATAATAATACAAAAGGTTCTTGTGGTTCTTGTATTAGAACCGCGAGGTCAACCGACCGACCTGGAACCATATTTCACATAAATCTAAAACCACAAACCGACCCACATATTTAAAAAGGTTCGGGTCCAAGGTTCTCGTGAGTCGAAACCGCAAACCGCTCACCCCTACATCTATCCCACCCCTAGAGATGCACAAATCGGGTTTTTTTTCGAATACCCGGTTTCGGGTATGGAACCGGGTTCGGGTATGACCGGGTATTGGAAAATCGGGTATTGGCAATACCCGGGTCGGGTTCGGGTATTGTTTCTAAAAACCATACCCTATGCATCGGGTTCGGATCGGGTATAGAACCGGGTATTCTAAAACCGGATATTTGAATACCCTATTTACGGGTATTGAAAAAACCTTATTTTTGGGTTTTTTCGGGCTTTTTTCTATATATATTTCGGGTATAAATTAGAATTTTTTAATGGGTTGCACTTTTTAGGGGTATTTTTTGGGTATTTTTCTGGTAATTTCGGGTTTAGGTCGGGTATTAGAAAAACCCGGCTTCGGGTATTGGAAAAACCCGGTTCCGGGTATGGAACCTGTTGGGATTGAACCCTATTAGAGGAACAGATAATTAAAGCCAAAACAGGATCAGAGCAGTGGATCCAGAATAAGCAGACGTTTACAATTGGTTCATGCAAATCTCTCCCCTTGAAAGTGATTTTATATCTGCTGACCTTCTATCTGCTGATCTTGCAAAGTGCTGACCTACAACTGCTGCCTTGCATCTACTGCCCAAAGTCAAAGACTGGTGGAAGACCAAAGCTCTGCTGACTCAATCTACTGCCTTGAGTCAAGTACTGTTGATCCGGACAAGCACTGCTGGGTTCACATCAGTGGAAGGATGCAGCAGCTGTTTAAGTGTCTTTTATGTAAAGAAATGTAATAGCAGTAGTTTAGTACATCAGTGTTTATAGATCAGAGGTTAGAGTTTGTTAGGAGGTTAGATGTCACTTTCATGGTGACGTCAGCTAAGATGCTCAGTGGTTTGCAAGTGCCTATAAATAGTTCAGTACTTTGTACTGTTCTATTAGCTCTTTCACCACATCGTCTTCTTTGCACGAACAAACTACTGAGCTCTGGCTGAGGGGGAGTTTGCATTCATTCATCAATCATTGTAATCGTTGTTGAAACAAATTCAATCTTTCGATTCATTGTGTAAAGATGTTTGATTAAAGTATTACTCTCGTTTGATTGTATGCAAAGTTTGCTTTCATTTTAATTCCGCTGCACAACTCTTTCATTTCCATCTTAATTTCAAACGAAAATACAATCAAAAAGAAACTCAGATCCAACAATTGGTATCAGAGCTTGGACAGTCAAATTCGATCTAACAATCAATTTGACATAACAGTTCGGCTCAAAATTCATTGATACTAAGGGTGGTTGTATTTAGTTGAAAAACAGAGTACTGTGTAAATCATGTTCAAAATGGTTATTCAAAAACTCTGAAAATCAACCAAGATGTCATATGACACACAAATTTCACACAACAAGTGATATCATGCAGAAGTCACTCATAGTTTTCAAATCTGTAAACATATCTGTTAAATTATGGGATTGTTCTATATTTTTCGATATTGATTTCAACTGTTGTTTTGATATTTGTGATGTTCTTATTAAATACTAAAGTATGAACCTCAGATTAACAAAACCTACGACTCATAAGACATTAGTGTTTTGTTTTTCTATAAAGAGGAAATTGAAACTTTAGTTATTCAGATCTTATGTGTTGAAAACAGGTTGAGTTCCTCAAAAGGACAAAATCAACTATGTAAAAAATACATTAAGAAAATTCACAAAACTCAGAAGTGTGTTTATCTCAAAACTTTTGAAGTCAAAAGAAAAGAGTATAAACATAAAACACTTATGAGTCAAAGTTTAGGGTAATAATGGTCATTAAGCAACTATGTGCATTCATCTGTGCAGGAAAAGGTTTTTGATCCCAGTGAATGAACTCCAAAGAGGACTAGACAAATGTTCAAAAATTTCTCCATGAGTCCTCAGGATTGTAATCAACTGACAAAGAAAATGGTTCCAAACAGTGGTCAAAATGTATCCAAAAGTTTCCTACCACTGTTGTCAAACCACTGACCATTTTCAAAAACTTGTGAATGATATGATTATATACTCTATTATACCAGATCCTTTTTGATACTATTCTCAGAAAATCCTTTAACTATTTTTTGTTGTTCAAAGGATTTTTCAATTAACCAGGATATATTATTCATTTTTTTTGGAATAATATATTTGGAATTGTTGCTTGTTTTTGTTGACAACAGTTTCAGCTCCTGTCAGGATGTAATACCTTATTTTTGATGGTATTAGTGTCCTCATAAATGGGTCAAAAGGAAATGGTACAAAAGTCATGATCATGTCATACTCAGGTTTGCCCCTAAATTTTCATCAAAAATTGATTGCAAACTGTGCTTGAATTACTAGGGTACTCATGTTTTAATTGAATATTAAACGAAAATGAGTTGCCTTAGTAAAAAGTTTTCATCATCTGGGATACTAAACCACTGTCTTTCAAAATTAACATGTGGCAAAACCTTGAATGAAAATCTTCAAAACTGTTGCTGAAACACCTGTTCTTCAGAATTGTACCATTTACCCTAACCACTGTCTTGTTCCAACGTCTGATCTCTAAACACTGTCCACTGCTGAAAGTTAACCACTGATCCCTCATTCTCTTGAAAAGCACTGATGCTCAAAATCAGGGTCTTATCCACTGATATGCTATCCACTGATAGTAAAAATCATCCACTGCCCAAAATTTTTACCGTTGTAACCACTGATGCTTGATACGTCAGTGGGCCTTAAAACAACTGTTCTCCATACTTCATCCACTTCATCAGTGTTTGACACGTGGTCAGTTTTTTAGCCCTCAGATCTTAATAACCGCTGCCACATCAGCGATCAATTTTTAAAATAAAACCCTGCCCTAAACCCCAAACAGGGTTTTACACTGTCGAATTGAATTCCAAAAATTCTCTTCTCATAGCAGTTTCCAACCCTTCTTCTCAAAATCTCCAAAATTATCCTTCGTTCTTCTCCGCAAAAATGACAAAATCAAAATCAAAACCTAAATCACCATCACCTTCCAAAGAGGTCGCTCAAACGGCCGAAGAACCCATCGAAATACCATTCAAACAATCTCACAACTATCTGGGTTTACTCACAAAACCTACTGATAATCACACCTTTGACACCATCATTGATACATTATCTGCATCAAAGTACAAAACTTTGTTGACAGCAAATGCTCCCATCTATCTGCAAACCCAGAGAGAGTTTTGGAAAAAGGCGTCGCTTGAAAAACAAGACGGAAAAGTCATAGCCATTAACTCCTCGATACAGGGTAAAGAAGTTCAAATAACCCCACAGTCGATCTCCGAAGTCTTTAATCTCAACGATCAGGAAGGTAAACTCTCTTTTGAGAAAGCCGAGATGAAAACTAATTTCGTAAAAAGGGGGTATGCAGAACAATCAAAGGTTGATACCTTACAAAAAGGTTATTTTCCTTCTGCTCCAAGATTTTTATTTCACACACTTTTGATGTGTGTTTCAAATAAAACATCATTTAATGAAATACCATTGAAGATTCAATGTCTGGGGTATGCCATTTTGAATAACAAAGATTACAACTATTCCCAGGAAATCTTCAATGACTTAGTGAAAAATGTTGACAATAAAGCATTTTTACTTTTTCCATGATTTTTGAGTTACTACTTTAAACAAAAATTTGTAAAGGAAAATGAAAATTTGCCAAAACAAGGTGTTCATTGTCAAATAAAAAGCTTAACAAAAGAAACATTTTCAAGGATGATGGCACCAATAAAAACAAAAGCAGGGGTATCTGAGCAGATTTTAGCGGTTACAACTGCTCCTCAGGTATCAGCTGCTGAGCCCACTGCTCCAGGTGATCATAGCAGCACAACCACTGCTTTGAAACCCACACCTGACATAACCAAAAAGACCAAAAGAAAAACATCCAGAAAACCCACCAAACCCAAAACAAAGGCAACTCTGGAAGATGAGATCCCAGAGGAAATGCCAGTGACAACACAAAAGTCACAAGAAACCACTGCTGCTACTTCCTCACAGCAGTTGGTACAAATATCTCAAACCATAACCGAAACTCCTCCTGTTTCTTCACAAAAAGAACAGGTTGTACAAATAGGGCCTCCACATCATGATGCCCTGGAAACACTCGTTTCTATCATCCACAGTCCAATGCCCGGGACACATCCTATTTCTACACCAACCATCACATCCAAAATTCCCTCACCAATAAAACCACTGTTGGATGCAATTGATTTGAACCAGGTATTATCCAGTCCTTCTCAATCACCTGATAATGAGAATATACCTCAACAACTGACTGGGTCTGATGTATCAATCTTTGCTAACCCACCAACACAACCTGAGGAGGTTACACCCCATGAGTTACAAGTAACTCTTGGTGGTAATCCAAGTGAAGCGGCCACTACAACTGTTGAACCTACAGGTTTACAGTTGGACAGTGGTTACATTAATAAGACTTCCTTGGAGGCAATTCCTTTTATAGCACCTCTGCCAACCACCAGTGGATTTATTTATCCTACTGGCAACATCAAAAGGTTGTCAAGTGTTGAAGGAAGAAGACCCCAGTACCAAGAAAAAGGGGCATCAGTGGTTAATGTTTGGAGTATACTCCCTACATCTACCACTGATAAAACCACTGCAAGTGGGAAATCAGATGATCCCATTAACTTGGGTGATGGTTTAAAGTACCAGAAATTGACGGATCGTATTGCAAAGCTTGATAACTCTGTTGCGGAACTCAAAGATATGCTTCAACAGGTGTTACAAGTTCAGAAGGTACAATCCACTGCTGTTCCACCTCAAGCACCTGCTCCACAAAGGGCACCTGCTACAAATGAGCTCTGGAATCTATTTCAATCTTTTCTCCAACAACAAGCACAATTAGCAGATCAGCAACATGAAAAACATGTACAACAGCTGAGAAATGCAATGGAGTCAAGGTTCAAGAACACTCAGGCTGATTTAAAGGCTCTCAAAACTCAGATCTTGCACACCACTGGCACTGCTCCTCCAAAAGTCCGCTACATTTATCAACTCCCAGAAGATAATGCCAAAAAGGGGGAGAAAATTAAGGAGTGGAAAAAGAAGGGTATAGAGGATGGTCTCTATCTTGAACCAGAAAATTCAAACATGACCAAAAAGATCCCTTTGCCAGATGGCAGCAAGAAAATTGATGTGACAACAAATACACTAGCAGAAGCAGCTGCAAGTGTAAAAAGGGATAGAGAGGCCAAAAGGAAAGCCAGGGTGGACAGAATGGATCATCCAGATCAGGGTACTTCTGGGTCAAAGGATCATGAAAATCCTGTTGAGGAAAAGAAGAAGCCTACTAGAAAAGTGAGGCAACCCAAATCCATTCCAACCAGACGTTCAAAGTCTGCTCAAAAACCACCATACAAAACAGCTGATGCAACAGGAGTTACAAAAACTATTGCTTGCCAAACAGTTGTTCCATCAACACACACCACTTCAACACACACAACATCCACTGCTTTACCATCATCACCACTGAAAACAACACCTGCTCACATACAGCAGAAGACAGCAGATGTTATAACATCTGTTGTAATGACAACAGTGGTTGAAACACCAGTTGTTTCAACAGCTGTTAGTCAATCACAATCCACTGCCACTACATCTACCACCACTGTTCCATCCAAAACATCATCAGTCCCTCCTACAAAAAGGAGAAGACTAATTCTCAAAGATGATGACAATTCACCACCACAAACATCTTCAAAATCTTTAGCACTTGTCACAATTCCAAAACTTGTTCCTCTCTCTTCAGTTAAAATGTACAAGCCCTTACCTCCTGCAGGTGTTCAATTTCCTCTTGAATTAGCAGCTGTTAGAGAAGAAATAAAATCTTTTTACTTTGAGGATGACCCTGCCAAAAGGAGTTTGCCATCAATAAAAGGATATCCCTGGCCTAAAAATGTTGATGAATATTTGGAAATCAAGGCCAAGCAAGCAGAGGATATCTCAAAGACAAACACACAAGGGAAATCTGATAAAGAAATTGCACAGAGAAGTCAATATTTGCTCACACAAGTCAGATCCCTAGAGCAATTTGCAAAAAATGTTAGTCAACAAATTTCTGAAAGAGCAGCTGAAACTCTGAAGAAAGACTACATTGAAAGCATCATGGCTCACAAGAAGTACAAAGGAGAGAGATACATGTACAAAGAGTGGACTATTCCTGAACTTGAAAATGAAGCAGCAAGAATTCAAGACATGATAAAAAGGAAAGTCACTCACACTCCTCCTAACTGGGCAAAGTTTAGAAAGAATGTACCTGACAAACAGGAAGAGCTGAGGAGAATGAAAGAGGAACTGGTAGCAGCTGATTATGGAAACAAAAGACAAGTTGCTAGATGGAAAGAATATGTGGTCAGGGCTACTTACAAAAAGTTGGAACAATTAAGAAAGAAAGATCCCACAGTTCCTCAAAAGCCTGACTATCCTGAAGCAGCGGTTTCAAAAAGACCATCAAAGCTGCAAATCAGGAGATCCACAGCTCCAGTTGGTGCTGCCATCTACAAAAGAAGGCCACACAAACAGCTGATTGCTGAAACCATCAAAGAGTTAATGGAAGGTGAAGACCTTGGAAAAGAGGGTATAAAGAAAATGATCATGGAAACTCTTGGTTTGGATCAAACTGCAAGTACTGCTCAGCCAGTCATGAATAGGCCAGCCTCTCCAAATACTTCTGCAAATAAACATCTCCCAAGAAACCCACCAGGCTCAAAAATACAAAAGTGGGAAACTGACAAACAGACCTGCGTATTGACTTTGCTCAGGTCTGGTGGAGAAGTGGAGAAAATATCAAGGGAACAAGCTCTTGGCCTAAGTCTTGAAGATTTGCAGGATCTCCTTGATCTTCCACTTAGCAGGGATGATGAAGATACAGATGCCCTTGACTTTGAACTACAATTTAAAGGTCAGATAAGGGAGCTGTTGATGAGGCAATAAAGAATTCCACAAATAATGAAGAGTTTTGGCATTATCTGTTCCAGGGGGAGATTGTTGGGATTGAACCCTATTAGAGGAACAGATAATTAAAGCCAAAACTGGATCAGAGCAGTGGATCCAGAATAAGCAGACGTTTACAATTGGTTCATGCAAATCTCTCCCCTTGAAAGTGATTTTATATCTGCTGACCTTCTATCTGCTGATCTTGCAAAGTGCTGACCTACAACTGCTGCCTTGCATCTACTGCCCAAAGTCAAAGACTGATGGAAGACCAAAGCTCTGCTGACTCAATCTACTGCCTTGAGTCAAGTACTGCTGATCCGGACAAGCACTGCTGGGTTCACAGCAGTGGAAGGATGCAGCAGCTGTTTAAGTGTCTTTTATGTAAAGAAATGTAATAGCAGTAGTTTAGTACATCAGTGTTTATAGATCAGAGGTTAGAGTTTGTTAGGAGGTTAGATGTCACTTTAATGGTGACGTCAGCTAAGATGCTCAGTGGTTTGCAAGTGCCTATAAATAGTTCAGTACTTTGTACTGTTCTATTATCTCTTTCACCACATCGTCTTCTTTGCACGAACAAACTACTGAGCTCTGGCTGAGGGGGAGTTTGCATTCATTCATCAATCATTGTAATCGTTGTTGAAACAAATTCAATCTTTCGATTCATTGTGTAAAGATGTTTGATTAAAGTATTACTCTCGTTTGATTGTATGCAAAGTTTGCTTTCATTTTAATTCCGCTGCACAACTCTTTCATTTCCATCTTAATTTCAAACGAAAATACAATCAAAAAGAAACTCAGATCCAACAGAACCGGTTCCGGTTTTAGGGTATTACCGGGTACAAATCGGGTCCGGTTCGGGTATTAAAAACCCAGGTATAAAAAACCTAATTCTGGGTTTTTTTCGGGTCCAGTTCCGGGTTCGGGTTTTTTGTGCACCTGGACCCACCCCTTTGAGATTGATCTGTTCTTTGAGTATGTCTTGGGGATTGTCCTAGGGGGTGTTTGGCCTAGCTTTTATTTTTTTTGGCTTATGCTTATATTTTAAAGTAGCTTATGCTTATTTTCTTTCATTTGATAAGCTATTTTTAAGTGTTTGGATTAGCTTATATTCTACAAGTTGATAATTAATAATTAATCTTTAGTTGTTTGTTAAGTTATTTTGTATTATGAAAAGGGGTATAATATCATTGTGTGTAATAAGTAAAAAACCATCTTCTTCAAATAAGCTTATTCAAATAAAGCTAAAAAACCATGTTCCCAGAAGCTTCTTGAAATTAGCTTATATAAGCTAATAAGCATGAGCTTAAAAAGCTAAACCAAACACTCATTAGTGCTTATTTTGTAAAAATAAACTAAAAAGCTATAAGCTTAGATAAAAAAGCTAGGCCAAACACCCCCCTAATGTCCTACACCAAAAACCCAAACACTGGTCCACCAGGCCCGATCACTAGAAAATGAAAACTAGTTCTTTGAATGAACAACTTTCCTCTAACTTTATCCTCAGTCATTGTTAAAGTCACGTGACATGTCAGCTCAAAGTTGGTCAATCATTGATCTTAAAAATTCAAAAAGAACAGGCCTTCCTCTTTTTTAATTCCACTAATTGTAGTTGCCACCAACCTTCCATTGTTTTTCTTGTTATCTTCTCAACGTGACCAACAAACTCTATTTACATAATAATATTAGCTTTCACATTCTCCACAAAAGTCAACTGTCATATTACTTATATACACATTTATATATGTAACATGTTACATGTAAAATTTGGACGAAAGAATAGATTGGTAAAGAAAAAATAACAAAAAATGGAGGAGGAATATGAATACTACACATGGCTTTTTATTTTTAAACGGAAGTTTAAGATCAGACAAAGAAAGCCACTGCCGGAAATGATCGAGGTCTTTAACGCGTGCACCAACGATGAGTCCCAGATGTCGCCTGATCACTTTCGGCGGTTCTTGATCGAGTTTCAGGGAGATAAAGATGTTACAGTTGATTATGCTAAGCAGATAATGGAAAAGGTGCTGCATCAACTCAGACCAGACTTTGCGCCATGTTGTTTTAGTGTTGATGACTTCTTTAACTACCTATTCCTTGATAAATTCAACGGACCAATCGATTACAAGGTTTGTAAGATATCTAACTGTTGTTATTTATGTTGTTTAAGTAATTTAATTTCAGTTGCTAGTTTTGAGTTAAGAATCATCCCATTTCAGTTGCCACTTATAATAGGTTCTAGGCCCAAACCGGTTCAGGTTGAAACCATGTCAAGTTGGGTCAGCAAAAGTCAAACTGGGTCGTGTTGGGACCGGATTTTAAGGGGGAAATATTCGAGTTTGACCAGTTTGAAACTGGTTTTTTTTTTTTTTCGGGATCGGCTTGTAGATTAAACTTGATGGGTACAGGTCGAAGTCGGATAATTGGATAAGGGTCCGAGTTGATTGCGATATGGGTCAATAAATGGGTCAGTAGTAAGACAGAACTGGCCATAGGAAGTTTGTCTATTTAGTCACTTGTTTTATGTGTTTGATTAGATCATGGGTTAGCTTTGTTTGTTTGTGCATGTAGTGGGAGATATTTTTAGGAGATGGTGTGTTATAGGATTAGTGTATTTTGGGACTATTAATGTAATTTTGCATTGAATGAAAAGTGGGTCTTAAGCAGTAAATTGAATCTCCTCTTTATTTGAGTTTATTTGTGTGTGATTGAGGTTTAAATCCCAACAAGGGTCGGGTTAGAACCGTTGGCTGTAGCTAGCCGAAAAGAGAACTTTAAATTGACCCCGACCAATACGTTCTGGTTCAGTCGCTGATTGGTAGTCCTTTCAAATCGAACCAAGTCTTTGAAGGGTTATTGTGTCATACGTACCCATCACCTGAAAAAAAAAATTATTTGTTAGCTCTAGCAGACATTGCGATAGTACTGCTTGAAGTCGCAATACTTTTTTCAATATCACGTTATCACTTTAAGGAACATACATCCAAACGCCCTCTTTAACGCGTATATTTCCAGGTACACCATGATATGACTGCCCCATTGCAGCATTATTTCATATATACAGGCCATAACTCGTACCTCACGGGGAATCAACTCATTGGTGGTTGTAGTGTAAAACAAATTAGAAAATCTCTTAAAAAAGGTGTGAGGGTAATTGAGCTAGATTTGTGGCCAACCAGTTCAAAAGATGGAATACATGTTCTTCACGGGGGGTATGTCATATTTCTTTTCTTTCCTTTCTCTTCTGTGAACCGCTTTTCAAATTTTAGTTTAGTGATTGAATATGTAAACGACAATATAGGACTATGACAACTCCAGTGGAACTTGAAGAATGTTTGACGGCCATTAAAGAGCATGCTTTTGTGAAGTCTCCATATCCAGTGATCATCACTTTAGAAGATCATCTTACACCAAATCTTCGAGATATAGTTGCAAAGGTTAGCTTTTAGCCTTCATGTTCGTTTGAGTTCTAAACGTGGTTCATACTTAAGGATTGTTATGCCTTTTAGATGGTCACAGAGATATTTGGAGATACGCTTTACCACCCAGAAGCAGGAGATCACAATGAATTCCCTTCACCCGAAGCATTAAAGCATCGTATTCTTCTTTCAACAAAACTACCAAAAGAACACCTTGACGAGGTGCGCCAAATAATTAGCCTTTTAAAGTTCATTGTACTGCTCGGTTAATTTTGATAAACAAATTCTTTGTTTCATCTGGTTCTTGATGGCAGACTAACGGTAGTCAGGAGGATAATATATCCAGCTTAAATCATGATTTGACGCAACTTTTTGAAATTGACTTTGAGGATGAAAATGAAGATGCTGCAAATGAGAATCCTGGACAGAAAACAACTCCCGGATACACACAACTCATTGGAATTCATGCTGCTAAACCAGATAAGAAATTAAGTAAGGCGTTAACAGTTGAATCAGGGAAAGCTAAACGTCTTAGTTTGGGTGAACAAACTCTTGAAAGAGCTGCATCTCTTTATGGAACTGATTTGGTCAGGTAGTTAACCATAAAGTTTTTTTTTTTTTTAAATATCTGGTGAATCATAATATAAGTGTTACATTTTCTATATAACGGGTATGTTTTCTTTAGGTTTACACAAAAGAATATTCTTAGAGTGTATCCCAAGGGTACACGGATTACCTCTACAAATTTCAAACCACTCCGTGCATGGATGCATGGTGTTCAGATGGTCGCTTTCAATATGCAGGTGAGTTTGAAGTTAAAATCATTTTGTATAATTGAGGGTTGACAAAACAGGAGGGTTGAGTAACATGTCAAAATGGGTCGGGTCGAGTGGGCCTATATGTAGAAATAGAACATGAATCAGCCGTTCATTATGAACATGTTGAAATGATCACCTCTAGCGAATGCAGAACTATTAACACATTTTTCAATCATCAGGGATATGGAAAATCGCTTTGGATGATGCATGGAATGTTCCGATCCAATGGAAAGTGTGGTTATGTTAAAAAGCCTGATTTTTTGATGAGCAGGAGTCCAGATGATGAAGTGTTTGAACCAAAACCAAAAGTACCATTAGATGTGAAGAAAACTTTGAAGGTCAGCATAGCTAGTCTATATTTCATGTTAAGGGAGGTGTTTAAATGTGTGTTTTGAAAAAGTTTCAAATCACACATCCAAACACCCCTTTAGTTTCATTTCATGAAACCTTAAGTAAATCTAATAATTCAACTTGATTTTTCAGGTGAGAGTATATATGGGTGACGGGTGGCGTAAGGATTTTAGCCAGACCCATTTTGATAAATACTCACCGCCAGATTTTTACACAAAGGTTAGTTATAGAGCTAAATAACTAGCTAAAACAATGGCTACCTCCCATCATTGTGAACTCAGAGCTAAAACACCTTTGTTTGTAATTGTAAAAGTTGTATTGATTGTTAATTAAGGTTACAATGAGGAGGGGGTTGTGGCGAAGCTTGAAAATTTCCACCGGGGGTCGGAAGTCACCGGACCAAAAAATTCTATATAAGTAACTTTTTTTTATAAAACCGGGGGGTCGAAAACGTATATACCTAAAAAATTCTATACGAAACGTACATATATAGCACTACTGAGCGAAAAGTTCGGAGGGTCCCCCCCCCTGAAAGCTGCGCCTCTGATACTAAACACATTTCCATAATACCCCCTCTAACTATATTTACATAATATCACCTCTAGCTCACTATAATTACATTGTGTCTAATACTGAGTTTCCAATTGACTTTTGAGGTCAAACTTGTCCCTTCTAGAAGAATCTTTTTTGCTTGTAACTTGACAAGTGGTCTGTTTGATGTCCAATAGTTGTATATGGTTGGAGTCCCAGCTGATGTTAGGAAGGTGAGGACCAGAGAAATTATAGATGATTGGATACCCATATGGAATCAAGAATTTTTATTCCCATTGACAGTCCCTGAGCTAGCTTTACTGAAGATCGTTGTGCGAGAACATGATGCAGGGAAGGATGACTTTGCTGGTCAAACATGTTTTCCTGTGTCTGAGTTGAAACCTGGGATTCGGGTTGTTCGACTGCGTGACAAAAAAGGAAAGAAATTCAAGTCTGTAAAGCTTCTTATGCAGTTTACGTTGGAGTAGACAAAACCGCGGTAACTACTTGATTAATATCCTTTGAGCTCTTTAGATCTTAATTGCAACTAGACTGGTAACTGACTGTAATATATGTTGTAAACAATCCATTCTATTTGTGAAAACATTTGAAATATGGGTGGCAACTTAATCTGTTACAGAAACACTACAAGGTTTAGTTAAGCATGTCGACCCATTTATTACAATATGTCAACCCGTTTAACGCATTTACAACTTGATTATGACATATCAACCCATTTCAAAACTTTTCAACCTCTATGAGGGTTAGACATTTTAGATAGAGGTTGATGTCTTTCAGATTGAAAACTTCGAAAATTGTTTGATTAGTTAACAAAATGCATTAATATGCTCACAATAAAAGATTCTATATAAGTTTTTGGGTTCAAACTCCGGCAAGATTGTTAACATAAATTAATTCATTCATTTATGTTGTATTTATTTAAAATCTTTTCATTTTCCCTTTTGGTTGTATTTATACCCATGTTCTTTTTTTTTTTTTTTTTTGAAACGTATACTTCATTAAAAAACACCGCCGACCCAAACCGGGCCGACCCAACAAAAAAGACAAGGAAAACTACATATTAACAAAAGAAACCCAATCCTTCCATTCTACTTCTATGTACTTAGATCTATTGGAAAACCAAAGATGTCCCAACGCCTTGATTTCGCTCAAAATATTCTCAATTTTTACCAGAGAGTTCGAAAATTTAAACTTGTTCCTCGCACGCCACAAGCTCCAACAAACAATCAAAATTATACCTTGCACCGCCGTCTTCTTTCTGTCCGAAACTTTTAAATTCGCATGAACCGACAACAAATCCTTAATCGAGAAAGCAAAAATTTGCGGAATCTTGCACCATGAGCTAACCGCATTCCAAATGATCGCCGCCACCCTACAGTTGATAAAAACGTGCTCTACCGATTCATCTTCCGAATTACATAACGGGCAAATAATATCTTCAATACCAATATTCCTTCTCCTCAAAGCATCACAAGTAGGAAGCTTGTTCAGCTCCATTCTCCAAGCGTGAATATTACACTTAGACGGGACCCAACGACACCAATCCATAACGAAACCCGGACCAGCAACTGAATCACTAAACAAGAGACGTTTGACCGACTTAACAGTGAACATACCATTCGAATCGGCCAGCCAGGACCACTTGTCCTTCTCAGCCGAGAGCTGCACTTCAGCCAACAACATACACAGCTGCTGAACGTTGTCCGCAAGTTCCGAAGCGGCCTGCGAAGACCTCCAAGCCCAATTAAAAACCGGCCCCTCTCCTTGATCTTTAATTCTATCCGCAACTTTACACTTTTTACTCACCTCTAAAGAAAAGAGCTCCGGAAATCTTGACTTAAGCGGCTCGTTAATGACCCACAGATCCAACCAAAAGGAAATGTCTTCGCGGTTCCTAATTTCTCCTTTAAGAAAGTTTCTTAACGGTTGCCCTCTCGCCTTGGTGTTGGTAAAGACCTTTGCTATGTTACTCCACGCACCACTTAAAGTTTTTTTTAAATTAATTGATTCCTACCCCACACGACTCGAATGAAGAGAATCAATCACCTTCTTCCAAAGATTGTTATCTTCCGTCTTATACTGCCATCCCCACTTTGTCAAGAGAGAAATATTAACTTCTTTTAATTTACAAAGCCCCAAACCTCCTTCTTTTTTATGCCGAGCCACCCGATCCTACTTAACCCAATGCATTTTTTTATCCTCCACCGAACCACCCCAAAGAAAGCATTTAATCAACAATTCCAACTCCGAAGTAACCTTTTTGGGAGCTTTATAGAGAGAAAAATAATAAGTCGGCAAGCTTCCAAAACCGACTTGATTATGACAACTCTTCCTCCTATAGACAAAAGGTGCGACTTCCATTTGGCAAGGCGACTCTTAAAAGTCTCATAAACCGGACGCCAATTATTAACCCGATTCATGCTGGCACCCACCATCAAACCAAGATATTTAAAAGGAAGAACATCCGGAATACAACCAAAATCATTGGCCAAAGCTCCGATTTCCTCCGAGTTCACACCAATCCCATAGAGGTTGGACTTGTTAACATTAATCTTAAGCCCCGAACAAAGATGAAAGCATCTAAGAATTCTCATTACATTACCCAATTCCTCCCTAGACCACTCCCCCAACACGATAGCGTCATCCGCATAGAGTAAATGAGACATGACGGGTCCATGATTAGGAGTGGGAATACCTTTAATAACTCCACCCTCCCTAGCCCGAGAGATCATACGAGAAAGGCCTTCCATCACCACAAGGAAAAGGAACGGAGAAAGTGGGTCGCCTTGTCTCATACCTTTTTCACATCTAAATTGAAACGTCGGAGCCCCGTTCACAAGGATGGAAGATCTAGCCGGCGAAAGAATACCCAAAATCCATTTACACCAAACACTCGGAAAACCCATGTGACGGGGAATATTAATCACGAAAGTCCATCTAACATTGTCGTACGCCTTTTCGAAGTCAATTTTGAAAAAGAAGGCTCTTTTTTCGACTTTTTGATCCACGTAATGATCTCATTGATGATAAGAGGCCCATCAAGGATATATCTTCCGGATAAAAATGCCGATTGAGAATCGGAGATAACACCGTCCAGCACTTTTCTCATACGATTAGCAATGACCTTTGAAATTACTTTGCTAATAATTCCAACCAAATTAATAGGTCTATAATTACCAAGAGATACCGGGTCCTTAACCTTGGGGATGAGAGCAATAAAGGACGAACCACAACCATTGCTAATCTCACCACTAGCATGAAAATTGGCAAAGATCCGAATAAAATCATCTTCAAATAAATCCCAAAAATGCTGGATAAACTTGAAATTCATACCGTCCGGACCCGGGGCCCGATCATCCCCGCACTGAGACACCGCATCTTTGATTTCCGAAACCGAAAAAGCTTCCACCAACATATTGCTATCCAATTCCGAAATTTTTTTGAAACCAATATCCAACAAATCTGGCTGAAAACACTTCCTTCTTAATGATAGAAGGTTTAGAGCACCATTCACCGTTAATATTAAGCCCATGGATAGTGTTCAAAACTTTCCTATTGTTGACGTTCATTGGATATTTATTTTTATGGTTGTTATGCTCACTTGTAATTCCAAAAATTTGCCACTTTGTCCAATCCATACTTTTTAATTGCGCCGTATTTTTCACCCATAAGAAATAAACACAAATTTATCTCTTTAGTTATGGTGCGACCCGATGATGTTTTAGAGTTGAAAAGTTCCTATTTTTCCAAATGTAACCTAACAAGGGGTAAAAATATAGCTTGAGTTACAGAGAAACAAGAAAGAGTTAGTTGCCCGGATGGTCCCTATGGTTTCACATTTTTTCACGTTTAGTCCCCACCTTTTGAAAATAGCAGGTATGCTCCCTATGGTTTGTTATTTTGTTACTCGGATAATCCCCTGAGTAGATGTCAGCTAGACTATCCGAGTAACAAAATGACAAACCATAGGGAGCATACCTGTTATTTCCAAAAGGTGGGGACTAAACGTGAAAAAACGTGAAACCACAGGGACCATCCGGGCAATTAACTCAACAAGAAATATAAAACTCTCAGGGAAACAGGAAAGAGTATGTCATTTTAGTTTCAACCCTTGAGTTTTTTACATCCAATCATTTTTTTTCATAATATATTATATATTATAGTAAGAAGGTTAAACACTAGTTTACAAGTGCAAAAGTAGGGAGTACAACTTGTGGTTGGTTTTTTTTCCTAGCCACGTGTCTTCAACAGTATAAGCCCTTAAGGTCTTTTGCAATGTTTTCAGAACCGGACCGGAGGTCGACCCGGTCACCTTACGGGGTCAAAGGTCGGACCGGTCCGACCGGTTCGACCGGATTTAAGAACCGGATTACATCATAAATTATATAAAAATATATATAAAACATAGAAAAAATAGATAAAATTCCAAATAGTTAAGGAACTAAAAACACAACCATTAGTCATCCAAAAACATTCAAAAGTACCAAATCTTGCAACTAACTATCAAACATATTGTCAAATCTTGTTTTGAGTTTTTTAGATTAGGTTTTGAAGTGATTTATTCCATATTTAATTAAAAAAAATAAAAAATAAAAACCATGACCGGCCCGACCCTATGCGACCCGCCGGCCCGACCGCCGGCCCGACCTCCGGCCTGATGTTGGTCCGGTTTGATGGCATGAACCGGCCCGGATGAAGTCCCGGTTCCCGGCCGGACCGGTCCGACCGGCCGGCCCGGTCCGGTTTTCAAAACATTGGTCTTTTGACACATCCTACTTTCACCGCCTCCCACTTCCTACTTCCCCTCCTCGCACACGAATTCCCAAATCTGTTGCATCTTCTTACCACATCTAGCCCTACATTCTCCCCATCGCCGCTCCAAATTCGATCATGTTTTGTGTTTATGTACACGATTTTATTCAGGAACGAATCTATTGAAGTAACTTACTTTAAAGTTGTCACTTTTATTTCTAAATGTTTGCGCGACGTCTATGATAAGTGTCTACGCTACCACCTGCATGCCCACGTTCTTCATGTTTCTTTTTTAGTTAATTAATATTTCTAAGAAGGTTGGCACATCTAGCCCTACGTTATCCCCACCGCCTCCCCGTATTCGATTGTGTTTTATGTACACGATTTTATTCTGGAACGACACAATTGAAGTAACTTACATTAAATTTGTCATCTTCTCAATTTCTAAATGTTTGCGCAACGTCTGAAATTAAGGTTTGAAATCTGTTGTCACTGAAAATCCAACGTTTTCTCTACGGATTGAAGTAATTTACTATAAATTAAGGTTTGAAAGTTGTTATCATTGTTCTTATTATAATGAGTTAATTACACAGATAGTCCTTGTAGATTATTGAAAGTAACACATTTGAGTACCAACTTTGTTTTGTAACAGGTTCAGGTTCTATGTTTTCAATTTTGTAACACCTTTGAGTATTAAGGCTAACTATTGTTAATTTTTTTGTAAAGTCATTGAAAAATGACTAAAATACCCATATATACTTCTGTGTTAGTATTCAATGGTGTTACTTTTAATAAACGGTAAGGACTATTTGTGTAATTAACTGTAAAAAAAACTCATTATATTTGTAAGAAAATATTATAAAATATGCTACATAAAAATATTTAATAATTATATTCCTAAAATTAATATACATACAATTACCAACGTTTATTACGAGGGAAAACGCTGTAGTAGAGACAATGTTTAGTTTTTCATTAAACTTTTATATAACTAATGTCAAAAAGAGATATGCTAAATATAAAACTCATGCATATTATCTAGAATATATTTAGTCAGGGGCGGATGTACCATATGAGAAGGGGTAGCCTCCGCTACCCCTTGGCGCTCCGGCGGTAGTGTAAATTTTGGAAAAATTTGACATTTTTTTAACGTTTTTTCGATTTCGTTACCCTTTTTTTAAGACGTTACCCCAATGAAAGTTTTCTAGATCCGCCACTGTATTTAGTGATATATAAAATTATCTAGACAAAAAACCCTAGTAAAACTAGCATCGAGCAATTTCCTTCACGCATGTTTTAACCAATATATATCCCACATTTTTTCCATAAACATGCATTTTAACTAGGAACTTATATTTATATACATTTTTATTTCTGTAATTATCCCTTAGCAATATCAATATGTAGACCAAAAATATATATAAACTTCTATATATTTTTGACCTGGAGATACAATATGCATACTAGATTTGTTATATGGCGTGATATATAGACACCTTCTTATGTAACCATAATAACATTATCTCCCATCCACTACAATATCCTTTGGCTAAATATATATGTTATTAATTTTTTATGACATTATTTATGTCTCTACCTAACAACAACTTTTTTTATGCATACATGCACGTCTACAATCTTCTACATGATTGAAGCATTCAACGCAACAACACCACCCGGGAGTAGTTTTTGATGGAACACAAGCTGGAACAACACATTTTGGTGGTGGAGCCCCAAATGCTCCCATGTAACTGTGTTTATTTCTTTCGTGACCTAAAGACCCAAAAATGATAATATTAATTACGGTCTATATTAAAAAATAACATGACAAATTCGTTATACGTGTAGAACTTACATCGATGACAAACCAATAACAATAGAAAGCTTATATAGAACACCTTCACATGTAATTCCATAAGTCTCGCCATTATATGATGTTTCAATTACATTACCCCTACTAAATATAGAGATGAGTGAAAAAGGTTTGTATTATTAAAATAAAGATACAATGATATTTATACACACAAGTGAATATCATCTATTATGTATGTTCACAAATATCGCCTAAATTAAAGCGTTAATTTTTTAGTTGTGATAAATGTGGATATGACAATACCAAAGAATACTCTACTACGTTTGATAAAAAAACAAAAATAGCACGTCAACTTTGAAACAAACTAATCTTTGCTATTGGTTTAAAACTTATTCTTTCTATTCTTACAAGCGTTAATTTTTTAGTTCTTATCATTTGAACTTTTCGATATATATATATATATATATATATATATATATATATATATATATATATATATATATATATATAGATTTGCTTGTTAGCGATAAATATGTCATGAATATATTACCTTTTAAACAAATTAATATGCTTTTAAACATTTAAATTTAAATAGAGTATGTAGGAAATCAATTTAACCCGCTCTATTTTTAAGATAAAAAAAGTTATTTGCACCAATTCAATTCATCCAAATCATCAAATTATTTTAGACTAGTGAACAATTTCCACAACCGGTTGCCATATGGATAATAGGACAAAAATTTGAGCAACTTTTAATAAAAAATTTACCATGATGAACGATCGGGTTGTTTCACCAACCAAAGTTTGCAACCCAACTTTACAATATTTAATTGCTTTTCTCACTTTTTATGATTTAAATTTTTTTTCTTTACAAAATTTTTAACAATATTTAATTGTTTAGCAACCCAACTTTACAATATAAATCTATGCCATTTTGTAGTGATAATTTGTTTTTTTGTTTGTCATATAATATGCCATTTACTTACCATTCTCATGTATATACAGGTACGAAGGTGAGATTACTGAGAGAGAGAAAACGAAAAGTCGTCGGAAAACTGTAAACAACCGCTGGTGGCTCGACGAAGGTGATATTATCGGTTTAGAGTGCGAGGTTATCGTCAGGGCCGTCTCCGAAAATGATAAAAATATTTTGGGCCTCGGGCGAGACAAAAATGGGCCCGCTCCTTATACTTTAAACTCATCAGTTGTGTATCAAAAAACTACAATACGGTTACTATTTTTATAAAATAAACAAAACAAAAGTAGTTCAGCAAAATGATTGAACTTACTTAAGCGAATCGTGCGACTCTCCTAACGTTTTTTTGATAAAACCATCGAAGTAGCTACATCACCCATCAACATCAAATAGCTAAAAGAAAAATCAAACATCCAAGATCAATACTAACAATATTGATACCAACAAAATTTACTAATTTTACCAATAAGGAGCAAGCAACATATGATCATAAAACTCTAGTATTAATTTAGGGACAACTTAAATTTAGTGTGAAAAAAAAAATAGAATCTAAAAAGATGCATCACAAACAAAAATTTATGAAACTGGGAAATAAATACAAAAAGTCAAAGTTTAACAGGCGGCTACAAAAAAATAAAAACAAAGGTAAAAAAAAATAACGGCAAAGCTAAGAATCGAACACACAACCTTAGAGAACTAAACTGAAATCCTAACCAGCTTGAAGACTCGCTTATATATTAACAAAACCAGGCCCCAATTTTACATATTAATAGTAAACAAAAATTTTAAATTTCGGGCCCTTTTTAATTTTGGGCCTCGACTTTCGCCCGGGCTGCCCAGCCCAATAACCGGGCCTGGTTATCGTGATCTGCATACTACTTCTGCTAATCCGATCCTACCTCTCATTCTAAGTTGATTCTTGTCCCTTCCATTCGCCGTTGGGGTTTGTTTTAGTATTGGCCATTCCTTGTCTCGGTGCACTCACGGTTTCTGGATTGCTTAGTAGGTCTGATACCATTCGCGGCTATTTCATATAGTTAAGCTAGAGTGGTTCGAATCCTATTAACCTTTCTTTGAGCCGCGTTTTTTCTCCGGGATTAGGTCATGGCTGCTAGGTTTGATGAGAGAGAAGAGGGTGAAATCAGAGAGACACAAAACGAAATTACTGGTGAAGGGAAACACGGCAACGAGTTATCTAAGGAGAAAACAATAACATTTTATGTTTCAAACATTCACCCTCATATGTCGGATGGAGAGCTATGGATGGAATGCAAAAATTATGGCCACATTGTAGATGCATATATCGCAAGGAAACTGGATAAGAAGGGTCAGCGTTTTGGGTTTCTTAGATTTGTAAAGGTGAAAGATGTTGAGAAGATGATAAAGGCGCTTAACCAAATGAGCTTCTTTGGGTGGAAGATAAAGGCTAACGTGGCATCATGTGCGTGAGTGTTATTAGTTTTTTAATGTATATATTAAGCCCTTTTTAACACTTTTTAGCCAAGTTTTAAATTTATAAAACACGATATTTACTAACACTAAACACACATATGGGCAAGTGCACCCATCGTGAGCGTAGTATAGTGTTGTCAAGATACCGAGGTCGTCCAAGGACACAAGAGCTTTTAGTACCGGTTTATCCTCAACGTCTAATCAAATCAAAAATTTAGAAAAGGTTTTAAACTAGAAAAATAAAAACTAACTAAAATGCTGAAAAATAAAAATAAAAACAGATAGACAAGATGAATCACTTGGCTCCGACTCGTGTTTAGTGTAACCTTTGATTATTTCCGCACTTATGCACTATTTAAGATATTATCTTAGTTATTGTAGTAGGCCCCTCTTTTGAAGGTGGCGTTACCCTCAACCCAGTAGTTTGAGTCAGCAAGGATACAATCCTAAAGGGTCGGATTATTGAAAGATAATTAATTAAGTTATTAATGCATATTATGGTAGGCCCCTCTTTTGAAGGTGACGTTACCCTCGGCTAAGTAATCTGAGTCAGCAGGGATACAGTCCTAAGTAGCCGGATTAAAGTATTAATAGTAGCTTACATATGAGGGGATCAAAGAGTTTGGACCCCCGCCATCCAATACCGGTGGGTATTGAAGGAGGTCCTACTAAATTTGACCCAGGTCCTTGCAGGATCTATACACTGAACAAGGCAAGACTCTTACCAAACCGTTCCCTTAACCCCCGACCAGGTAGCCAATATACCTCCATATAGACCGTGGAGATATGAATGGTGAAAATCTTTTATTTTATATAGACAATAAAATAATGCCAAGACACCACGGACAAACGATAAAGAAGAATCACCTTCAACATAAGAAACTAGTTATTAAAGTCATTAATACATAACCAAGTAAAAAGTGCGAAAAGATTAAAAATAAAAAGTATTACACTAGACACTTGTCTTCACCAAGTGATGTAAGAGACTTAGGCAAACATGGCCTTTGATTTTCAAGAACTCTTACGATCAATCTTGGATCCCGAGACGACTCACACACTCTATGATGGACAATGGATGATGGTGGTGGATGATGGTGTTGTGATGGTGGTGGATGGTGGGTGAAGTGTGAGAGAGGTGGTATGCCAAGTGATGGTTTGCAAATGAGCCAAGCACTCCTATTTATAGGCTGAACAGAAGCTCGGGCACGGCCCCGTGTCCAGTGGGCACGGCCCAGTGTCCATCATCTTCTCTGTCTTCATTAATTGCAGTTTGTCTGTATTAGTTGACCACGCCCCCGTGTCCGCTGGGCACGACCCCGTGTGCAGAAGCATATCTGTACTATCAAGATTTGCCTGGATTCTGTGAATCTTATAGTTAACCACGGTCCCGTGTCCGCTGGGCACGGCCCCGTGGTGGGCGATGGAAGCTTCGACAACTTTGTCTTTTATGCTGACACTTGGGCACGCCCCCGTGCTCACTGAGCACGGGGCGTGTTCAGCCTTCTGTTCTCTTGTTTTGCTTGGGAAGATGCTTTCGGGGAGGTCGGGCATGCCACGTTTGTTCTTTTTCTTGTATTTATGTTAGATTTAGCTGTCTTTTTGCTTTTTTTGTTAATTTCAGCTCATTTAATCCTGAAAATACAAAAGGAAGACAAAAACACACTTTTTCCAACATTAGTACTAAAAAATGGTTAGTTTTATGCCACAATTGATGTAATTTATATGTTGCATTTTGCACACATCAAATACCCCCACACTTGAAACTTTGCTTGTACTCAAGCAAAACTCTTTATAATGTGGCGTTACACTCCCAAATGAAATGGGTAGAAGAGAAGGTTTTTGGGCTTGTCATAGAGTGTCGAGATTTCCAAGATTCTTTATTAAGTTTATTTTTATTTATTTACAATCCTATTCGTCCTGATTTTTTTAAAACTTTTTCATAAGATAAATTACTTATTAGGGCATAACATGCCTCTTTAAAATTCTATTTATATACAAGTTCACATACCTCACGGGGGATCACTCAACACTCGGCCGAAGATGTATTTTAGTGAATCACTCGAGAGCGGCATGAAACTTACTCCTACCATAGGCTTGCCAAGCAATCAATCCTCCTTCTTTTTAACTATATACCTTTGTAAATATCAAGAGGACTTTTGGGTGAAGGGTTAGGCTTGGGTTAAAGGTAGGTGGTTAGTAGAAAAAGGGCAAAAAGCGTAAAAAGCATCGGTTTTCGTAAGACTTTTTATTTTTGCAATTTTTATTTTGATGAAGCCATAATTCAAACAAGGTTATTTTTGATGAACTTGCTTGTTTATTTCTTTTGCTTCATCATCAACAAAAAAAAAATTTTAAGTCATACGAAAAACCGAGCTTGTTACTAAAACAAAGGGTTAAAAATAAAAAGGTTTTGGTGGGTGAAAGGGTGTTTGGTTTGGGTTAAGAAATAAAAAGGTTTAGGCTCAAAGGGGTTAACTAGGGGGATTTTTGGTAGGTGGTAAAAAAATGGTGTAGAAATAAAAAGGGTTAGTCCTAATGCCTCCATCATTTACTTACTCGGGTTTAAGTTGGTAAGGACCGGGAATGTATCGTCGTGGCAAGTTCTAGAGTTGTAAGAACCAAGCGGCTATTCACACAAGAAATGAAAAATGAGCATTTAGTTTAAAGATATGTATTTGTATGCTCAATAAAGGCTCAAAACTCACTTTTGTGGGAATGGGTTTTTATGTGATCAAGTATATATAATTAAATTTTAACTAAGCTTGTCATGCCTTTTCATAATTTTCTTATGTTGGTTCTTTTTATCACGATGCTATCGGTTGTAATTTTGTAAAAATATAACCTTTTTAGAATTTGAAATTCCCAAGTTAAAGCTAGACAAGTAAAAAAAATGAAAATTTTTGAAAAAAAAAATTTGGGGTGATTAGCGGTTCCAATAGAGTTTTGTGTAAGGCTTGTAATTAGGACTTGCAAGATTCAAAGTTTTAGCATCCCCCCCCCCCCCCACTTAAATTACACATTGTCCTCAATGTGTCCCAAAAATAAGTTTTTAGGTTGATTGAATGTGTAAAAGGTGTTAAAAAGCAAAATTTTATGTTACTGGTCGTCTGGACACGGCCCCGTGGTGTCCGAGCACGGCCCCGTGTTCAGGTGCCAGTAACAAAAAGTTGAACAAAAGAAACAGAAGCCTGGACACGGGGGGGTGTTGGGCGAACACGGCACGTGTCCAGTTTACCTGAACTGGGTATTTTTTGCAGACTGTGCAGCACGGGGCCGTGTTAGGCGGGCACAGCCCGTGCTGAACCTGCTGTAATGAAGAAAATTCGTCGGATGGCCCTGTTTTCGTGCATGGGGTGCTGGTCCAAGTTTCCCTTGTTATCCTTCACCATCCCGAGTGTGTTTTATTTATTACAACATCATCCAAACACCAAATTAACTAAAACCATCATTCATTAAGTCATAGAGAAAATTACAAAATAATCCTAAAAGTTAAAATACTACATAGTTAGGTCAAAGAAACACAAGAAATCTAAACCAAGAAGTTATAGCCTACTACTTATTCTATTAGCAAAATTTCTGAAAAGATAAATCTCTCGGTTAGATGTGGCTTGAAAAACTTCTTTTTTTTTCGAGCATGGGTTCCTCATACGTCGGCGAGCCATTCCTCTATCTCCCTAGGGAGAAGAAAGCCGGGCTCATTAGCATTGGTTTGAGGAGGTGCAACCTCCACCGGGACTTCTTGTAGATCTTCAAGAGGAGGTTCCGCTGGAAGGTCGTCCCAACCGGTAGGATTGTTGATTCCAAGTGCTAGGTTCCAATCCTCTTGAGGGAGGATTGGTTCCATGGGAGGTGTTACAAGAATGTTTAACCTCTGGTGCAAGAGGTTTATTTCTTGAAAACTGTTTTCCAACCCCACCGTAAGATAATTTATACGGTCTATTAGGACCTCCTCTACCGAAGTCATCTCATCAAGAGCTTCACGTAACATATGAGAGTCGCTTCGATTGATGACCTTCTCTCCCTTCGACTGTTTCTGGAGTGCGCAGAAGAAGTTCCACTGTTTTGACTAGACATTCTACGAAAACAAACCAGAAATAGTTCATCTTAATGAAACAGTACATCGGACACGGCCCCGTGCTCAATGAGCACGGCCCCGTGTTCAACTTTCTGCAGATTTTCGGAACAAGGAATCTTGGAGTTTTAAATTATTTTTCCAACTTATGAAGCATTTTTGAACAGAAATAACTTAAAACAATGTTGCACAACTTATTTTTAGCAAGATTCCTTGGACAAAAATCTAATAATTAACACAATAAAGCTTGAGAGCAAGCTTCAATGGAGGTGTTGAGACAAGAAAGATGAAGAAGAAGGCAATGGATAAAAGAGGAAAGGACAAGATGTTTGTCAGAACCTTCTTTTAGAAATTACCTAGGATGGTAGGTGAGAAGATCCTTTCAAATCCTTGTCCCTGGATGGTCCAAATGTGCAGGATTCTTGGCTGCATTTATAGAAAACGACAGCATGCTGGACACGGCCCCGTGTCGGCTAGACACGGCCCCGTGTGCAGGCAAGGTCCTGACACATTTTGTCCGTATTCTGACTAAAAGTCAGAAAGGAATCTTTTGGTGGACACGGGGGCGTGTTGACCTGGCACGGCCCTGTGTCGAAAGGCTGTTTATGAAGTTTGTCTATTTTTAAGGAACTTTTCCGGATCGGGCGGTTCCTTACTGGATGGAACAACCCCAAAGTGCCTAAGATACCTTAATTGTTCTAGATTAAGACGAGAACGCAAGAGGTTGTCGGTGAGGGTGATTCCTATGCTATATGTAGGTGGACAAGTCCAACCCTTTTTCGGGCTCTCGTTAAAGAAGGTGTATGCCGAATTGCTCAGGTCTATGTATGCATCGAACGAAGTTGATGGGGAGTCCTTCACGGCACAATCGACACAGGGACGACTATCGCTCAAGTCCTCACTAGAGTTAGAGGTAACGTTGGTAACAACGAAGTTGTTTTTATGCGATCCCAACAATTCTTCTTGGTTATCGTCTTAAGATAAATTATTGAAATCTATTCTAAGTTCTTCAAACCAATTAAGAATTAGATCTTCCATTTGAAATAGTTCATCAAGAAACATTTCTCCTAGAAGATCCGGTTGAGAGCATTCGAGGGAGAGATAAGGATTATTTTTACTTTCGCCCCTCTTAAGGCTACATGAAAACAATGGGTCTATATAGTGGGGCTTATAATTTAGAAAATAACATTCTAATTCTTTATGAGAGCCACCACATATTTGACACCACGTACCATAAGAGTGCCGAAAGTAAAAAATATCATTATCACTCATGTTTGTGTCAGAAATTACCAACCGTCGGGATCTTACGGTTCTGTTTTCAGTAACTGAAACTTGGGCACGGGGCATGTTGGGTGGGCACGGACCCATGTTCAGCTTACTGTCTGACTTAAAACAGGATTGCCAGTTCCAATGATTGGGCACGGGGCGTGTTCAGCGGGCACGGCCCGTGCTGAGTTTTGTAGAAACTGAAAAACTTAGAAAAAATCTAAAAAAATAGAAAAATAAGAAAAACGATTAGGCCATTGATTCCTAACTTTCTTAAAATCCTTGTGTCCCCGGCAACGGCGCCAAAAACTTGATGTGCGTGAGTGTTATTAGTTTTTTAATGTATATATTAAGCCCTTTTTAACACTTTTTAGCCAAGTTTTAAATTTATAAAACACGATATTTACTAACACTAAACACACATATTGTCACACCCCCAAAAATCCACACGCGGAGTACCACCGCTTGGAGGCGTGACTGACCAGGATCAAGCCACCAATCATATTGAACAATGTAAATAGTAAATGTAATTCAACCAAACAATATGAAAGGTGTTCCAAAAACCGAAGTATAGTATCAATGTTTAGCGGAAGCATAAATGTAAAAACCCAACATAAGTATCAAGTTCACAAAGTGTAAATGTTTATCATGGAACTCAACAGTTCATGTGCCCACAACGATCGCGCCTCCCATGCAAGCTCCATGAGTACCTATGGTCCTGCAAGGCATGTAACAGAGAGTCAACAACTAGTTGAGCGAGTTCACAGTTGGTTGTTCAGTTATAGTAATTGTATTGTAAACCATATGTTCGTTTAGTAACCCATATATCGTATGTACTTGAATCGCAGTCTCCTAGACATGTGTGCGAAGATTAGTGGGGGTTTCCCATGTTTTCTAGACTAGGTATATTTGTATCGCAGCCCACCCGGCATGTGTGCGAAGTTTAGAGTATGGTTCGCAGCCATTCCAGGCATGTGTGCGAAGATTAGTTCTATTATCGCAGCCATTCCCGGCGTGTGTGCGAAGATTAGTTCTATTATCGCAGCCATTCCCGGCGTGTGTGCGAAGAGAAGTATATGTATCACTAGTCTAGCAGTACCTACCATTAACCGTCCTCTCCCGAGGCCTATGGTATGTAATTCCGATAACAATTTAAGCATAAGTAATCATCCAAACCCATTCCCAACCCCGGGAATCCCATGCCTTAGTAAGAGTGTGAACTCACCTTGGTTTGCTCGGTATGCTAACTATGTGCTCACAAGAAATCAGTCAAGTCCTATAGTGCACGTATACTCAATTAGTTCATGTTGATAAAGTTTCACACACACTCTATGTCACAAGGTGTTTGACAGTTAATATCATGTAACACATAAGCAGTTAATCGAATCATGCAGTTCATGCTTCACATGATGTCTCTCACAGTTTGTTCTACTTTAGTTATTCATTAACATGCTTGACAGGGTTAACAGGCTTATCAAAGTTTACAACTTAACGGAATTAACATATATACAGTAATATAAACTAACACTGTTAATTATCTAACCGAAATAAATAAGTTAACCGAATTTACGGAGCTAACAATGTTAATAACTTTCCGATTTAAATGTCACAATATACAACAAAAATATGCATGTGGCTAAAACATCTGGGGCGAAAACACTAGTGTCGAAATCCCCTATATTAGCGAAAACACTAGGGTTTTCATTGAGCATGGGGTGTGACGAAAACACAAGGTGTTTTCGTCTGATATAAGGTGTTTTCGTCATCCCTGTGTTTTCATCATTAACTGTTACAACCATAGCAGCCCTAATCATCATCAACAGTAACATACGCAACCCTAATCATCATCATCAATACACTCAACAATAGCCGACATCTGCCAATGCTATCTCGCTAATTATTGGACCGAATCAATTAATAGGCTGCACGTTATTCACATGTAACATGGCATACATAATTATCCTATATTCTAATTAAAGGTTGGGCTGCCACCTCCACATATTCGATTTCACAAACAATGCCCCACCTCATTAATTATTACACATGTAGTGCTTCTGACACACTATTAAGAATAGCTAAATTGTTTGATTATATTTCACATGGCCGACCATCTGATACAATTACATTGGGCCGATACCTCTACTGACATATATATATATATATATATCATTCCCTATGATTCCATATGATTATCACCCTCCTTTATTAATTAACAACAGTCAGTTATAATCAGGTTTTATCAATCGCACACATAATCAATTACATACAGCACTATCAAATTTGTAGGAACGACATCATGAAACACAGATCTCAGACATCACGTGATAATTATCAAATAACACGCAGAGAACAATTTAATAAGAAAGGTGATGCACTGACCACAAGATCGAATGATTGCTTGTAGGGAAAAGACTCGTAATAGGGAAGAGGTTACAAGAGGGATAACTGCCGTCGCACACAAAGAACTCTAGGGTTTCTATACTTGTTGTGCGGTTATCGTGATATCAAAAGGGTTATCATAAACAAAGTTGGGCCGATCCCACTGTTGGGCCAAGACCTATTCTGATTTCGTTGGCCACATGTGGACGAAAACACACATGTGTTTTCATCTGGAAGTGTTTTCGGCTAGAGAATGATTTCGTGGATTCCTTGTTTGTTGTTTTTAATATCCACAAACACAATATTAATACAACACACTATTATTAACACACATGTTCATATTAACATACATGTTCATATTGCACAACAATATATAAAACACACTTAATGCACATAATATATATCATATCAATCAAACACGGTTTAACATATTACAAAGGTGTACCGTTGTGAAACAAACAAGTCGTGTAAACAAACTTCATAACCACTTACGTGCAATTAATGCGAAGATGGAAATCTCGGAAACTCGAGTTGTCACATTATCCCCAACTTGAAAGAAATTTCGTCCCGAAATTTAGCACGTGGTTACTGAGGAAGCTAGTTGCGTTGTGTAGTTTACTGGTTTTTCCTGGGGTGTCACACATATGGGCAAGTGCACCCATCGTGAGCGTAGTATAGTGTTGGCAAGATACCGAGGTCGTCCAAGGACACAAGAGCTTTTAGTACCGGTTTATCCTCAACGTCTAATCATATCAAAATTTTAGAAAAAGATTTTAAACTAGAAAAATAAAAACTAACTAAAATGCTGCAAAATAAAAATAAAAATAAAAATAAAAACAGATAGACAAGATGAATCACTTGGCTCCGACTCGTGTTTAGTGTAACCTTTGATTATTTCCGCACTTTTGCACTATTTAAGAGATTATCTTAGTTATTGTAGTAGGCCCATCTTTTGAAGGTGACGTTACCCTCAACCCAGTAGTTTGAGTCAGCAAGGATACAATCCTAAAGGGTCGGATTATTGAAAGATAATTAATTAAGTTATTAATGCATATTATGGTAGGCCCCTCTTTTGAAGGTGACGTTACCCTCAGCTAAGTAGTCTGAGTCAGCAGGGATACTGTAACATCCCGAAAATATAAGACATTATAATGTAATTATAAAACGTTGAATAAACAAGAACAAACTAACTAGGAATAGATAACCTAGTTAGATATGAGTCTTGTAATATCAAATAAATGGATGGAAAAACTCTTAAATCATAAAGAAAACAAAATTTGGGGGACTAGAATGGTTAAACTTGAAACTTTGTATATTAAAACAAAAGATATTACACCAAACACACACAAGAAGTGTGCGTCTGGTCGTTCTCTGCACAGGGGCGACATAGGGGTTTCCCCACAACCCTAATTCAATCAATTTCCATCAAATTGAAGCTCCTGATCAATCTTAAATCAAGTTTCAAGCATGAATTAGTGATCACCTCACTGAAGGGATCACAAGGTATGTGAAATTCTAGTATTTTGCTTCATCTCAAGTTCTAGGTTAAGTATGAAAAATCGAAATTTAACTTGTTTATGTCATGCATGAATGTAATTAGAGGAGATATGGTGTCTAGGGATGAACCCTAGGTGAAATCTTGTTAAAAGATTTCATGATAACTATAGAGTTTATAACCACCATTGTAGGTGATTAATGAACTTGAAGATACTTGATAAAACCCTAGAATTTTGATCTTGTTCTAACACAAATCTAAATTTAAGAATAAATTTCAGAAATATTGATGTTAAGATGTGTGTAGAATTGAATAATTAAATGTTAGTTTAGATGATAATAACAAGTCATGAACTTGGTTTTGTTGATATAAAAATCTGACCCACTAGGTGATTGATGAAACGCCTAGATGAGGGTTAAAATGTTAAAAGTTGAGTAAAAACGCAGATTTGATCATTTTAGAGAATTATGCGTTAAAGCTTGTGAAAGAGTTCTAAACTTATGGTGAATTGAACTCTTTAGGCAAAGAATCCGGAACGCCAAACGGACAAGCCGGAGGTGATACACGCTTGAAAGGTGTGCTTTAAAAGTACGTAACTTCGGTTTCGTTACATTTTGCATAAACAATAGTCTTAGAAAAGTTAATGAGAATGTAGTGTCAATTTCGAGTTAGTATGTCATAGAAGTGGCGAAGTTCACTCGACAAACAAACGGGTCAAAATAGTTAATTAGAATGGTTGGTTGATAATGTTGTGTAGTTATGCAAGTATGTAACTTGACCCGTTACATTAAACGAATTGTTGTTAAATTATGCGAAGTTTCATTTTAGGATAATTATGGTGTCAAATGTAACGACTATGATCGTTACTTAAATTAATAGTCTAAGAGTGACACGGAATCGTTTGGTAGTCATCACATTGGGGAATTCCACGAGATGAGCCAAACGGGTCGATTAATTGTGCAAGTTGTTGTTTTAGTGTTCTAGAGAATCAAAATAGAGATACTAATCACAAGAGCATTAAACCATGAGATTGGTAAAGAAATGCAAGTGATGATAAGCCCGGGACATTAGGCATAAAGTATCATAAGATTACTAGTTGGATGGTAGTAATTTGTGTCAAGTAGGAATGAGTCGAATAAATACATATCGATATATAGACTTTCTGTCCGTAAGTTGAAGTTTTTGCATAACTATCGTAATAGGCATGTTGGTAATGAAATTACAGACGTATAGGAAAAAGAATCACCTAAAACGGACTTACGAGTCGAAAGTTATGGCCATTTTAAGTTGGAACTTGATTGAACTTTGAGCTGGGAATCTGCAGCATCAGACAAATGAACATCCTGTGAAAAACGGCGCCTGGCGTGACGCGAGGGCCCCTGGCGTCACGCGGCGCCCCCTCCTTCCGAGAAAAATTTGTTTTCTTGTATGTTGATCCTTGGAACTTGTTTTTATGCATTGTAACATGATCAAAACTAACATTGATGATGTTTTGATCTTAGGTAACTATGGTGAACTTACGGATGGCGATCAAGCAATTATAGAAGAACCGAACACGACTTTTGAAGCTTCCGCAATGTTTTCAAACTTTAATAGTCTGGGTTTATGAAATGTCAACAAATTGTTAAACAATTTTTGAATGTTTTAACTTAGTCATTAGTTGACTAAGGTTTTGTTACTTATGAACTTGACCTATAAATTTTTATGTTAATTAGACATCTTTTGTATAAAAATGGCATGAATTATTATTAAAATCAAGTAAAATTAGACGGGTGTTACAAGTTGGTAATCAGAGCTCAAGGTTGTTAACAAAGTGTTCGGTTCAAGCTTGATCGATCGTCCGGTAAGAATTAATTACTTTAGTAGACTTACTAGAATACTAGAAAAAGGAAATTTGATTTGATATGCATGGGAAGTGCGTGTTTACACACTCAAACCCGGAAAAGTGCACTAAACATAAATGGTTTAAGCAAGTGGTAAACTTGGCTAGATCAAAATGAATGACGCATATGTCATAGATGAAATGTTTAACAATTAGTGTAAACATTTCAGTTTCAAGATGACGTAAAGATGGGGGGAGTGTATAAATACGCTCGAACCCGGGAAAATACACTAAGTAAGAAAGGCAAGGCAAGATATACACTTGACCAAACCGAAAAAGAATAACACATTATTTATGACTGAGTGAGAATAATATAAATTTCCGTATAATAAGATGGAAATGAATGAAATAATTATTGATAAATCGTGATGGATGTTTCAGTTAAAGAAATGTCTGGAGTAACTGGAGATGATTCGACATCTCAATTGACTGAACAAATGAAAGCTAAGATTTCCGAGATGGTAGGAAAAGCTCTAGAAAATAGTCTATCACAGTATATTGATAGATTACAAACCACAATCGTGCCGGTGGTGCAAATGCAACATATAAATTACATCAATTGTGGCATAAAACTAACCCTTTTTTAGTACTAATGTTGGAAAAAGTGTGTTTTTGTCTTCCTTTTGTATTTTCAGGATTAAATGAGCTCAAATTAACAAAAGAAGCAAAAAGGCAGCTAAATCTAACATAAATACAAGAAAAGGAATAAACGTGGCATGCCCGACCTCCCCGAAAGCATCTTCCCAAGCAAAACAAGAGAGCAGATGGCTGAACACGCCACGTGCTCAGCGAGCACGGGGGCGTGCCCAAGTGTCAGCATAAAAGACAAAGTTGTAGAAGCTTCCATCACCCAAAGGGCATGGAATGTGGTACCAGAAGTCATCATTCCGGCCGAATGGTACGCCTTACATCCAGAACCCCCTCGAGACATACTACAAGGGGTTCCGATTGGTGTCATTCCCCCGGCACAAGATGTTGAGGAACATGAAGCCGCCTCCCTTCTCCAAAGAGAAATAGAAGAATGGCTTTAACAATATCTAAGGGACACCGCTCGGCTTGGAGTTCTACAAGACTTTTAGACCGGGAAACTATTTCCGGAATTTTGGTTCTTATTGTAGAAGTAGAGCTCCTTATGATGATTTTACGTATCACTTGACCTATCTAATATTAGGACTTTTAACTTTTATTTTCTGCTTTATTTTTCATTTTTAGAACTATTATGTAATTCTCTCTATGACTTAATGAATGATGGTTTTAGTTAATTTGGTGTTTGGATGGTGTTGAAATAAATAAAACACACTCTGGATGGCAAAGGATACAAGGGAAACTTGAACCAGCACCCCATGCAGGAAAACAGGGTCATCCGACAAACTTTCTTCATTACAGGAAGTTCAGCACGGGTCGTGTCCGCCCAACACGGCCCCGTGCTGCACAGTCTGCAGAAATGACCCAGTTCAGGTAAACTGGACACGGGCCGTGTTCACCCAACACGCCCCCGTGGCCCCGTGTCCAGGCTTCTGTTTCTTTTGTTTGATTTTTGTTACTGGCACTTGAACACGGAGCCGTGCCCGGACAACACGGGGCCGTGTCCAGCGCCCAGTAACACAAATTTTTGCTTTTTCACACCTTTTACACATTCAATCAACCTAAAAAACTTATTTTTGGGACACATTGAGGACAATGTGTAATTTAAGTGTGGGGGGGGGGGATGCTAAAACCTTGAATCTTGCAAGTCCTAATAACAAGCCTTACACAAAACTCTATTGGAACCGCTAATCACCCCAAACTCTATTGGAACCGAAGACATGCTCGCCTATAAGTGAACACTCATCCCAAGAATTCCCAGGTAAGCACAACTGGTCTCGCGTCTGATGAGATGTATACGAAGTGCTTGCCTAGACAGAAAACCCAGAATACAGGCATTCACCCTTCCAGTTTGCACGTGTTCACATTATTAAAAACCCAAAACCTTGACGAGAGTTTTGAAAACTCAAAGGGGTTCAAAACCTACTAATCAATCATCCTAGAACAGATGATTAGTTTTCAAAGCGGTTTTGAAATTTATGTTCTTGTTGTGGTCGTCGCCTAAGGATAGGTGACGGTATTGTTTTATGACTAAACGCAAGTAAACTCGCGTTAGGGTCCTAAGAAAGTTATAGACTAGGTCAAAGCATTACTAATAACCTAATTCCCTATAACCATTGGCTCTGATACCATCGTTTCTGTCACACCCCGACCACGTGGAACATACAAATGTGGCGGAAATGTCGGGGAGTGTTGTAACAGAATTTATTGTTTCAAATCCATGGCAATTAAAGTTTCGTTTTATTGATTAAAAGTGTTACAATGTCTTAACAAACAAAGTAATACAACATAATTAACTAGTCTTGTATCTTTTATTGTCACTAAAGCCCAAGTCTGCCTATATGTATCTTGATCATCTTATGCAACAGTTCCTGAAAAACACATGTGAAAATAGGTACGTCAGCATAAAAATGCCTGTGAGATACATAGGTTTTGTGAAAATAGGTTCCATGACTTATGTTTGAGAAAATGTTTAGTCATGAACCTTGTAATTTGCTTTGTTTTGTAAATCATTTGAAAAACAATGAGTTCAGATGATATGTATAAATAAGTGAATAATGTATGGTTAAAGGGATAACCATAGTAAAAATGGATTTGTATAAGATAAGTTGTTTGTAAAACAATGTCTTGTGAAAAGTATGTTATTTGTATAAAATGTTCTATGTCTCAAACTGAAATGATTCAAATAACGCTACAATATGTAATACCATACAAACACTTATATATAGGAAGTACCAGCGGCGTATCCACCATGCTTGTATCATATTACACACGCATCGTTACTTAATCATTTAATCAAACCAAACCAAACAATGTAAAATGTCTATGTTTAAATCAATTGTCGAATGTATTGAATAATATGTCAAAGTATTCATGTCAAGATGTAAATCATGTCAAAATGTCTATGTCAAATATCCATGTCAAATGTCTATGTCAAATATCCATGTCAAATGTTTATGTCAAATATCCATGTATGGCAAGTGAAATGTCTCAACTAAACCATATGCACAACAACAAAGTATTGAAGTAAAACTTGGTTTAAATCAAAGTTATGTTTTGTGGGAAATACATGATCAATGTCAATCATGTTAAAATGTCTATGTCGAAGTGTCTATGTCAAAATGTCATGTAAAACAATGTACTAAGTAATGCACACAATGGCAATACATAGCATGAAATGTAATGTAGAACGATGTACTAAGTACGCACACAATGGGCATACATAGCATAAAATGTCATGAAATCATGTACTATAATGTACTAACGAACATAGTAGTATATGATGTGAAAACAGGAAAACAGGAAAGTAACAAGTAGGCACATGTGTTCCACCCCAAAACAGTTTGGAAAACAGTAAAAGAGGGGTCTATGTACTCACTTGAGATTGCTCAGTAGTCCTTGAGTAACTATCAAACAATGCTAGAGATCGCGGATATCAAACGACACCTAATATAGGTAGCTACATTAATAAACCGGACCTAAATCGGAAGATCGGGTAGCATTAGGGTTTGTAAACCAAACGAGTGTAGAGACTCGTGTCATTTGGTTTAACAAAGCCTACATACTAAATGAAACTTAACCTAAGTGTCTACGACCCATTACGACCCGTTTAGGTAGCTTATGCTACTTTAACGCGTCGTTCGCGTGAAACGCGTTCGGACCGCCTAACTAGCCCTATGACAAGTGTTATATGCCTAAACATATTACATAATCAGTTATGTGACAAAGGTTTAGGTTACATATGCTTAATTACCAATTATACATGAAAAGGGTATTCTGGTAATTTACCTAAGGCATATAAACTACCTATCATAGAACTACTTAAACGATGTGACCATAGGGTATAACCTCGGAAGGTTATTCCCTACCTACTATGGTCACCTAATGTGTTTGGTCGGATCCTAATGATCGACCAAACTGGGTCGGGTTCGAAGGTATAGGCGATTTATTAGATCGCCTACCCTACGACCCTAGACAACGTGGTAATCAGTGGGCATAGTCCCAAGGGACTATAACCAACGTGATTACACTCACGTTGCGAAGTTCAAACGAACTTCGCATTGACCATTACTGGTCAACGCTGAAAGTCAAACAAAGTTTGACTTTCTGACTCGAAAAGCAGTAAAATAAGGAAAAGAACGAAAGAATACTTACGAAGGGTCCCCGAATGCTAATCCCGATCCAAGAACTCAGGTATGAAACAATGGTTTCAACTTAGAGCTCTCAAATCAGAATTCTTGTAAGAAATGAGGTTGGGGTGATGGGGTATTTATAGTTTTCGGGTAACCGTTAGGATCGTTTCTTGGAAAAGGAGGCAACGATCAAAGCCGTACACTTGTCGGAATGTTATGGTGCCTAAATTGCCACTAACCATAAGGATTTGACATGTGGAAGAGAGATTAGGAGTGCAAAACAGCTGAAAACAGGCTGTTAAGTACTCTGCATCTGGTCTGCAGACCCCTAGCGCACCGCTACGCTAAAAGTGTAGCGCACCGCTAGGCCCTAGTTTGGCAGAATTACACTTTTGGTCCCTGCAGTGCAATCAGCCCATTTTTGACACGTTTAAGGCCCTTTAACCCCATTTCAAAGCTCTAAAATGAAGTTAAAGTATAGGGAACTTAAAACATGCTCAAAAATATCTCGGATGTCGGTTCGTTTAGCCGTACGAACGCGATGTTCGCTTAATTACGACGGAATGCGCATAAGTGCGAAAAACGATCCAAATGACGCGACGAATGGATTTTTCTTAAGGCGAACACTAAAATATAATGTAGTCATGCTTACATAAATTTTTGGATGTCCAGATGTATTCAGAACGTAAGTTATGCGCGAAAATGCAAACTTGTTTTCTTTTTGACACTTTTAGTCCCTGAATGACACAAAAGTTTATTTTAGCACACCGAACCCCTCAAGGCCTATTTCTAAGCTATGTAAAGGATATTTATGGTATGTTTAACTTATGGTCATGTTCCGGAATGTCTGTTACAGTTCAAATTGGCATACTTTCGCAGTTTGTCAACTTTAGTCCCTGTAAGCGACTTAACTTCGATTTCACCACACCAAACCTTCCAAAACTTATATCTAAGTTATGTATAGGTTATTTAAGGTATGTTAAGCCTATTTCACTATTCCGGAGTGTTCGTTGCATTAAACTGGTTATATTTACGCATTAGTGCGCGTATAACCTTCCAGAAAGCGATTTAGAGCTTGAAATCGAACATGAGTCGATATGTGCAAAAGATACACATATTTATATAAGTCCAAAGTATGAAATACATTATTTCATTGGTTTGGCATTTGTTTGATGGTTGAAATGACACAGGTGTTACAGTCTCCCCTACTTTAGGAAATTTCGTCCCGAAATTAATTCGTAGGAGTCTATTTGTGACTTTGTGTTAAATAACCATCAAAGATGAACAAGACGTAATCCTGTAATTTCTCTTTAACGAACATTTTTCAGAAATGAAAAATGAACCGATTTATTTTCAACAGGCATTCTTTAGAAACAAAAATGAACAGAATAGTCATTTTACATCTTCAGAAACAAAAAATGGATAGAATAGTCATTTTACATCTTCAGAAACAAAAAATGAACAGAATAGTCATTTTACATCTTCAGAAACAAAAATGAACAGAATAGTCATTTTACATCTTCAGAAACAAAAATGGACAGAATAGTCATTTTACATCTTCAGAAACAAAAATGAACGGAATAGTCATTTTACATCTTTAGAAACAAAAATGAACGGAATAGTCATTTTACATCTTCAGAAACAAAAATGGACAGAATAGTCATTTTACATCTTCAGAAACAAAAATGAACGGAATAGTCATTTTACATCTTCAGAAACAAAAATGGACGGAATAGTCATTTTACATCTTCAGAAACAAAAATGAACGGAATAGTCATTTTACATCTTCAGAAACAAAAATGGACGGAATAGTCATTTTACATCTTCAGAAACAAAAATGAACGGAATAGTCATTTTACATCTTCAGAAACAAAATGGACGGAATAGTCATTTTACATCTTCAGAAACAAAAATGAACAGAGTAGACTCTAGACACATGACAAAATTCGCTGTGGTTTCTGTGCACTGAATTCCATAATTATGTATGCATCCATAATTACGCAATTCCTTGCATAGTCCGCACAATTTGTCTGAAATGTGAAGGGGAGGAAAAATCAAACCTGATGATGAGTGTGACTAAACTACCATAGGGTCCTTTTAATTAGATCGACAAAGGATCCTTTTAATTAGACCACCAAGGAGTCCTTTCAGCTATATCATCACATGATATTCCTAACCAGATTTTTGGATCAATCTGTTTACCTAGACCTCTCAGGATCTAATTATGGAATAGTATAATATAATCCGAGGGACTTAACTACAACGTAGAAGCCCATTGAGGATTTAATATAGTACCTTTGGATATCCTACTATGAATTTCCTTATACAAAGATATGGAAGATTCTACGAGGATTTGGATAACAAAACTTGGATTACACAAAAACATAAAAGAAAACACATAAGCACATAATCACATAGTTGTTTAACTTGGTTATTAATTTGTTATCTTTGGACGCGGATACTCAAAGTACACCAGGGATCCAATTTGTGGATTTCATTTGGTACTTTAATCATTTCAAGAATCCATCCATGAAGATAGGAAGATCTAAATAAGAATTCGGCTTTGTCCTTATTGAATGGTAATGTTCGTATTAAGGCATACGAATAATTCAATTAAGGGCTCCGATTTGAGTGATATTCATCCACAAGGATCTGATTATGAGGATAGAAAGATCCTTTATGGATTTTGAAATTTGTGTAACGAGAGGTGCTTCGACACCTTGCACTAGGCGTGTTTAAGTCGATACACAAAGTAGAAAGTTCATGAGGTTGAGGCGCTAGATATGCCAAGCGACATATGAAGCAGAGTTTGAAGGTTGAGCAGCAGCAGGATTTGTAACAGCTTTGCTTTGGATTGCAAAGCGGCATATGTTAACCAAATGTCTCCATCGTCCACCGTGGGTACATTTGAAACAAGGTATTTGATTTGAATAATGACGATGGCATTGATTGCACCAAGGAGCAGTTCCCTTATATAGCTTCACCCCTGAGGCGAGTCATGGTGATAGCTAAGTCAACGGTCCTCTGGAGTACGACGCCTATTTGCTGGGAAATTGCAGCACCTGGTTCGGACATTGTTGTTGCGATGAAGAAGCATCTTGAAGATAACGAAAGGCATAGGAGGAAACAAGCGAAAGATAGTCAAAAGAAAATGACAAGGCATGCAGATTGTGACCACTTGTTTGTTACCAAAGGCAAACAAATGAGACAGTGACTAATCAAAGTAAGCGGGTCAATATAATGTATCGCGAAGACATGCTCGCCTATAAGTGAACACTCATCCCAAGAATTCCCAGGTAAGCACAACTGGTCTCGCGTCTGATGAGATGTATACGAAGTGCTTGCCTAGACAGAAAACCCAGAATACAGGCATTCACCCTTCCAGTTTGCACGTGTTCACATTATTAAAAACCCAAAACCTTGACGAGAGTTTTGAAAACTCAAAGGGGTTCAAAACCTACTAATCAATCATCCTAGAACAGATGATTAGTTTTCAAAGCGGTTTTGAAATTTATGTTCTTGTTGTGGTCGTCGCCTAAGGATAGGTGACGGTATTGTTTTATGACTAAACGCAAGTAAACTCGCGTTAGGGTCCTAAGAAAGTTATAGACTAGGTCAAAGCATTACTAATAACCTAATTCCCTATAACCATTGGCTCTGATACCATCGTTTCTGTCACACCCCGACCACGTGGAACATACAAACGTGGCGGAAATGTCGGGGAGTGTTGTAACAGAATTTATTGTTTCAAATCCATGGCAATTAAAGTTTCGTTTTATTGATTAAAAGTGTTACAATGTCTTAACAAACAAAGTAATACAACATAATTAACTAGTCTTGTATCTTTTATTGTCACTAAAGCCCAAGTCTGCCTATATGTATCTTGATCATCTTATGCAACAGTTCCTGAAAAACACATGTGAAAATAGGTACGTCAGCATAAAAATGCCTGTGAGATACATAGGTTTTGTGAAAATAGGTTCCATGACTTATGTTTGAGAAAATGTTTAGTCATGAACCTTGTAATTTGCTTTGTTTTGTAAATCATTTGAAAAACAATGAGTTCAGATGATATGTATAAATAAGTGAATAATGTATGGTTAAAGGGATAACCATAGTAAAAATGGATTTGTATAAGATAAGTTGTTTGTAAAACAATGTCTTGTGAAAAGTATGTTATTTGTATAAAATGTTCTATGTCTCAAACTGAAATGATTCAAATAACGCTACAATATGTAATACCATACAAACACTTATATATAGGAAGTACCAGCGGCGTATCCACCATGCTTGTATCATATTACACACGCATCGTTACTTAATCATTTAATCAAACCAAACCAAACAATGTAAAATGTCTATGTTTAAATCAATTGTCGAATGTATTGAATAATATGTCAAAGTATTCATGTCAAGATGTAAATCATGTCAAAATGTCTATGTCAAATATCCATGTCAAATGTCTATGTCAAATATCCATGTCAAATGTTTATGTCAAATATCCATGTATGGCAAGTGAAATGTCTCAACTAAACCATATGCACAACAACAAAGTATTGAAGTAAAACTTGGTTTAAATCAAAGTTATGTTTTGTGGGAAATACATGATCAATGTCAATCATGTTAAAATGTCTATGTCGAAGTGTCTATGTCAAAATGTCATGTAAAACAATGTACTAAGTAATGCACACAATGGCAATACATAGCATGAAATGTAATGTAGAACGATGTACTAAGTACGCACACAATGGGCATACATAGCATAAAATGTCATGAAATCATGTACTATAATGTACTAACGAACATAGTAGTATATGATGTGAAAACAGGAAAACAGGAAAGTAACAAGTAGGCACATGTGTTCCACCCCAAAACAGTTTGGAAAACAGTAAAAGAGGGGTCTATGTACTCACTTGAGATTGCTCAGTAGTCCTTGAGTAACTATCAAACAATGCTAGAGATCGCGGATATCAAACGACACCTAATATAGGTAGCTACATTAATAAACCGGACCTAAATCGGAAGATCGGGTAGCATTAGGGTTTGTAAACCAAACGAGTGTAGAGACTCGTGTCATTTGGTTTAACAAAGCCTACATACTAAATGAAACTTAACCTAAGTGTCTACGACCCATTACGACCCGTTTAGGTAGCTTATGCTACTTTAACGCGTCGTTCGCGTGAAACGCGTTCGGACCGCCTAACTAGCCCTATGACAAGTGTTATATGCCTAAACATATTACATAATCAGTTATGTGACAAAGGTTTAGGTTACATATGCTTAATTACCAATTATACATGAAAAGGGTATTCTGGTAATTTACCTAAGGCATATAAACTACCTATCATAGAACTACTTAAACGATGTGACCATAGGGTATAACCTCGGAAGGTTATTCCCTACCTACTATGGTCACCTAATGTGTTTGGTCGGATCCTAATGATCGACCAAACTGGGTCGGGTTCGAAGGTATAGGCGATTTATTAGATCGCCTACCCTACGACCCTAGACAACGTGGTAATCAGTGGGCATAGTCCCAAGGGACTATAACCAACGTGATTACACTCACGTTGCGAAGTTCAAACGAACTTCGCATTGACCATTACTGGTCAACGCTGAAAGTCAAACAAAGTTTGACTTTCTGACTCGAAAAGCAGTAAAATAAGGAAAAGAACGAAAGAATACTTACGAAGGGTCCCCGAATGCTAATCCCGATCCAAGAACTCAGGTATGAAACAATGGTTTCAACTTAGAGCTCTCAAATCAGAATTCTTGTAAGAAATGAGGTTGGGGTGATGGGGTATTTATAGTTTTCGGGTAACCGTTAGGATCGTTTCTTGGAAAAGGAGGCAACGATCAAAGCCGTACACTTGTCGGAATGTTATGGTGCCTAAATTGCCACTAACCATAAGGATTTGACATGTGGAAGAGAGATTAGGAGTGCAAAACAGCTGAAAACAGGCTGTTAAGTACTCTGCATCTGGTCTGCAGACCCCTAGCGCACCGCTACGCTAAAAGTGTAGCGCACCGCTAGGCCCTAGTTTGGCAGAATTACACTTTTGGTCCCTGCAGTGCAATCAGCCCATTTTTGACACGTTTAAGGCCCTTTAACCCCATTTCAAAGCTCTAAAATGAAGTTAAAGTATAGGGAACTTAAAACATGCTCAAAAATATCTCGGATGTCGGTTCGTTTAGCCGTACGAACGCGATGTTCGCTTAATTACGACGGAATGCGCATAAGTGCGAAAAACGATCCAAATGACGCGACGAATGGATTTTTCTTAAGGCGAACACTAAAATATAATGTAGTCATGCTTACATAAATTTTTGGATGTCCAGATGTATTCAGAACGTAAGTTATGCGCGAAAATGCAAACTTGTTTTCTTTTTGACACTTTTAGTCCCTGAATGACACAAAAGTTTATTTTAGCACACCGAACCCCTCAAGGCCTATTTCTAAGCTATGTAAAGGATATTTATGGTATGTTTAACTTATGGTCATGTTCCGGAATGTCTGTTACAGTTCAAATTGGCATACTTTCGCAGTTTGTCAACTTTAGTCCCTGTAAGCGACTTAACTTCGATTTCACCACACCAAACCTTCCAAAACTTATATCTAAGTTATGTATAGGTTATTTAAGGTATGTTAAGCCTATTTCACTATTCCGGAGTGTTCGTTGCATTAAACTGGTTATATTTACGCATTAGTGCGCGTATAACCTTCCAGAAAGCGATTTAGAGCTTGAAATCGAACATGAGTCGATATGTGCAAAAGATACACATATTTATATAAGTCCAAAGTATGAAATACATTATTTCATTGGTTTGGCATTTGTTTGATGGTTGAAATGACACAGGTGTTACACAAACACCCTTTCACCCACCAAAACCTTTTTTATTTTTAACCCTTTGTTTTAGTAACAAGCTCGGTTTTTCGTATGACTTTGAAAAAAAATTATGATGAAGCAAAAGAAATAAACAAACAAGTTCATCAAAAATAACTTTGTTTGAATAATAGCTTCATCAAAATAAAAAATAAAAAAATTGCAAAAATAAAAAGTCTTACGAAAAACCAATACTTTTTACGCTTTTCCCCCTTTTCTACTAACCACTAACCCAACCACCTACCTTTAACCCGAGCCTAACCCTTCACCCAAAAGTCCTCTTGATATTTACAAAGGTATATAGTTAAAAAGGAGGAGGATTGATTGCTTGGCAAGCCTATGGTAGGAGTAAGTTCCATGCCGCTCTCGAGTGATTTACTAAAATACATATTCGGCCGAGTGTTGAGTGATCCCCCGTGAGGTATGTGAACTTGTATATAAATAGAATTTTAAAGAGGCATCTTATGCCCTAATAAGTAATTTATCTTATGAAAAGTTTTAAATAAATCATGACGAATAGGATTGTAAATAAATAAAAATAAAACAGAATAAAGAATCTTGGAAATCCCAACACTCTATGACAAGCCCAAAAACCTTCTCTTCTACCCATTCCATTTGGGAGTGTAAAGCCACATTATAAGGAGTTTTGCTTGAGGACAAGCAAAGATTCAAGTGTGGGGGTATTTGATGTGTGCAAAATGCAACATATAAATTACATCAATTGTGGCATAAAACTAACCCTTTTTTAGTACTAATGTTGGAAAAAGTGTGTTTTTATCTTCCTTTTGTATTTTCAGGATTAAATGAGCTCAAATTAACAAAAGAAGCAAAAATGCAGCTAAATCTAACATAAATACAAGAAAAGGAATAAACGTGGCATGCCCGACCTCCCCGAAAGCATCTTCCCAAGCAAAACAAGAGAGCAGATGGCTGAACACGCCCCGTGCTCAGCATAAAAGACAAAGTTGTAGAAGCTTCCATCGCCCACCACGGGGCCGTGCTCAGCGGACACGGGGTCGTGGTCAACTATAAGATTCGCAGAATCCAGGCAAATCATGATAGTACAGATATGCTTCTGCACACGGGGTCGTGCCCAGCGGACACGGTACCGTGGTCAACTAATGCAGACAAAAGCAATTAATGAAGACAGAGAAGAGGATGGACACGGGGCCGTGCCCACTGGACACGGGGTCGTGCCCGAGCTTCTATTCAGCCTATAAATAGGAGTGCTTGGTTCAAGCTCAAACCATCCCTTGGCACACCACCTCTCTCACACTTCACCCACCACCCACCACCACCATACCACCATCATCCATTGTCCATCATAGAGTGTGTGAGTCGTCTCGGGATCCAAGATTGATCGTAAGAGTTCTTGACAATCAAGGCCATGTTTGCCTAAGTCACTTACATAACTTGGTGAAGACAAAGTGTCTAGTGTAATACTTTTTATTTTTAATCTTTTCGCACTTTTTAATTGGTTATGTATTAATGACTTTAATAACTAGTTTCTTATGTTGAAGGTGATTCTTCCTTATCGTTTGTCCGTGGTGTCTTGGCATTATTTTACTGTCTATATAAAATAAAAGATTTTCACCATTCATATCTCCACGGTCTATATGGAGGTATGTTGGCTACCTGGTCGGGGGTTAAGGGAACGGTTTGGTAAGAGTCTTGCCATTGTTCAATGTATAGATCCTGCAAAGGACCTGGGTCAAATTTAGTAGGACCTCCTTCAATACTTAACGGTATTGGATGGCGGGGGTCCAAACTCTTTGATCCCCTCATAAGTTAAACTACTATTAATACTTTAACCCGGCTACTTAAGACTGTATCCCTGCTGACTCAGACTACTTAGCCGAGGGTAACGTCACCTTCAAAAGAGGGGCCTACCACATTATGCATTAATAACTTAATTAATTATCTTTCAATAATCCGACCCTTTAGGATTGTATCCTTGCTGACTCAAACTACTGGGTTGAGGGTAACGTCACCTCCAAAAGAGGGGCCTACTACAATAACTAAGATAATCTCTTAAATAGTGCAAAAGTGCGGAAATAATTAAAGGTTACACTAAACACCAGTCGGAGCCAAGTGATTCATCTTGTCTATCTGTTTTTTCTTTTATTTTTATTTTTCAGCATTTTAGTTAGTTTTTATTTTCTTAGTTTAAAATATTTTTTCTAAACTTTTGATTTGATTAGACGTTGAGGATAAACCGTTACTAAAAGCTCTTGTGTCCTTGGACGACCTCGGTATCTTACCAACACTATACTACGCTCACGATGGGTGCACTTGCCCATATGTGTGTTTAGTGTTAGTAAATATCGTGTTTTATAAATTTAAAACTTGGCTAAAAAAAGTGTTAAAAAGGGCTTAATTTATACATCAAAAACTAACGACACTTCACACGCATCAGAGGATAAGCTAGCTAAGATGGTAGATGGCTGGGAATACTGGTTCAATAGTGTTAACAAATGGAACGGAGAGTATATCCCGTTTCAAAGGATAGCATGGCTTAGAATCAGAGGTGTGCCACTTCAACTGTGGATTGATGGAGTGTTCAATAGTATCGGAGAAAGGTTCAGAAAAGTCATAAAACCATCCGATGCTGATGAAAATGATATCAATTTTAACTTGATGCGGTTGGAGTCCTTGTTAGTCATGGTGCAATTATCAACGAGAAATTAAATATAAGATGGAAGAATTTACTGTATGAAGTCTGGGTGACGGAAGAATTCCAATTTTGGTCACCGAACCTCGGTGTAGAACCAGATGCTGATCCCGTGCCTGAGTTGTTAAAATCAATTGACCAGAATAACCCCGACAGAAAGCACATGCAGGGGAATAGGGATCAAGATAACATGGAAGATGACCGCCGGAATCCGGAGTTCAAATCGCCGGCGAGGATGAAGGATGTCAGCTCAGGTAGCAATGAAAGGTCGGCAGGCAACGAAAAGTCTAAATCGGGGGAAGTGGAATCACCGATGGATCTGGTGGGTAATGATTCAGTAAGTGAACTGAAGAAAACGAGGAAATAGTGGAAAACGTAGTGATACGGAAGACGAACGACGTGCATGTAATGACGGGCACTAGTGACGAGGCAGATGACGTAAACCTTTTTTCAAATTTAGGAGCCAGAGAGTCATTAATGGGGAACGATCATGGTGGGGCCACAAATGAAACATTAGATAATGAGCTAACATCCACAGCCCAGAAAAAAAAGGAAAAGGACAAAATTAGCTGAAGCCCGATCTGCGTTTCAGAAGCCTAATCCATCAGTGGGCAAAAGGAAACTTCCAGACCTCAATGTGGAACTCTCGGACGAAACAAGACGAAGACCTAAAAAGAGGTTTTTATGCAAGAAAGGAAAATTAAATAGGAAAAAGAACAAGGCGAAATTAAGGATATCAGAGGAGACTTTGAGGGATTCGAGCAACAAGGAGACAGTTTAGATGAAGAACTAAACTCGGACTGGGAATTAGCTTCAAACACAGATGACCATCAGGATCTAGCAGAAGCTCCGGCAAATCAGGTAAGTACATCCAGTAATGAACATAGCGTAGAAAATTTGGATCATGAAGTAAACTCAACAGTTGATTTGGGCAAAAAACTTGGGGTAGACTTAGTAAACAAGGTAAGTCTTGTAAAAGAAGCACTAATTGAAGAACAGGCGGAAATAGGGCTCCAATGAATTTCGGATCTTTGAATATTAAAGGAGCAGGAGGGGTGGGAAAAGCCACAAGGGTTAGGAATTTATTAAGAAAGTTCAATATATTGTTTATGGCCATCCAGGAAACGCAGTTTAGAGACTTACCTGTCAGTAAAATCATAAGATTTTAGGATAACTCTGATTTCGAATTTGCTAAAGTAGACGCAAATGGTAGATTAGGCGGTTTACTGTCTTTATGGAATCCAGGAGTGTTCAAGAAAGAGATGGAGATAAAAAACCAGATTTTTTATTAATTAAGAGCCGAATCGTCGGGGAAAATGAAGAGATGGTAATCGTAAATATATATGGTTCTACGATTCAAGCTAATAGAAGGAGATTATGGGAAGAGTTATTAACAGTAAAAAATTCTATAAACGGAAGCTGGATAATGTTGGGCGACTTCAACGAAGTTAGGTATCATGAAGATAGAATGAATTCTCAGTTTGATGCGAATGCAGCCTTGTGTTTCAATAATTTCATTAGTAGTGGGGGTTTTCAGGAGTATAATATGGGGGGTATGAACTTTACGTTCTTATCTGGGGACGGCTCGAGTCTTAGTAAATTGGATCGGGTATTAGTGTGCGGGAATTTTATGGGAAGATGGTCGAATGCCTCTTTATTAGCTCTTAATAGAGAGATTTCAGACTACAACCCACTAATAATAACCACGGTAAACAATAGTTTTGGGCCTTCACCGTTCAGAATTTTTAATAGTTGGTTCAACATGGAGGGTTTTGATGAAGCTGTGAAAAAAGGTCTTATGGTTATATGCGAATATAAATTCAAAGACGAAGTGGTAGCCGTTAAACTAAAGGCCATTAAGGATGAGCTGAAAACTTGGAGGAAAGAAAAAAGAGAACAGGATGAAAAGGATCTAATTGAAGCTCAAAATAAACTGAAAGAAATGGATAATCTGGTGGAGAACAGGGCACTATCGCATGAGGAATTATTAACGTGGCACGAATGTAAGAGGAGAATAAAGGAATGGCATAACATATCAGCTTTGGATTTACAACACAAATCACGTTCAAGATGGATTGGACTTGGTGATGAAAACACAAGTTATTTTCACGCAATTATAAATTGTAAGGACCTGCAAAAACGTCCAAAAATATCCCGTAAGTAAAAAACCCGGACCCCCGAAACCCTAGTGCTTATGAAAAACCAAGAAATCAAGAAATTTGGATTTCTGGCGTGCCGCGTAAGCCATAAGGCTAGGCCTACGCGGGCCGCGACATAGCAGCAATTGACCGGGACATGTTCCAGGCCACGTGTCAGCCACGTGGCGGGCGCCATAGTTGTAGACTAGGGGGCCCTCGCGGGCCGCGTAAGATATTAAGAAGGTTTACGCGGGCCGCGTAAAACCCAAAAATCAGCTATAAATTGAACCGAGCATGGCCTGTTCATCTGTGTACGTAAAACTTCTAAAACACGAAAGATACTGCTCAAATTCGAATTATCACTTAGGGAAACGCTGCTACGAGTACAGGGTATTAACTCGATCACTGCTACGATACAATGTCTGATCGATTGAAACCGATCCGATGGATGTTTAAGTGCTGCCCGAATCCGGGCTATGCTTTGTCATTCGTCGTGAGGGTTTTGATTTCGTGAGTTATCGTAAATGTTGTATTAAGTTACTGACCTATTTTCGTGTGCATTGTTATTTAATTAGGTCACAAGGCTAAATCAGTAGGCAAGATTCTGTCCAGTTAAACCTGCAATATGAGTCATTCTCTTTTATCAACAATATTTTACTATATCTAAATCATTTTCAAAAAGTTATAATTACAGGGAGTAAGTCTTGGTTATCTTAAATCACTGGCAAGTGGGGTATTGTGCACATTACTAATTTCTCACGGTTAGGTTCACCATCCTAACAGTGTCAATCATCACTACTTGGGTGAAAGGACTCAATAGTGGTATGACCATCGTCACTAGGGTGTGACACGGCGCCATATAAAAATAAGATAGTAGCCACTGTAATCACTATTATGCTGTAATTGATAACTAAGGTGTCATTTCATATAACCTGAATGACTCGCCAGTATGTCCCCGCTGATAAAATCTTTTTAAAACATGTTTCAGGTGACTTACTGTGAACCAAGGAAAAAATGCCACGTAGCACTAAAGCTTGAAGAGGTGGCTCAGTAAAATAAATAAACATGTTTTGTAAAACAGGGAATTTCCTCGTGAAATTCCTTTATTGTAAATTATGGGGTTTATCCCAAAAGTGTGAAATAAAATAATTGGATTTTTTCAGTTTAAAACGATCCTGTTGATATTTCCGCTGCCAAATTAAATATAAATACCACGGGTTTCTGTCCCGCGGCTTCGGGACCGGGTAAAACCGGGACGGGGGCCGTGACAGAAAAAGGTGGTATCAGAGCCACTGATTTAAGCCAATTAAGTATTTAGAAATACTTAATTTTTCTGATTGCCATTATGTGATTCTGTGAAAATTTAATTTACAATAAACAAAATTTTAACTTAAATTTGTGTGTGTTTCTTCATATGTGTTATCAGCATGAATGAACTGTCGGAGGCACTCCGAAACTTTACTATCCATAGCACCGATATGGATACCACAGGAAACCCATCTGGTTACCAGGCGGATACTGAGGAACCACTAACTTTCCAGGCCCAGGCCTAGGAGAAACCCAAGCCGAAAACGAGGAGGAGGATCTTGGACTGGAAACGTGGGCGTAGGAAGAAACCAGCTGCACAGAAGGTTAAAAAGACTGAGGATCCAAAGGAAAAGGAGAAAGGAAAAGAGATCGGGGAAAGTTCCGGGCAAGTCCAGGAAATGCCACCATGGGAGGAGCTGGATCGTAAACTGGCAAACTGTGACCTCATCGGACCTGCCGATGAAAACCTCTTCAATTACCCTGTTGAATCCCAACTCCCAGTTAACTTGGAACCGGCTATCCCAAATCCTATTGTCAACCCCCGACCTCTACAAGGAGAACTGGAAGAATAGTGGACAAACGACTGGCAATTTCCGAATCTCTAGAATAACCCCAACGCATATTTCCCCCAGTTTGACCCTGAGCCTGCACCAAACCCACCTATGAGCACAGAAAACTTGGCTGAACTTCGTCACTACGGCGAGGAACTGGTGGACGCAGGGAATGATCTCCTGGAAATACGACGAGAGGGAACGTCGTTTCTAAAAAGCCAGCTGACGGTGGGGGGGTGTGTGGTTGTGTGATTATGTGTTTAATAATAATAAATAATAAAAATATAATAATGTAAAATAACTAAAAAATAAAACTTTTGTAATATATCTGGTATGTATTGACGCATACTAAAATATATATAAAATATGAAAGTCGCAAAATCGACAATTTTGGCTATACGTGTTGACGTGATTATGTGTGATTGCTTTATTGCGTTTGGTTGTAATTTATTTTGTGCCAATAACTTATATATATTGTTAATTATCAGATGGAACACACTGTTAATGAACCAGTTAACGAAGTTAACCAATCCGAGCAAAACAATGAAGATCACTTTCTTAATAGGCAAGATATAGAAAACATCGTTGCCCAGGGAATAGCAAATGCTATCCCAGCAATTGTCGCTACTGTTAAAAGTCCTGTTGAGCCTTCACAAGCTAACCCCAGTAAACGTACGCGCGACGATAATTTTAGTAATAGTGTTAACGGAGGCATCAATAATGATAACGTGATCCAAGACCCAATACTTAAGAAAATGAAAGTTGCAGCACCTGGTTGCACCTATAAAGAATTTCATCCCTGTAAACCTGTCGAATTTGCAGGCAATGAAGGGGCAACTGCTGCACTGCGTTGGTTGAAAAAGACCGAGGCAGTAATTAAAATAAGTAAATGTGCCGAGGAGGATAAGGTCATGTATGCTTCTCACATTTTCAAGGAAGAGGCATTAGAATGGTGGAATACGGTATTACAGGCCAAAGGAAGTGACATGGCTTACGCTATGAATTGGGAAGAATTTAAGCAATTGGTGGAAAGAAAATTATGCCCCGAATATGAAAAAGAACAAATGACCAATAAGTTCCTGAGCCACCGAATGGTGGATGTTGACTGTCGAGGGTATACTTCGAAGTTCTTCGAGTATGCTCGAATTGTACCAACTCTGGCTTCGCCAGAACTGGTACTTATTTCTCGCTATATCTGGGGTTTGATTAGCGAGATTCGTGACATCGTCAAAGCTGCAAGACCCCGCACAATCGACGATGCGGTAGAATTAGCCAACACCTTGACTGACGGACTGGTGCTTACGCGAGAAGAAAACAGAAAGAAGGAATTGGCTCAAAAGATTACCCAAGGATTTCGAGGGGGTAATACGAGTAGCAACTTCAAGAAAAAGGGGACTGGGTAATCGTCCACCCCGCCATTTTTCAGTACATGTAAAAGAAAGCACTATGAAAAATGTAAGGGGTACTGTAACTTCTGCAAAATTCTGGGGCACCAAGAAGAAGATTGCAGAAGAAAGAAATCAACAATTTGCTTCAATTGTGGAGAAGCTGGACATTTGAGACCACACTGCCCTAAACTGGTCAAACCAGCTGATAACAAGACCAAACCTGCTGAAGGAACTAGTAAGAAGAACGCAAGAGCCTTTCAGCTGACAACCCAAGAGGCAGATCTGATTCCGGATGTAATAGCGGGTATGTTCCTAGTTCATGATGTTTACGCAAAAGTATTATTTGACTCTGGTACAAACCAAAGTTTCATAAATACTTCATTCTGCCAAGCTCTTAAGCAACCCTTAACTAAACTTAGACAAGTTTTTACGGTAGAACGACTGATGGGAGTTCTGTTAACATAGATAAGATTTTGCAAGAAGGAAAGATAGAACTCTTAGGCCATAAATTTTCTGCAAACCTGTTACCTATGAATTTAGCTGGATTCGATGTCGTGCTAGGAATGGATTGGTTAGTATCCAACCGTGCTCGAATCCTCTGTGACAAGAATTCCATAAAAATTTATACATCCACAGGAGAAGTAATTGTGGTTACAGGAGATAAGCCCCGAAAGTCAATGAAATTTATTTCAGTAATGAAAATGGCCAGTTATTCAAGAAAACAAGGAATAGTATATATGGCTTCGGTAGTTATTAATACCAAAAATAAGGAACTCAAGGAAATCCCAGTAGTATCAGAATACCCTGATATATTCCCAGAAGAACTACCGGGATTACCACCCTACAGGGAAGTAGAATTTAGAATTCATCTAATTCCTGGAACTACACCAATAGCCAAGGCACCATATCGGTTAGCACCCACCGAAATGCTAGAATTGAAGAAGCAGTTAGATGAATTATTGAGCAAAGGATTCATACAACCTAGTTCATCCCCGTGGGGAGCACCAGTGTTGTTTGTGAAAAAGAAAGATGGTTCGATGCGAATGTGTATCGATTACAGGGAATTGAATAAGGTTACAATTAAGAATCGATACCCATTACCTAGGATTGATGATCTTTTCGACCAACTCCAGGGAGCTATATATTTTTCTAAAATAGACTTACGCTCCGGATACCATTAGTTGAAGGTACAAGAAGAAGACATACCTAAAACTGCTTTCAGAACTAGGTATAGACACTACGAGTTTACAATCATGCCTTTTGGATTAACAAATGCTCCTGCAGCATTCATGGACACGATGAATAGAATTTGTAAGCCGTACCTGGATAAATTTGTAACTGTCTTCATAGACGATATACTTATTTATTCCAAAAGTCAGGACGAGCATTGTGAGCATCTACGAGCACTCTTAACTCTATTAAGGAAAGTGAAGCTTTACGCCAAATTCTCGAAGTGTGAATTTTGGCTACAGGAGGTGCAATTTTTAGGACACATGGTGAATCACGAAGGTATTCACGTAGATCCCTCCAAGATAGAAGTGATCACCAAATGGAAGGTCCCGCAATCAGCTACATAAGTTAGAATTTTTCTAGGATTATCTGGGTACTATAGGCGCTTTATTAAGGATTTCTCTAAGATAGCAGTACCATTAACTAAGCTAACCTGTAAAACAGTTAAGTTTGAATGGGGGCCTAAGCAAGAAGAGGCTTTTAAGATTTTAAAACAAAGGTTAACACACGCTCCAATTCTAGCCTTACCAGAAGGAACAGAGGATTTTGAAGTTTAGTGTGATGCTTCTAAGCTAGGATTAGGATGTGTGTTGATGCAACGCAAAAAGATAATTGCGTATGCCTCAAGGCAATTGAAAAAGTACGAAGAAAATTATACGACTTATGACTTAGAATTAGGAGCAATAATTTTTGCCCTTAAGATTTGGAGACACTATCTGTATGGAAGTAAGTTTACAGTCTATACAGATCATAAGAGTTTAAGGTACATATTTGGGCAAAAAGAATTAAACATGAGACAAAGAAGATGGATGGAAATTCTAAGTGACTACGACTGTGATATTCAATATCATGAAGGAAAGGCAAATGTAGTAGCAGATGCCCTAAGTCGTAAGTATCATGAAAAATAAAGACGAGTTCGTGCTCTTAGATTAAATCTTCAAGTAGATTTAATGGAACAACTGAAGAACGTTCAAGAAACAGCAATCAAAGATGATGCTGAAGGAATGAAAGGAAGAATAAAAGAATTAGAACAAGGGATTGATGGAATTTGGAGATACCCCAAGAAAAGGATTTGGGTACCTAAGCAAGGAGACTTAAGAAATAAAATTTTAGAGGAGGCCTATAAATCTAGATATACCATGCATCCTGGTAATAATAAGATGTACCAAGATTTAAGGAATAACTTCTGGTGGATAGGAAAGAAAAAGGATATAGCTAGATATGTTTCTAAGTGCCTAACTTGTTCACAAGTTAAGGCAGAACACCAGAAACCTTCAGGTTTGCTTCAACAACTAGAAATGCCTGTTTGGAAATGGGAACTAATAACAATGGATTTTGTTACTAAGTTGCCTAAAACTAGGAAAGGTAACAATGCGATTTTGGTAATTGTGGATCGATTAACCAAATCAGCTCATTTTCTACCCATGAAGGAAACCTTTAGCATGGAAAGACTAGCAAAATTGTATGTAGATGAGGTAGTATCCTTACATGGAGTCCCACTCTCCGTTGTATCAGACAGGGATAGTCGTTTCACTTCACATTTTTGGACAAGTTTCCAAGAAGCAATAGGGACCCTATTAAACTTGAGTACTGCATACCATCCCCAAACAGATGGACAAAGTGAAAGGACGATCCAGACCCTGGAAGACATGCTCAGAGCATGTGTAATAGATTTTGGTGGAAACTGGGATAACCACCTACCCTTAATTGAATTCTCCTATAACAATAGTTATCATGCAAGTATCGAAGCTGCCCCATTCGAAGCACTGTATGGACGAAAATGTAGAACTCCAGTTTGTTGGGCAGAAATAGGAGAAAGTCAATTATCGGGTCCCGAAATTGTGCAAGAAACCACCGACAAGATCACTCAAATCAAGGAAAGACTGAAAACGGCTCGAGATCGCCAGAAAACTTATGCCGACAATCGACGCAAGCCGTTAGAATTTCAAGTCGGAGACAAGCTACTCTTGAAAGTTTCTCCTTGGAAAGGAGTAGTCCGATTTGGTAAGAAAGGAAAGCTAAGTCCAAGGTACATAGGACCATTCCCAGTAATCCAACTCATAGGACCAGTCGCCTATCGCCTACAACTACCAGAAGAACTAGCTGGAGTACACAACGTATTTCATGTATCCAACCTTAATAAATGTTTATCAGACGAGTCCCTGGTAGTACCTCTTCAAGATATAGAGGTAAATGAAAAGCTAAAATTTGTTGAGAAACCACTCCAAATAGAAGACAGAAAGGTCAAGTTTCTCAAACACAAAAGACTAGTACTGGTCAAGGTCAAGTGGGATTCAAAAAGAGGACCTGAGTACACCTGGGAGCTGGAATCGGAAATGAAGCGAAAGTATCCTCACTTATTTCAGTAAATCTCGAGGACGAGATTTTAAATAAGGTGGGGAGGATGTAAGGACCTGCAAAAACGTCCAAAAATGTCCCGCAAGTAAAAATCCGGACCCCCGAAACCCTAGTGCTTATGAAAAACCAAGAAATCAAGAAATTTGGATTTCTGGCGGGCCGCGTAAGCCATAAGGCTAGGCCTACGCGGGCCGCAACATAGCAGCAATTGACCGGGACACGTTCCAGGCCACGTGTCAGCCACGTGGCGGGCCTACACGTGACACGGTAGCCCTAGTTGTAGACTAGGTGGCCCTCACGGGCCGCGTAAGATCTTAAGAAAGTTTACGCGGGCCGCATAAAACCCAAAAATCAGCTATAAATTGAACCGAGCATGGCCTGTTCATCTGTGTACGTAAAACTTCTAAAACACGAAAGATACTGCTCAAATTCGAATTATCACTTAGGGAAACGCTGCTACGAGTACAGGGTATTAACTCGATCACTGCTACGATACAATGTCTGATCGATTGAAACCGATCCGATGGATGTTTAAGTGCTGCCCGAATCCGGGCTATGCTTTGTCATTCGTCGTGAGGGTTTTGATTTCGTGAGTTATCGTAAATGTTGTATTAAGTTACTGACCTATTTTCGTGTGCATTGTTATTTAATTAGGTCACAAGGCTAAATCAGTAGGCAAGATTCTGTCCAGTTAAACCTGCAATATGAGTCATTCTCTTTTATCAACAATATTTTACTATATCTAAATCATTTTCAAAAAGTTATAATTACAGGGAGTAAGTCTTGGTTATCTTAAATCACTGGCAAGTGGGGTATTGTGCACATTACTAATTTCTCACGGTTAGGTTCACCATCCTAACAGTGTCAATCATCACTACTTGGGTGAAAGGACTCAATAGTGGTATGACCATCGTCACTAGGGTGTGACACGGCGCCATATAAAAATAAGATAGTAGCCACTGTAATCGCTATTATGCTGTAATTGATAACTAAGGTGTCATTTCATATAACCTGAATGACTCGCCAGTATGTCCCCGCTGATAAAATCTTTTTAAAACATGTTTCAGGTGACTTACTGTGAACCAAGGAAAAAATGCCACGTAGCACTAAAGCTTGAAGAGGTGGCTCAGTAAAATAAATAAACATGTTTTGTAAAACAGGGAATTTCCTCGTGAAATTCCTTTATTGTAAATTATGGGGTTTATCCCAAAAGTGTGAAATAAAATAATTGGAATTTTTTAGTTTAAAACGATCCTGATGATATTTCCGCTGCCAAATTAAATATAAATACCACGGGTTTCTGTCCCGCGGCTTCGGGACCGGGTAAAACCGGGACGGGGGCCGTGACATAAATAGTCATATTGCTAGGAATAAAATAAGCGGGCTATGGATTCAAGGGGAATGGGTGACTGATCCACGTGATATAAAAACCCATTTTTTAGAAGCTTTCAAAACAAAGTTTGAAGAACCAGTTGATTCTCGGCCCAGATTAGGCCCAGGTGACTTCAAAAGGCTTAGCACGGATTAGGTAGAGAGTTTAATAGTAGCCTTCACAGTTGAAGAAGTCCGGAAAGCGATTTGGGAATGCGGCACCAATAAAGCACCTGGCCCAGACGGTATCACATTCAACCTTATTAAAACGTATTGGGAGGAGTTGAAAAGGAAGAAGAAAGAGTTGGATTGACTAAAATACCATTTTTCTTTATTTTAAATGTTGCCACATGTCTTAATCATATTGCTTCCTACACTTTCTAGCCAAAATAAACTTCCTATTTGATCCTTTCCCTAGTTTTAATAAACCACAAATACGATACGTGTAATTAACTCCATTATTATAAAATTTAAAAGTGTCAAGTGGAGTGTTAAACTCTGATTTTAAAAGTATAACTTTGAACTATGGATTCTAGTTTTATAAATCCACAAATTAGGGATTGGTACCGTACCAGGTATATTCAGTTTCTGTACCCTTTTTCTCGTTTTTCAATACCGATACTATACTCATCCCTACCCCAAATTATATGTGACGATAGATCAGTTCAGGTTAGATCGGGTCGAGTCGAATCTAGGTAGTAAAAAATGACCAACATAAGCATACTATAAAACCGAAACCACATCACTCTTCCACACTTCCACTTCTCCGATGCCCAAAAATGTCCACCAGCACCGTAGCCCGCCACCATCCCCCATCGTCCCTTTCCGATTCCGACTCATCCGACTCAGACTCCACCACCCAAAAACCCCACCATCACACAGACTTTTCAAACACAATCTTCCAATCCTACCTCCAAATCTCCAATCTTGATCACCCAGACCTCACCAAAATCCAATCTTTCTTAACCTCCTCACGCGCCGGCGCCTTATCCTGCCTCATCTGCCTCGAACGCATCCGCCCCACCGACCCCACCTGGTCCTGCTCCTCCCGCTGCTTCGCCGTCTTCCACCTCCTCTGCATCCAATCATGGGCCCGTCAATCTTCCGATCTCTCCTCCCTACGCGCCTCCACGCGCGGCGCAGATGCCCAAACCGCCACCTGGAACTGCCCCAAATGCCGAATCGAGTTCCCCAAAACCCTAATCCCTAAATCTTATTATTGTTTCTGTGGTAAAGTTGAAAACCCAGTTCATGATCCATGGGTTTTGCCCCATTCTTGTGGGGAAATATGTGATAGACCTTTGAAGTATGATTGTGGGCATAAATGTTTGTTGTTGTGTCATCCGGGTCCCTGCCCGGCTTGCCCGAAACTCGTGAAAGCTCGGTGCTTTTGTGGTGGGGTTACGGATACTAAACGGTGCGGGTTTAAGGAGTTTTCGTGTCGGAAAACGTGTTCAAAGTTGTTGGATTGTAATGTGCATTGTTGTGGTGAGATATGTCATGAAGGCGAGTGCCCGCCGTGTCGGGCTAGAGGGGTTTACGCGTGTCGGTGTGGGAAGGTGGAATTGGAAAGAGAGTGTTGTGAGAGGGAGTTTAGGTGTGAGATTCCTTGTGAGAAAATGCTTGGGTGTGGGAAACATGTGTGTGATAAAGGGTGTCATGAAGGGGAATGCGGTGATTGCCCGTTGCAGGGGCGACGAACATGCCCGTGTGGAAAACGGGTTTACGAAGGAATGGCTTGTGATGTTGTGGTGCCGTCTTGCGGTGGGACGTGTGATAAGAAGTTGCAGTGTGGGATTCATCGGTGTCCGGAGAGGTGTCATCGCGGGTCGTGTGTTGAGACGTGTAGAATCGTTATTACAAAGTCTTGTAAATGTGGGAGCTTGAAGAAACAGGTGAAAAGTGGATTGGTTTTTTACTTTTTAGTGGTTTTTAAATTTTTGTTGCTTGAAGTTTGAATATGCTCATATTGTAGAAAAATGTAATTGTATTTATAATAGGTTCCTTGTTATCAAGATGTAGTATGTGAAAGGAAATGCCAACGAGTGCGGGATTGTGGACGCCATGCTTGCAAGCGGAAATGTTGTGATGGTGATTGTCCACCTTGTTCGGAGGTGTGCTTTCGCCATTTGTAGTTTTCTTTATAATTTTCTTTGACTAATTATTTTTTATGTTTTTGATGTATTAGATATGTGACAAGAAGCTAAGATGCAAGAATCACAAATGCCCATCTCCTTGCCATAGGTAGCTTGTGTTATCATGATAATTAAAAATTTTAGCTAACGAGTATGTGTATTTAAATTGCGACTATGATGCTGGGGCTCATAGTTATAAAAAAAACATCTGAACATACGTTGTTATTACTTATTGCATGACATCATGCTTTATTAATAAATAATATGATTTTTGTATATATGTAAGTTTCTGTATTCTGATTGACTAAGTTTCATTCTTGTAGAGGTGCGTGTGCTCCATGTCCCGTAATGGTGACGATTTCATGTTTCTGCGGTGAGACGCATTTTGAGGTGAGCCTTTAAGCTATATGGACTTTACAGTTTTTTTCCATGTTGTAAGATCGCTAGGCACTAGTCGGTCGGTGGGGTACCAATTAGCGATTAATAGGGATTAATTGGTTGGGATTTTATATGTAATGTTCAGTTTTATATGTATATACATGTTTCAATTACATTTTTTTGTCATTTTTTTTAAGTAGACATGTTTTAACACCTCTTTGATCCATATTTTTGAAGTAGATAGGATTAATTGTTGGAATTTACATTTTTTGGCCGGAATCTGGCCGGGATTTACATGTTTTGGCCGATTAGGACCGGATTTGAACATCGTTGGCCGCCTAGCGATTAATTGGCCAATTAGATGAAAATTACTCTTATGAGCCTCTGACTGGAGATTAATCGACGACTAATCGGAGGCTAGGCGTGATTTTTACAACCATGTTTTTTTAGATAATTGTAGCTTTCATTTATGTTAACTTTAAAAAATTATAAGCTTTCCTTTCTGGATTCATGATAAATTGTGCAATACCGGTTACTAGTTATGTTTTACATAAAGTCAAATATACATTGATTTTGTAGTGACATTTATACATAATGAGGTACCGATGTTCTTTCTATATTTGAATGTAATTAATCTTTCCGGAAATATGTATCAGGTTCCTTGTGGTACCGAAAAGGAGCAAAAGCCTCCTAAATGTTCCAAACGCTGTCATATAGCCCCATTATGTAGGCATAAGTCAATTACTAAGGTAACTTAACTATATCAATGTATGTACATTACACTTCCATTTATTACTTAACTAAATCGTACCAACGGTACGCATTTATATATATGTCCAGCCACATAAGTGCCATTATGGAGCTTGCCCACCATGTCGTCTTGTTTGTGATGAAGACTACCCGTGCGGACATAAATGCAAACTAAGGTTTCACTTCATTTCTTCTTTATTTTCTTCCATTTCTTTTGCTTTTTTTAATTACTCTTTTTTGTATAATAATATATGTTAAATGAAGGTGTCACGGTCCTATACCTCCTCCTAATCCGGAATTCACATTAAAACCGAAGAAAAAGAAACAAATTTATCATAACGATAGTACTCCTGGCTCTGCATGCCCGCCTTGCCCAGAACTTGTTTGGAGGCCGTGTGTCGGTGAACATATCGGAGCCGAGAGGATGGTAGGTGCAAATTATCAAATTAATTTTTTATGTGAACCGTTAATATATCATCTGTTCTGAAATTAAGATAAAACATTTAATATGGTGTTGCAGATGGTCTGCTCAAATAAAGCAAGGTTTTCTTGTGATAATTATTGCGGAAACCTTCTGCCATGTGGCAATCATTTTTGCACTAAAACCTGCCACGACCTCAAGATTCGATGTGAAGAGTGCAATCTACCTTGCCAACGAGTTAGACATCTCTTATTTAACTTTTTTTTTTATTTCTGTACTTTTAATATAATTACATCAATCTATGAAAATGCCTTTGTTTATTAAAGTTTTCGACGTGTTTCAGGAGAGAAAACCTTCATGTCCACATTCATGTCCTCTGCGATGCCATCCTGAAGACTGTCCCCCATGCAAGGTGCTAATAAAACGTTCATGTCATTGTGGCGCTATGGTGCATGTTTTTGAGTGCTTATATTACAACAGTTTGTCTGAAAAGGAGCAAGTAGCTGTCCGCTCATGTGGCGGACCCTGCCACAGGTTTGACTATTTCCAGTCAACATTTTTCTAGATATTCGACATTAAGTTTACGCACAAGTTTTACTATAAATTTTCCTCATTGTTTGTTGGTGCAGAAAGCTTCCCAACTGCACGCATCTATGTCCAGAAACATGTCATGTTGGCCAATGTCCGTCACCAGATAAATGCTCCAAAAAGGTAATACCAATGCCATTTAATTTGTTTGCACCGTGTTAAATTTTATGTTAACTAGTATTTTGACCTGTCGCGCGTTGCCGCGGCGTCGAAACTTAAATAACCTTACCGTCAAATATTTGATCCGACTCGTTTCCCAACAATTTATGTCAAACGTAGACCAACTGAAAACGGACTTAAAAATAAGCACGAAAACGTATTATATTTTACTTGAATCATTATCTAGAAAACTTTACGTCAAAATGTAAACCAACTTGGATTTATACCGAAATGTACTTAAAAATAAGCTCGTAAGAAAATTGTTTTTTTTTAAGTTAAAGAATGGTACTGCGTGTTGCGGCGGAGTCAGAACGTAAGGTAACTCGAAATTTATACCGTGTAGTGAAAACATATTATTTATGACCCGACTCGGTTCCTAACAAAATTTATTTCAAAACGTAGACCAACCGAAAACGAACATAAAAATAAGCACGCACCCTCATATATAATAAAGTGTGTAAATATTTAAAACTGAAAAAAGAAACCTAATTGGACGTGCCATCATGTACAAGTGTAAATATTTATTTCAATGTTTTTTTTAACAGGTTGTTGTAAGATGTAAGTGTCAAACTGTGAAAAAGGATTGGCCGTGCCATCAAGTACAAGCTGCTTATCACAGTAGTGGTCGTGATCCAAAAGATATAACTAAAAATCAATTTGGTATCGGACTTCTTTCGTGCATCTCCGATTGTAAGAGTAAAGTCAAAGCTGATGAATCAGATTTGCACCTTCGGAAATCTGTAGTTCCTGAGGTCAGACATTTTTATAATATATTTTTAAAAGCATGGAAGAAAATGTTTTATTCAAGCCTAATTTGTATAGTTTGTGTACTACTTTCTTAGAAAAAGGAGCCAGATGTGGAAAATCATGTACGGAAGCGTAAAAGAAGGAAAGACAAAGTACAACACGACCACCAAGTTTCAACGTTTCAGGTTAATTTTTCTCTTGCTAGAAGTGGAAATTTCAACCCGCCCGATAGATAATTTGTCTGATTCGGGCTTTTATTTCTAATGGGTCAAAATAAATAAATGAACTTAAAACGGAAGAGGTTAAAAAGAGTAAAGTACACGAATGTCCTGTGGTTCACCAAAATTTTGGATTTGGTCCCTAGCTTTTCAAAAGTACATGGATGGTCCCTGTGGTTTGCATTTTGTAACTCATCTAGTCCCCAACTTTTTCCAAAAGTACATGGATGATCCTTGTGGTTTGCACTTTGTAACACAATTAGTCCTTAAGCTGGACCTGCCGAAACCTTTAGATTTGTTGGCAAGGGACTAAATGCGTTACAAAGTGCAAACCACAGAGACCATCCGTGTACTTTTAAAAAGTTAGGGACCAAACTCAAAATTTTGGTAAACCATAGGGACTATCCGTGTACTTTACTCGGTTAAAAAAGATTGAAGCGTGTATTGTTAATCCAATACTCCAAAATCGTCTTATTCAAAACATTAGATGAGTTATTGCATGCATGGTTGTAAAAATCCCGCCTAGGCTCCGATTAGTCGCCGGTTTATCACTAATCAGAGGCTCGCCGATTAATTGCTAGGCAGTCAACGGGGGTCCTATTCCGACGAAGTTATGGCCAAATTTCAACCAAACCTTATAAATTCCCTCCAATTAAAAAATACATATAAAAACGAGTGTGTATATATAAAACTAAAATTACTTATAAAAATCCCAATTTGATTAATCGCTAGTCGGTCCCTCACCGTCCGAATAGCGCCTAGCAATTCTTACAACAATATTTGCATGATATGATTTTTGTGATAATAATTGACACCAGTTATTTAAACGAGCGATTTATGGCCAAAAAGTGTTTATCAGCGTTTTGACCCGTAACCCAGCCCGCCTAACTTACCCATTTCTCCTTTCCACTATCCAAAATAGATATACAATACAAGTGTAGCAAGTCATTGGCTTTTTGGCTCACCCTTGTTTTTTTTTTTTTTTTTTTGAATATTTGACAGAAAATTATGGGAATTTTGAGGAAGTTATTACTGTTAGTGATCATTTTGGTGAGTTTGATTGCAATGGCATATTTTGGTTACAAGGGTTTATTATGGTTAAATGACTGGATGAATGAAATGGAAATACAAAGACAGAAGAAGAGGTATCCAAGAATCTAAGGTGCTGTTTGTTTTTTCAGAGGTAAAATGTCTGCAGTCTGCGGACCACATCTGCAGACATCTGTAGCAGAAGAGGTGGACCAAACCTCTGCAGTCTGCAAGATGAAGACCGTTTGTTTTTTTCTGTATCAATCTCGAATCACATAACTTTTCTAAACCCTAGCCATACAATAGTAACATAAACACATTATCATTGATCAGCTTCAAGTTGTTTCACATAAGATCGAATCAATTAAGCTGCAAACAAGTAAAATAACATGATTGCATTCACAATTCATTTGCATCAATGTTGAACTGATTCAACTGAATAACATATCAGTTCTAAACCCTAGCCGTACAACAGTATCCGATTCTACAAATTTATCACATCAAGCAGCTCAAATCTCATGTTCACACTACCGATTGCATCTTATTGGACTAAAATTCACCACAGATTCGCGAAACAATCACAAAACAATATGAATTTCAGCAAAATGCAGTGTTATTACCACAAACGACCAGCGAGTAGGGCTGTAAACGAACCGAACGTTCAGCGAACAGTTCGTGAACCGTTCGGCGGGAAGTTCGTTTATGTTCGTTCGTTTAATAAACGAACGAACATGAACAAGAAATTCCGTTCGATTAGTTAAATGAACGAACATGAACAAAGGTCTCGTTCGTTCAATTGTGTTCGTGAACGTTTGGTAAGGTGTTCGTGAACATTCGTTCATTTGCGTTCGTTTATGTTCGTGAACTTTCATATATTTTATCTATATTTTTTATACTATTAAACTTTTATTTATATCATTACCCTAACAATTAAACTAGAAAACCCTCTTTCACTTTGTTTATGCACCATTTCCCTTTCTTTTCTCATTATTTACATCGACGAATATGATTTACCTCCGTTCCATAATAAGGGATTCAAGTTCTAGTGCTACTCTTTGGGCCATCCACCTTTATCATTCATCGTGTTCGCCAAATTTATTTGTGTTCGCTTGTGTTCGTGAACCGTTCGTGAACACGCTCATTTCCTTAATGAACGAACACGAACATAAAATCTCGTTCGGTAAGTGTTCGTGAACCGTTCGTGAACACATTTATTTCCTTAACGAACGAACACGAACAAGGCCTCGTTCGTGTTCGTTCGGTTCGTTTACAGCCCTACCAGCGAGTGATTGAAGGTTCATCCGCCATTGATTCTTCTCTTGATTGTGATGAACAGCAGGGGCCGACGATGACAGCAGCGGCCGACGATAAGCATCAGCGGTCGACGATGGCAGCAGGGGTCGACGACGATGGCAGCAGGTGACGGAGGATGTGGAGGTGATGGAGATGTGGAGGTGGCGGAGGAGGTGGAGGTGGTGGCGGAGGAGGTGGCGGCGGCTGGAGGTGGAGGAACAGGGGAGGTCGGCTGAGGAATGGAGAAGGGAACTAGGGTTTTGAGAGTTTTGTGTTTGGAAGAGGTTGAAGAGGTATGTGAAGAGGTAAGACATGATCTGCCCGAGGAAGAGGTGCTGAAGAGGTTTTTTAATGAATTGTCTTCTAAAAAACAAACAAGCTGCAGACCCTTATGTCTGCGCGTGGTCTGCTTGGTGAAGACAAAAGAGGTCCTGAAGCTCTTTTAACAAAAAACAAACAACACCTAAGCCTGGAATCTTTGTTGAGTGGTTAGTAGTTAGTTGACAAGTTACAAAAGCAAGTGGCCAACTTTTGGAAAAAAGAAAAAAAAAAAACTACACAAATTTGTATTTTAGTTCACAAAGATTTTAACAACCCTTTTTTACTAATAAATAATAATCAACCATGGAAGAGGAAGACTCTAGAAGATGTTTGAAAATAGTTTCATCACTTTGATTTGTTTTGTAAACCCCTGTTCTAGTTGAATTCTAGTATTTTTGAGGTTTTATAATTGTAAGCATTATTGCATTCAAAGTTGGATTACAATTTATAGAGGTTTTTTTTAAATAGGTGTTGTGGAAAAATATATTTACCAAAAAGGTGTAGTTTATAAAAATATTTGTCATAATAATGGCTGTTTTAGGTCTTTAATCCTGTTTTTTTTTTTTTTTTTTGGATCTAAAAGCATTTTATCTTTTCCACAATTTTCATCTTCAATATATTCAAGTTATCTTGATTTTGTTATTTATTTGTTGATTACTATCCTTAAATGTTATTTGGGTCAAACCATATTTTTCTATTATTTATATTCTTTTTCAAAATAATTAGTTTGTCTTGAATATTTTAAATGATAAAGATATTTTTATGATTATAATACATATTAATAAGAGTTAATTACATAGTTAATCCCTATGGTTTGCACAAAATAACATACTTGGGCACTAATAGTTTAAAATCACCTTAGGGTGTAAGGGGCACTCCTCTAAGTGGGGAGTGACCTCTCTTACCCACAACCAATCAGCACGCGCCACGTCAACTCCCCACTTAACTCCCCCCACACCCTCAATTTGATGGCGGCACTCCTCTCTTGGGGGACTTGTTTTTTTTTGTTTTTTTTTATTTGTTGTAATTATGCATGTATTATAAATTAAACAACTATTAATAAAAATTAAATAAAATTTAAGAAAAGACATTTCATTAAATTAAAAATAAAAATTACATTCAAACTAGAAAAATAAAAAAACAAACTACTCGTCGTCGGAATTCGCTTCAAGGTGAGGTAGATCTAAACGTCCGAGATGCTCAACGAGATCGTGTTTTAGTCTCCAATGCGTTTCTTCGTCAATGAGCTCGCTAAAAGCAGTATCATCGAAGACGGGTTCGACTGGAGGATCTCGAATGTGTACCGGTGCTATCGCCCTTCCGTCGTCTTTTATAATTATGTTATGTAAAATAATGCACGTATACACGATGGACCTTATCTTTTTCACCGTTTTGGAACGCATTGGACGATTTAGTATTCCCCACTTCGCCTTTAACACACCAAACACCCGTTCCACATCTTTTCTTGCGGCCTCGTGTTGCCTCTTGAACTTTTTTTCATTCGAGATGTGAGGATATGGAAAAGACTTCACAAACACGGACCAGCTAGGGTAGATGCCATCAGTAAGATAATACCCTCGTTTGTATAAGTGGTCGTTCACCTGAAATGGACAATTTGGCGCCGTTCCGTTTCATTGAGTAAGAAATAACGGAGATTGTTGGAGCACGTTGATGTCGTTTTGTGAACCCGCCGGGCCACAAAAAGCATGCCAAACCCACAAATCTTGAGACGCCACCGCCTCTAACATAACTGTCGGGTATTGATGATCGCCTCTCATATATTGTCCACGCAATTCTGTGGGGCACATTCTCCAGACGAAGTGTGTACAATCCAGACTACCCAACATACCAGGTAGGTGATGTCTCTCCTCATGAGCCTGATACAATAGCGCAACGTCGTGGCTCGTTGGTCTACGTAAGAAATCACCAGCATACATTCTACAGACCGTCTCGCAGAAATAATCAAGGCACTCACGAGAGGTCCTTTCAGCCATATTTAAATACTCGCCGTTTTCGTCTGGTGGTTACCGGTTGCAAGTTGTTTAATCGCAGAAGTAACCTTTTGCAAGGGCGTGAAACTTTTCTTCATTCTTCCGTCCAAGCCCTCTTGAAACCACTCGTTATTCGCTTCCACGTCACTAACAATTTTTAGGAACAAAGACTTGGACATACGAAACCTCTGACGAAAAATATCGGCATTAAATTTTGGATTATCGACAAAATAATCGGCCATGAGTGTTTCGTGGCCTCCCACACGATCTCGACGGACAACTTTTTTTTTACTAGACGATGTCGTGTCTAGTAGCTCCGCTTGTTGGATGAGATTTTGGAAGAAAATTAAACTACTATCGCTTGACGATGAATCTTCATCGTCGGGAAAGTTGGGCAGGAGAGAAAAAAACGGGAACTCGGAATCCATTTTTTTTTTAAGATTGGGTAAAAAATTAGATGAGTTGAAGGGTTTAGGAGAGTAATGTAGAGGGAGTTGTTTTGGGTTTGAAAATAAAAAGGTTGAAGTGGGTTAGTATTTATAGGGTTTAGGAGAAATTTTTTTTTAATATATAACGGCTATATAGCCGTTTTAATATAAAAAAACGGTCAAAATTACAAATCTCAATCGGTGAACACAACCTGCTCCCCACACCCCGATTTGGGTCACCGAGGGGATGGCGGCGGTGTTCCCGAGCGGGGTTCACACTCACCGCCTCCCTCCCCGAGGGCGCCCCGTTCACCCTTAGACCATGCGTAGTGGGCAATATTCACCCTTGGGCGTTTTGCGTCATGTGGCAGCCCAGTCAGCAATGGGGCATTATTGGGCGTTTTCTAAAATGGGTGTAGTGAGGATTGTGGGACATTATGTTTGTAATAAAAATAAAATAAAATAAAACATTTAAAAAATCCTATTTGCCAAATAATGTAAGCTCACATGTGATTGGACAAGATTTCCCCCACCCGGCGTGATTTATAAAACGCTCAAACCAAAAAAAAAAGCCAATCACGCCCATGCGTAGTGGCAAAGGGGCGATATTGGGCGTGATTAAGCCCCAAAAAACGCCCAAATTTGCAACCACTACGGGTGGTCTTATAGGGTATTAACTTTTCATTTTGTAACGTTTGGAGCTATTAACTTCTAGGGTATTAAAATAGTTAGTCCCTGTGGTTTGCACAAAATAACATATTTAGGTACTAATAGAATGTGATTTTAAACCTACAAATAACGCTAATACCTCCAAACGTTACAAAATGAAAAGTTAATACCCTAGAATGTGATTTTAAACTATTGGTACCTAAGTATGTTACTTTGTGCAAACCACAGGGACTAACTATGTAATTATATACATATTTAAAAATAAAATATCTATATACAAATAATAAAGGTTAAACAGCTGGTCCGGTTTATACTGTCGGTTCCAAGTTCTACACCAGACCGAACCGCTAAACTATCAAAACCGAATCATTTGGATTTCAAATTGGTGACTTATCAATTTCAAAGGTTTATAAGCACCACTCGCCATCAACCTTTTAGCTATTTCAAAAGTATACATTTTAGTGACAGGTGAAGTTCTTTTTAGACTGTGTTTTATTTCAACCATAGCGATGGTTGAACCTTGAATCTAGTCTTATTAGCTGAATGTTATTAATTCAAAATTATGTATCTGGTCTATTAAGCAACTATGAAGACTAGTGATTGGTCTCCTTTACATGATGTCTAATTTTTTAAATGGAATACATATAAAAAGTGAATGGGTCATGTTTTCTTCCATGTGATAAGTATTTGGTGGAATTGTGGAAAAATAAATTTGTAGAAACAATATTATCTACTACTACAAAATTAAAATTATTACCATATTATAAAGAGTAAATTGCCATTTTAGTATTTCATGGAGTTAAACTCTAAGCATGGATAGTTTTCCAAAAAAAAAAAAAGTTGAGTTTTCACTCCTAACTCAAAGGTTTTCATTTTTTGCATTTTAATCTTTTTTTTTTTTACTGTTAACTCAAAACTTTTCATCTTTTGCAATTTAACCCCAACACAGTTTTATTTTCAACTTGATCCCTGATGAAGCAATGGTTAACCAGGGGGTTAGTCCACGGGTCGAGCTTCGTCAAGTAGGGTTAATCTCTTCTTTCCTCAATCGATGACCGGGTCGTCCTCTAATCCGTCTCCTGCACAAGTAAACACACCGTAACTCGTAACAAGGAGGATGGGGTAGGGGTTGCTACTTGTTACCACTCTCCGGCAGGATAATAAGTATTTGCTTGTGAGCAAGATAAGTATTTAAGTAGTATGTGTAAGAGAGCAGATTAGCGTTACCTCATACCTGGTTCGGGATGGGTATTTATAGCCGAAGAGTGAAGGAGAAGGGCCACAGGGCCGCTAGATGGGCCTAGGGGCTGACTGACAACGCGTAGCCTTTTTGTAGGTGTGTCAGGAGCGCAGGTCACATGTCAGGAGCGCAGGTCACAGGAGTGTTGGACACACCCGGAGGTGCTGCCACGTCCTGCTGGTGTTGTCAATTTGGCTACAAGTTTTTATGCATGCGGGCTGGGCAGCTGCGCATTGGGCGGTCAGCTGATCGCTGCTGTCAGTACCCGAGCAGACCACTTGCTGGTTTGGTCACCGAAGTCAAAGTGTCAGTTCCACTTGTATCGACAATAGGATGCAGTTTTGGACCGCATCGCCATGTGCGGTAACCGCAGTGATTACCGCAACCCTTGTAGATGAAAACAACCATTTTCATACACAAGGTGAATCTTCTCATCTTTCCCCGAGTGGGAAAGCAAACCGGGCTCACACGTGCCCGCACGAAGTGGATGAATACATGTTAGTAGGGGTAATGAGCCGGGTAATGGTCACTCGCACCCAACCCTGGTGCGGGATTTGGGACCATACCCCTTCAATCCCCATATTTTTTTGTCTTTTGCAAATTTTTCGATTTACGTTTCATTCTAATTTTGCGAGTGAACACGTCGTAATGTACATGTTGGTTTCAACGATTTTTGTCTATTTTTTTCCGTTTGACAGGACCGTCACAAACGCGTCTATTTTCCCTAATTGACAAGTTCGTCGCAACTCGCGTGGTCTTAGATCGACTTAGTTATTCTTTTCTATTTTTACGTTTCAGTTTAATTTCTTCTGTTGAACGGTTCTGTTTTGGCGTAAGGGAAAACATGAAAACATACCTGTCACCGCAGACAGTGCAGTAGAGAATCCAGTGATGGAAGAAGCCATGGAGTTCGACATCTTTGTCAAGGTGATCTGGTTCCTCCTTAGGGTGCTAACTGATGATGGTGATGATTAAACCGAAAAGGGTAATCGGATATTGGAGAGGAGGTCGATGATGATGATGTTATGATTATTAGGGTATTGCTGAGTGTGTAACTATGTAACCCTTTAACCTCCACATAAGTCTCCTTATATAAGCACCCAGGAGGAAACCTAATTAGTTAATAAGGGTAATATGGTATATCAACAATTACCAACTAATTATTTAATAGGTTATTATAAATTTTGATCTATATAATGTAAATGATTATAATGGCTACTAGATTAAATATTAAGACATAATATATTTAATCTTACATTCTCCCACTTAGCCAAGTAATCATTTACCATGAGTATTAGATAAGCCTGATCAGGAGTTAACACTCATTTTAGCTTTAAACAAGTACTATAGCAGAGAAATACAGCCGTTGAATCATTATGCGACTCAGGACCCCCATTAGTCATACTATAGCCTTAATTTAAAACCTAATCGTTATGATCAAAATACGCATAAGCCCTTTGTTTGATTTGTAACTTTATTTGTCTATATGCCATTATACCGGTTGAACATATTCTAAGAGACATACAAAATCAAACTGAGGAAATTTCATTAATCATAAAACATAAGCTAGTACAATATGCTCAAATAAGGTATTTACTAAATCCCATATTCCGAACATGTTCTTCGTAAACCTTAGGAGGGAGACCTTTAGTCATCGGATCCGCAAGCATATCTTTAGTACTAATATACTCGATACAAAGATTATTTTCCTCAACTCGTTCACGTACGAACAGATATTTTGTATCAAGATATAAACCAGCTCCAGTCGAACTGTTACTGTTCGAGAAACTAACGACAGCTGAATTATCACAATAAAGCTTCAATGGTTTAGAAATAGAATTAACGATTTTGAGTCCAGTGATCAGATTTCTAAGCAACATTCCATGACAGGTTGCGTTATAAACAGCAATGTACTCTGCCATCATTGTGGAAGTTGTGATCAACTGTTGTTTATGACTCTTCCATGAGATAGGTCCGCCTGCTAACATAAAGATATAGCCCGAAGTGGATTTCTTGTCACCTTTTCACTTGGCAAAGTCAGAATCAGAATAGCCTACGACTTCTAAATGTTCACTTCTTCTATAAGTCAGTTTATAGTTTTTCGTCCCTTGCAGATATCGAAGTACCTTCTTAGCTGCTTTCCAGTGATCTAGGCCAGGATTAGTCTGATAACGGCCTAGCATTCCAGCAATATAAGCGATATCTGGGCGAGTACAGACTTGAGCATACATCAAGCTCCAGACTACTGACGCGTAAGGTATCTGGCTCATTTGCTCCTTCTCAACCTCTGTTGTCGGACACTGGAATGAACCGAAAACATCTCCCTTAACTACTGGAGCGACGGAGGGTTTGCACTGTTGCATATTGTAACGCGTAAGGACACGATCTATATAAGCCTTTTGGGACAATCCTAAGATCCCTTTGTGTCTATCTCGGTGAATTTCGATGCCAATGACGTAAGAAGCATCTCCGAGATCCTTCATGTCGAAATTATGCGAGAGTAACCGCTTCGACTCATGCAACATGTCTAAACTATTACTTGCCAATAGAATATCATCTACATAAAGGACAAGTATAGTAAAGTTGCTCCCACTCATCTTGAGGTAGGTGCATTGATCCACTTGATTCTTCATAAAACCGTGTTTCTTCATGACTTCATCAAACTTGAGGTACCACTGACGTGATGCTTGTTTTAACCCGTAAATGGATTTCTTCAACTTGCAGACTAGATGCTCCTGACCTTCAGGTTTAAAGCCTCCAGGTTGTTTCATGTAAAAATCTTCGTCTAAGTCTTCGTTAAGGAAAGCGGTTTTAACGTCCATCTAATGTAGCTCTAAATCAAAATGAGTTACTAGGGCCATGACAATCCTTAATGAATCTTTACGAGAGACAGGTGAAACGTCTCTTGATAATCAATTCCCTCTTTCTGAGTGTAGCCCTTTGCAACCAATCTCGCTTTGTAGCGCTCAACGTTCCCATTCGGATCCAGTTTTGTTTTGAACAGCCATTTACATCCTACTGGTTTGACACTGTTGGGTATTTCTACCAAATCCCAAACGTCATTTTTCTTCATGGATTCAAGCTCATCAATCATTGCTTTATTCCATTCAGAAGACTGATCACTGCTAATGGCTTCTTTATAAGAGATAGGATCATTTAGCTTTCCGGGGATCCATTTCAGTCAGGTAGGTAACATAATCATCCCAATTAGTAGGCCTTCTGGTCCTAGATGACCTCCTGAGTGGATTATCGGGTTCAGTGTTGTCTTGGTGTTGAGCGTTTGATGTGCCTTTATCATGAGGTATAATGGGTTCTGATTGTAGAGGTAAATTTGGAGTTGGTGCAGTAGCTTCAGGTGCAGTAGTTGTATTGGGTACAAGAGGAGTAATCGGAGTAATGGTAAGCGACGAGTCTCCCCCCCCCCCCCGCATCTTGTACTTCTTGCAATTCTTCGTAAGGGTTGGTACTGCTCCCACTGACCTTGAAATCCTCCAGGAACGCAGCACGCTTGGTTTCAACAATACGGGTGACATGAGAAGGACAATAGAAACGGTAACCCTTTGAGTTATCAGGATACCCGATAAAGAACAGGTAACTGTTTTAGGGTCAAGTTTCCTTAGGAAAGGATTGTAAAGTTTTGCTTCAGCAATGCAGCCCTATACTTTCATATATTTAAGACTCGGTTTCCTTCCTGTCCAAAGTTCATAAGGAGTTTTAAGGACAGACTTAGAAGGAACTCTATTGAGTATATGAACTGCTGCTTTTAACGCTTCAGTCCAGAGGAATAATGGTAAATTAGTGTTGGCTAACATACTGCGCACCATGTTCATAAGGGTACGATTTCTTCTTTCAGCGACACCATTTTGCTAAGGTGTACCAGGCATGGTGTATTGGTTCACAATCCCCTGGCCCTTACAAAACTCATAAAATGGACCAGGAGCTTGCCCCACATCAGTATGTCTTCCATAATATTCACCGCCTCTATCTGATCTCACAACTTTAATCTGACGATCTAATTGTTTTTCAACTTTAGCCTTATAATCTTTAAAAGTTGTTAGAGATTCGGACTTCTCCTTAATAAGATACAAGTACATGTAACGAGAATAATCGTCAATGAAAGTGATAAATGAAGTATGTCCTGTTATGCCAGCGATTTGGTAGGGACCACTAATATCAGTATGAATGAGTTCTAATAAATTAGAGCTCCTAGTGGCACCTTTCTTATTCACTAATGTCATTTTACCTTTTAAGACATTTGACACATGTTCCAAAATCAGAGAAATCGAGAGAAGGTAAGACTTCATCCTTTACGACACGATTTAATCGTTTTCTTGAGATGTGGCCTAAACGTTGATGCCACAACGTGGATGAAGTTTCTAAGTCTCGTTTCTCTTTCATCTTTGTGAGTGATTCATTAATGTTATATGACAACAAAGATTTGGAAAAATTATCATCTAGTTCTAATCTTTAGAGACCACCATCCAGAATACCAGTACCATAAAGAACAGAATCATAGAGGATAGAGAGTTTGCGATGACCTTGGGAAACAATAAAACCGTCCATGTCTAACTTTGGTCCTGATACAAGGTTCCGAGTTACCTCATGAACATATAAGGTATCATAAAGTTTAATACATAAACCAGTTTTCATAAATAATTGTAATGTTCCAATGGCTTTCACTTCTAATTCTCGATCATCCCCAACCTTAAGCGTTCTTTGGTTTCTTTCCAGCTTCCGGATTGTAAGGAATCCCTGAGTTGAATTGGTAACATGAACCATAGAACCAGAATCAAACCACCAAGAATTAGCAGGAACACTTAAATTATAGGACTCAACAACAACAACAACAACAACAACAACCATACCCAGTGTATCCCACAAATAGCAAAAGCTACTTATAGGGTCTGGGGAGGGTGGGATGTAGACAGACCTTGCCTCCATCCCTAAGGATAGAGAGGCTGCTTCCAGAGAGACCCCCGACTCTAAAACCATCAACATACCAACGCACCAAGTCAATATATATATATATATATATATATATATATATATATATATATATAATATATATATATATATATATATATATAAGAAGTCAGAGAGTATACCAACACACAACATACCAACATACCAAGAAAGTGATCAGATAGTGACACAATATAGTGTAAAACATGTATAATAGCATACAACATCATATGGGTATAAACACAAGAAGACAATCACCTGTAAAGTCACTTAAAAGATAAGAAAAATCTACGTCCCTAAATACACCTTAGACCCTACTGCAATATCTTCTAGGAGTCTTTAACCCTAATTCTACGCCTCCACGAAGTCCTATCTTGGGCTATGTCCTCAGAAATTATAGGACTCAAGTATCATAAAATAATCGTTACCTTTCTTAGCCAGCCACTCCTTAAAGTCAGGGCATTCCTTCTACATATGTCCTGTCTTTTTACAGAACTTGCAGTGGATTCTGCCTAAGGAGTTCTTAGAGCTGGAAGGTGCACTTGCATTAGGATTAGGCCATTGGACTTTTGAAGCATCCTTCCTCTGATGATTGTTCTTCCTTTTCTTAGAGTTGGAGGTAGTGAAGTTAGCAACATCTGTAGTGCAATCCATCCTCATACGCTCTTCCTCCTTTACGCACATAGCGACCAGCTCACTCATCATTCATTTGTCCTTCTGAGTGTTGTAATTAATCTTGAATGCTTCAAAGGACGAAGGAAGCGAAGTAATGATGAAATGAACGAGGAAACCATCACTGATTTCCATTTCCAGCCCCTTCAGCTTATTGGCCATGTCATTCATCATCATGATGTGCTCGCGAATGCTGCTCCTCCCATCATACTTAGTCGTCACCAGCTTGAGAATATGGGTACTAGCGTGTGCTTTAGACGTCCCCTTGAACTGTGCCTCCACAGAAGCCAAGTAGGTTTTAGCATCTTCAGAATCAGGAATAGCTCCTCTGATTGCATTGCTGATGGACTGCTTCATGAACATGAGAGACATGCGGTTACACCTAGTCCATTTTTCATGAGTCAACTGCTCAGCAGCAGTACTTTGAGTAGTAAGGTCCGCTGGCTTATTCTCTCTTAAGGCATAATCAAAATCCAGCAGCCCAAGCGTAAGCATGAGAGCATCCTTCCATGCAGCAAAGTTATCACCAGTCAAAGGTGGAATACCGCAATTTGGTGCTGATAGTGGAAATAAGATGAGTGAAGAAACACGGAACTAATTACGGGGCTAATCAGTTTGGTTTATGTTCCTACCATAATGGTTAATCTTCTAATGGCTCTCTGAGCTTCGTAATGATCGTCTGAGTCCTACAAAACAGAACACCGTTACTCGTTAAGAGGGGAATGTGGGGGTTTCCCTCTTAATCGGGCTCCGGCGTGAGAATAAGCGACTGTTTTGGGGAGATAAGTATGTATTAAGAGTGAGAGTAGAGGGAATGGAATGTTTAACCTGTGAAGTGAGGTCTCTATTTATAGCCGGAGAGGTGTAAGAGGATGTGGGCTGATGGGCCTTGGGCCGGAAGGCGACAACATGGAGGATATGCTCCTTGTCTCACTGGTGTCGACCGTTAGTGGCTTCTAGGAGCTTTCTGGAGCTGGCGCAATGTGATTGGAGCCACGTGTCACTGTTGTCGGTCTGGCCGCCCTTCTGCCATCAGCAGGTAAATGGAGATCGTGGGGCAGTTGTCTCCGCCTTATGATTGGTGCCATGTAGGCGTCCTTAAGTACTTGTTGTCTCCTGCATGTCAGATGATCGTGGAGCACGATTGAGCAGGGCCAGAAGAACGTTGATTGGCTCTTTTCCTCTGCCACTTGTACCTTGTGTACTATCTGGGACAACCTTGCGTTACTTCCCTGCGCGACTCTTGCTAGGCATGTAACTACCTCGCGCGGTGTTTGGATGACTGAGTGCTCTCAGTATGCTAAGTGTTGTTATTGGAGCTTCTTATTATCTAGGTCTCGCGCCGCGTAAAATAGAATATGATGTAGCTCACGCGAGGATCATGATAAGAAGTTTGTTGACTAAGGAGTATGGTCCTGCGCGCGACCTTGACGGAGGTTTGCGCGGCTTTTTTGGGACCATACCCCTTCAAGTCCCCCCAGTCCAGTGCTGCACCATGCGCATGGCAAGTGGTTGGAGCTCTGGACTTAGAAAAATAAAGTTGTAGAAAATGTTTCCTTGACGTTGGCAGATGTGGCGCGTCTAAGCTCTTATTGGTTACTACGGCGCGACTACCAGGTTTGGTTCCAGGTGTGTCACTGCCTTTAAGTCATTGTTAATACTGCGCGATCCTAGTAGCTTCTGCATGAAGTCTGTAGTAAATTTTGGCGGGAAAATCTTCGAAATTTGAATTCTGACAAGTTGGTGAGAAACGTCGTTGATGGTGACATTTGAGTTGACCACTTACACGGCTGTCATCAAGTTGTCTCTGACGGTTGGTCATTCCGTCAGGAGAGTGAGTTCCACACGCGCGTGCTAACCGTCACTCCGGGATTCTCGCCTTACGTGTCATCTTCTGATTGGTCACGTGCGCGGCGATCCCGGCACGTTTACCCATCGCATTAAATGCGATGGGTATATATATCTGATGAGATGGAGAGAAGAAATCATTTTTCGTCTTCTGTTGCACTCACTTCCCTATTTGCTCTCTAATTTGCTTTGAATCTTCAAACTTTTGAAGAACATAGTAGCAGATCTTCAAGTTTCTTAAAGAAATATTCGAACTTTCTTCTGTCATCTATGGCTGAAGAACATCAAGAGGATATTCCCGGAGAAGAATTATTGCACTGTTGTTAGAAACTTTGGTTAAGTTAGCGCGAATAAATGTAAGAGTGGCTCTTGTGTGAGTGTAACTGCCCGGTCTCGCGCTATGTTCGCGGAGGACCTTGGAGGCAGAGCTCAAGAGCTCGTAATTTACTGGAGTGTTTTCGTGCTAATCAAAAGTTTAACATGCATTTGTAACGAAAGGAGTCATCGTAAAAGAAAACATGGCGTATGCTTTCATTGCTTGGGAAACAGGCGCTTAAGCCAACATACATCGCATAAGTAGCAAAAGGGCGTTTAGCCAACATAGGTAATTAAAAAGGCGCGTGGCCAACCTGAGTGAGTAAAGGCTCAAGGCCTAGAATAGTTACATATAGCACTTGCACAGTTGTTGCGCATTCCACGTGCGCGGGATGATGTGTCCATCTAGGGTGCGCAATTTGTATGCCCCTTTTCCTAGCACTTCGTGAACCAAGTATGAGCCTTCCCATTTGGGTGCTAGTTTTCCTGGGCGTTCGGTATTTGAAGCTTCGTTGTCTCGGAAGACGTATTCTCCTGGAGTGAAGGTACAGATGCGGACTCTCGCATTGTAGTACCTTTCCAATTGTGTCTTGTATTTCGCTTCTTTAATACGTGCATTCTCGTGTCTTTCTTCCAAGAGATCCAAATCGAGGCGGCGCTCTACTTCATTATCAACCGTGCTGACTGCTGTCAAGCGCGGTGAGGGGAGTCCAACTTCCGCCGGGATAACTGCTTCCGAGCCGTATACTAGGCTGAAAGGAGTTTCGCCGGTGCTTGTCTTCGGCATGGTTCGATGAGCCCACAGGATGCTTGGGAGCTCATCTACCCAGCCTCTTCTCTTCGTGCCTAGTTGGGCTTTTATCCCCTCGACGATACTTTTGTTAACGCTTTCCACTTGACCGTTGCCTTGAGGGTGCACAACGGAGGAGAAGGTATGCTCGATTTTCATCTCCTTCATCCAATTTTGAAGGTCCTCGGAAGCAAAATTGGTACCGTTTTCTGTGACGATTTTGAGTGGGAGACCAAACCTGCAAATGATGTGTTCCTAAATAAACTTGCGCACCATCATTGCAGTGGTTGAGGCGAGAGCTTTGGCCTCCACCCACTTAGTAAAATAATCAACGGCCACAATTATGAACTTGACGGCGCCAGGAGCTTCTGGGAAGGGTCCCACCATATCTATTCCCCACTGTTGGAAAGGCCAGGCAGTGGATACCGGAATAAGATCGTTTTTTGGGCGCAGGGTTTTTGGGGAATGTCGTTGACAGGAGTCGCATTTGCGCAGCTCCTTTAGGGCGTCAACGTGCATCCCTGGCCAGTAATATCCAGCGTTCATAATCTTCGCGACAACCATGCGTGGTCCAGCGTGGATGCCACAGATCCCTTCGTGGATCTCCCTAATCAAGTAATTCGCATCTTGGGGGTCCACGCAGCGCAGTAGTGGCCCCAAGAAGGACTTGCGGTATAAGATACCACCATTCATCTCATAATGCAGGGCTTTGTTCTGAATCTTTCTTGCCTCTGCCTTGCTCTCAGGGAGTATTCCTTCTTGCAAATACTGAATTATAGGGGTCATCCAGGATGGCTGCCCTATTTCGATCACATTTACCTGGCGCAGCAGGACTGATGGATTTTTGAGTACTTCAATCCTTACATCTTTCGCTAAATGTTGAAAGGAAGTTGAAGAAAGCTTGCTCAAAGCGTCAGCTGGTTTGTTTTCGGAGCGATTGATGTGGACTACCTTGTAAGACTTGAACTGTTGAAGCAACTCTTTTGCCTGCTCTAAATATAGGGCCATAACTTTGCCCCTTGCATCGTATATACCGTTAATTTGGCTGGCTATCAAGAGTGAATCAACGTGTGCTTGTAGATTTTTAGCTCCCATTTTTATGGCGAGGCGTAGGCCTGCCAGAAATGCCTCGTACTCTGCCTCGTTATTGGTATTCTTAAAATCCAACTTGATGGCGTACGTAAATTCATGTCTTTCAGGGCTCACGAGGCGCAAGCCTGCTCCTGCGCCGTCCTCGTTAGAGGCCCCATCTGTGTACTGTAACCACAACTCATCAGATGTATCTTTCAAAGGAGTTTCAACAATTTCGCAATCCTTGATTTTTTCTGCTGGGACTTCCGTGATAAAGTCGGCGAGAACCTGACCCTTGATGGCTGGGCGCGACCTGTACAAGATGTTGTGGCCCCCCAGCTCTATCGCCCATTTTGCTAACCGCCCAGATGTTTCTGGCTTTTGCAATATCGTGCCAATGTGGAAATTGGTAAGTACGGTGATCACATGCCCTGTAAAGTATATGCGCAGCCTCCGGGAGGCGTGTAGCAGCGCAAGTACCAATTTCTCCATCGTGGAATATCTCGTTTCTGGATCCGTTAGCACTCTACTGACGTAATAGATAGGAGTCTGAACTCAGTTTCGTTCTACAAGCAATACCGATCCCACTGCCTTGTCCGATGATGACAAGTACAAGATGAGCGGCTCCTTTTCGAACGGTGCGGTCAGGGTAGGGAGTTCGATCAAACACTCCTTCATTTGCTAAAAAGCCTTCTCTGCTTCAGGGGTCCACCTGAACTCTTGTTTCTTTACACAGTTGCGCAACGTGCTGATAAAAGGGTATGACTTCGCGGCGTGATTTGATAGAATGCGGTTAAGCGCGGCTAAGCGGCCGGCCAACCGTTGCATCTCTTTGATTGTTCGTGGCGATGGCATTCGCTCTATTGCCTGGACCTTTTCTGGATTCACTTTAAAGCCGCCATTTGTGACTATGAAGCCTAAGAACTTCCCTTCTTCCATACCAAAAGAACACTTGGCTGGATTCAACTTCATATTCACGTTGCGCAATGAATTGAATGTTTTTTCGATGTCCTTCAACATTTGGTCCTCTTCGGGACTTTTGATCACCAGATCATCGATGTAAACCTCGATATGCTTCCCGATATCTCCAGCGAAGGTCTTATCCATCAGGCGTTGATACGTTGCGACAGCATTTTTTAGACCGAAAGGCATCTTTGTGTAGCAGAAGATCCCTAGATCGGTTCGAAAAGCTGTCTTGTCTTCGTCTTCTAGCTTCATTTGAACCTGATGGTACCCTTTATAGCAATCTAAGAAGCATTTCCATCTGTATGGCGCGAGAGAGTCTATCTTTTTGTCGATCTCAGGCAAAGAGTAGCAATCTTTAGGGCATGCCTTGTTGAGATCGGTATAGTCAACACACATTCGCCATCCTCCACTAGACTTCTCTACCATCACGGGGTTCATAACCCAACTTTGATAACGGACCTCCCGCAAGATTCCCGCTTTGAGTAGTTCGCAAACTTGCTCATTCATTGCCTTGGTTTTGTCTGCCCCTAAGCTGCGCCTCCTTTGGACTTTCGGCTCAACAGAGGGGTAGGTGTTTAAACAATGTTCGGTAATGTCGCGCGGGACACCGGTCATGTCGGCCGGGGTCCAGGCGAAGATATCCATGTTCTTGAACAGGAGCTGCTTGAGATGAGTTCTGATGTTTGGTGAGATTGCGTGGCCTATCGTCACCGTTTGCTCCGGGTACTTGCGGTTTAAAATCCATTTTTCTGGCTCGGTTGTTGAAACCTTCGCCGCTTTTGTTGGGCGCATCTCTTGTGTCGACATTACTTCTTTCTTGGCATAGATAATCGCCACCCCCGTCTTGGTTGGAAACCCTATCGCTGAGTGGGGCGTGGAGGTTACCATGTTCAATTCGCCTTGGGTTTCTCTCCCAATCAACACATCATGCCTCGATTTGACAGGCATTACCATGAAGTTTACATTTGTTGTTCTTGAATGCTTCCCGTCAGAGAGCGTGACGGGGAAGCTGATTTGGCCTAGCGGGAAGACCATTTCATTGCAAAATCCAGACAGTGGATAATCAACTGGCTCAAGTCTTGCTTTGTCATCCTCATCAAACTGGTTAAAACACTGCTCATAGATGATATCAACCGTACTCCCTGGGTCAATGAAGACATACTCCGTTTCATAATGGCCGATAATGCCGGTAATGAAGACGGGTTGAGTGGCACGAGGGCCGCCACGCACTACCGGGAAGATGACCTGTTGCTCTTGCCATGAGGGTTCATAAGGGCGCTTGCCTTTCTCTTTTGCGCTGTATCTTGGTCCGTTGACCATATGGGTTTCTAGGCGTCTGACTTTCTTGTGATTTCCCTCATCGTGGCGTTGGAGCTGTCGAGTTTCTTTGCGCACGTTTTTCACCAGGTGGCTTGGCTTCCCGCTTTTTTGCGCTCTTTCGATCTCCTGACGTAAACTGTAACAGTCGTCTGTCAGGTGTCCCGTATCTTTATGGAAGTCGCAGTACAGGTTGGGGTCTTGCCCCTTCTTGTTTGTCATAGGCCTTGGAGCCTTGAAATCATGATTCTCCGTCATCAGCACCTCTTTCGGTGTTTTTATGAGCGGAGTCCAGTGCTTTTCTCGGTTGTCATCCCTGACTGCTTTCCGATAACCAATGCGATCGATAGTGTCTCGCGCGTCTTCTTTGTAGCGAGACCGCTCTTCATAACGAGATCGTTCGCCATAACCGCTGGAGTGGTTGGCTTTCCACCCAGGGTTTTTGCCTTTGTTTCGTCTATTGTTGTCGCGCGAATGGCCCCCCTTAGAAAATCGATCTTCAGCATAATAATTTTTGTTTGCGGCGAGTGACTCTTCAGTTTGCGCGACTATTTTTGCGGCTTCCATGAGTTTATCCCATTCTTTGGGCATCCCATCTTTCCCAGGGATAGTTCTGATGAGACTATCGCAGCGAATGGCTTTCTTGAAGTGGCAACGCATGAGTTGTTCACTTACGCCTCCGATCTCCAAGCACTCTTTGTTAAAGCGAGTGATGAAATCCTCCAAACCCTCGTTATCTCTGCGCCAGATGTCTTCTACCTCGGATGTGTCGCGCTGGTAACGTCTCTGTTGACTGGAGTGGCTTAAAAACTGTGTCCTGAAATCCACCCATGACTTGATCTTTCCCGGAGGAAGGCTATCGAACCAGGCGCGAGCAGCCCCTGTAAGCGTTTGAATAAACAGATGGCACCACATGGGCATATCCCATCCTCCCATGCAACCCACGCTCGTGAAAACTCTGACGTGATCATCCGGATCAGTCAATCCGTTAAACTTTCCAACTGTCGGAGGTAACTTCTCTCTTTTAAGCGGCGCCAGCGCGATCTTTGGAATGAACTTTGAATGTTCTACGGCTTCAGATGGTCGATAGGCGAGGCGAAAGTCTTGCTCTGCCTCTTCGGTATACCCAACGTGTTGTCTTGGTTTGTAGTACTCATGGTTCCTCTGTAAACGATTGAAGACTGAAGATCCTTCATCGTCTTGCCAAGTTGGGTCATTCGGATCAGTATCTTCCCATTCATTGTTCATGTTGCGTGGCGTGAGCCGGCTATGAACTGGGTCTCTTTGGACGTTTGACGGATAGTCATAATAGCTTTCTGTTTCTCCCCGTGTATCGGGCGTGTCATGCACGCTCAGTCTTCTGGTAGGGGGGGTCTATTAATTCTGCCTTGGATGTTTTGCTGTGAGGGTATCTGGCGCGCCCCCTGACTCTGTCCCTGGGGAGTAACCAAGGACGGTTCTGCCGTTAAGACTGCTTGCTGGGCGATCAGAGATAGATACGTCGCGTTAATGGTGGCAATATTCTTGGCGTACCACGAGGCCGGAGTTTCGCCCTCTGGTAGACCTAATAGCGCCGAAACATTCTGAGGTGGAACTGGGTTTGAAGGTCCAGTGATACGGGTGATGCTCCCGCGCGGTCCCCCAGTGTTGGTTACTTCGATTTCGCCAATTTCTTCAATGTGTTGGGGTTGGGCGTTTTGATTGTCCACCCCCAACACTGCATTAGAGTTTGCTCCAAAACCAACAAACTCAAGAATGATTCCTTGACCAGCCATGATCGAAGGAAGAAAAACCACGAAAACTCAGAAAAAGAAGATGAAAGTGATTTGTAGAAAACCGGTGGGCGCCAATGAAGAAACACGGAACTAATTACGGGGCTAATCAGTTTGGTTTATGTTCCTACCATAATGGTTAATCTTCTAATGGCTCTCTGAGCTTCGTAATGATCGTCTGAGTCCTGCAAAACAGAACACCGTTACTCGTTAAGAGGGGAATGTGGGGGTTTCCCTCTTAACCGGGCTCCGGCGTAAGAATAAGCGACTGTTTTGGGGAGATAAGTATGTATTAAGAGTGAGAGTAGAGGGAATGGAATGTTTAACCTGTGAAGTGAGGTCTCTATTTATAGCCAGAGAGGTGTAAGAGGATGTGGGCTGATGGGCCTTGGGCCGGAAGGCGACAACATGGAGGATATGCTCCTTGTCTCACTGGTGTCGACCGTTAGTGGCTTCTAGGAGCTTTCTGGAGCTGGCGCAATGTGATTGGAGCCACGTGTCACTGTTGTCGGTCTGGCCGCCCTTCTGCCATCAGCAGGTAAATGGAGATCGTGGGGCAGTTGTCTCCGCCTTATGATTGGTGCCATGTAGGCGTCCTTAAGTACTTGTTGTCTCCTGCATGTCAGATGATCGTGGAGCACGATTGAGCAGGGCCAGAAGGACGTTGATTGGCTCTTTTCCTCTGCCACTTGTACCTTGTGTACTATCTGGGACAGCCTTGCGTTACTTCCCTGCGCGATTCTTGCTGGGCATGTAACTACCTCGCGCGGTGTTTGGATGACTGAGTGCTCTCAGTATGCTAAGTGTTGTTATTGGAGCTTCTTATTGTCTAGGCCTCGCGCCGCGTAAAATATAATATGATGTAGCTCGCGCGAGGATCATGATAAGAAGTTTGTTGACTAAGGAGTATGGTCCTGCGCGCGACCTTGACGGAGGTTTGCACGGTTTTTTTGGGACCATACCCCTTCGATGAGCAAGTTATGATACTAAGGAAGAAGTTCTAATGTGATCTAAGGGCACGTTAAACTAAGGCAGGCATAAATAATGACCATTTTACATTATGAAGCTGTGATATTGTCTATTACTAACATCAAAATAATAGACTTAGTTAAAATTCTACTTAAATGAAGACAAAGCAGCTTTGGCCAGAAGTGTAAACATTTAAGCATGTGTGCAAAATGATTGTAACAAATCAGCTTTGGCCAGAAATTAAGACAATTACTTTAGTTATGCACTTGTTAAGTATGTCATCTATGAAGGAATTAAATCAGCTTTGACCAGATACTAAGACATTCATGTTTATGATGCACACTTAACATAGCTTTCGTAATACTTGAACAATAAGTAGATGTATCAAATCAGCTTTGGGCAGAAATTGATACATCAAAAGCTCATTCAAGTTAAGCCATTTTGGTTTTGTAAAACATTATCTGATTCTGATTAACTAACTAAGTATTTACAAAAAAAACCATTTATTTAATAGCAAACCACCCGTTAGCGCGGATCGAACTCCGCGATGAGTTCGCTGGGGGTGCAGGGGGACAACGTGCCCCCGCACGGGGTTCGGGCCAGAGCCCCGAGCCAAATTTTAGTTCATATTAACTGCTTAATAAAGTAATGGGATTTCGGACAAGTCTTGACATTTTATGAACACTCATGATTTCGGATGGTTTATGTCTTGGATTCATCCGAAATGAATGATTTCGAGTGATTTCGGATGTATTCAAGACGCGTAAGTCGGACGATTTCGGATGATTTCGGATGTGTCTGAGACGAATTATTTCGGATGAATTACGTCTTGGAATAATTCGAAATGGTGATGCTTAGTCCGAAATGATCCGTGATGGTCTGTAATGATCAGGCAGATGTTGATCTGTAATGGATCCTTAGTCCGAAATGATCCGTGATGGTCCGTAATGATCATCAGGATGTTGATCCATAATGGACGTTTAGTCCGAAATGAGGTCCGAAATGTGTTCCTCAAGCTGTCAAACCCTTAATTTAGGCAGTTAATAATTGATAAGGTTTAAATCCGAAACTTCAGGGATTATGGGATTAGGTTTCCTGTTTAATTGCTAATTATATTTATCTGTTGATTTCGAAATTATATCCATTAATAAAATAACAGATTTCGAAAATTCTAATTAGATAAAAATAAATCAAACAGGAACAAACACCCAAAAATCCTAAATTCATTCCAAAACTAAGGGAATTTTTCGAATTTAATCATGAACTTATGATAAACCCTAAATCAAAATATTCAAACATTCATCCGAAATCTGGAAATTATTACACATTTAAACATGTTTCTCAAACTGTTGATTTGGGAGCAGTTATAATGAATGAATATATGATCCGAGATGATCCGGAATGGCATCTCGGATGTAATTATTTGAAAAATACTCATCCGTGATGCATCCGAGATGGTATTTCGGATGACAGAAAACGGATTTTATTATGGTTTTCAATTCTGTTTCCCAGTTCCAGATTTACGGATACAAAACATAACCGACTAATCAACATATGCTCTGATACCACATGTTGAACGGCTCTGTTTTGGCGTAAGGGAAAACATGAAAACATACATGTCACCGCAGACAGTGCAGTAGAGAATCCAGTGATGGAAGAAGCCATGGAGTTCGACATCTTTGTCAAGGTGATCTGGTTCCTCCTTAGGGTGCTAACTGATGATGGTGATGATTAAACCGAAAAGGGTATTCGGTTATTGGAGAGGAGGTCGATGATGATGATGTTATGATTATTAGGGTATTGCTGAGTGTGTAACTGTGTAACCCTTTAACCTCCACATAAGTCTTCTTATATAAGCACCCAGGAGGAAACCTAATTAGTTAATAAGGGCAGTGTTGCAAAAATCGGCCTAGGCGGCCGATTAATCGGCGCCTAGGCGCTAGGCGGCTAGTTACTGACTAATTTTGAGCTAGTCGGCCAATTAATCGGAGTCGGTCAAAGTCGGTCAAAATCGGTCCTAGGCGGTCAAAAATCGGATTAATCGGCCTATATTAATCGGTTAAAATCGGTCAAAATCGGTCCCAGGCGGTCCCAGGCGGTCCTAGGCGGTCAAAATTGGTCAGAATCAGTCAAAATCGGTCAAAATCGAACCATACTATCTGAAACTTGAAGTATTTATGTGAATTTTGAAGTATTAGTTTTATATTATTGGGTATACATATATAATTTTGAAAAAATACATATAAAAATCCCAATCCGATTAATCCCGATTAATCCTTAGGCGGTACCTCACCGCCCGACTAGCGCCTAGCGCCTTCTACAACACTGAATAAGGGTAATATGGTCCATCAACAATTACCAACTAATTATTTAATAGGTTATTATATATTTTGATCTATATAATGTAAATTATTATAATGGCTACTAGATTAAATATTAAGACATAATATATTTAATCTTACATCTTCGCATTAACATGCGGCAACAGCCATGCGTGGTTCAACGATTTTACGTATGTTTTTCGTTCGGTGTTATTTTTTCCTTTTTATTTATTTTGTTTTTACGAGCTTTTCCGGTGTTGCTGGTCGCTGGTAGTTGTGTAGCATTAGTGCTACTTGGCACGGTTTACGCCCCCGCCACAACACGGGGGGCTTAATACTAATTAAAATAAAAAAATGAAACGAAAAGTCGTTGAACTGGTGAAACCACTTCATATTTTTTTTTTGGAAGGTGACTTTCTATGTACTGGACCAGTGGTCACCGGGTTTATGTCAAAGACATTCCCCCGTCAGCCCCGCATCTGCGGACGCGATGTTCGATTGGGCCCCGGCCTGCCGCGTGAGCTGACTTCCGCCCGGAAACCATACTGCCCCCACACGAGAGACTCGCTGGGGTAACAGCTGGGTAAAACCGGGTTGCCCTCAAGACCGTTCCATGCCTCGGTAGGAGACGCTCCATCATCGGGACATCCCAACCCCCAAACCGTAGACGCCGGGATTCGAACCGGGGTAGCCATTGGCAAACCCCCGGCCTCCTCCCAACTGAGCTAGGGGGCGGGACAAACATATTTTATTTGGAAGAAAACAAATTTAACAAAATAAATCAATATCAATATAGTTAAATTAAATAGAATAAAAGAAAAAGGGTGATGAAACATGGTGGAATGTGCTCCTCATGAATCACGAACCAAGAGTTTGAGACCGCGAGACTTCAGTAACTAACACACGTGTACCATCAACGTTTTTTAAATCATCACACAATCTCATTATACACGTGACTTTATTTTGAGAAACTCCTATGTAAAATTTATTGTTTAGTAGCCACAGTCAAAGATATTACCCACGGATGATTGGGACTAGGCAGCCGCAGGCACGGCTGTGGGGCCAACTCCGGATCAGAACCCACATGGTTTCTCCACGAAGGGGTATAACACTAGTTTATGGGACCTCTCCGTGTCCCCACGGAAAACTATACCATCGACTGGCACTTGACATACGTTGCGCCACCACAAGAGTCGAGGCTCTCTGGCGTAACGCACGGTGGGACGAAAACTCGTGTTGGCTCAGATTCGAACTTGCGACCTCTAAGGAAGGCCTAGTTCTTATCTTAATTGTCTTTGCCGCTCCTCCATAACGTGGAGCGATTGATCTATACGGTTGACGAGGCTACGTATTGTGAGTGTACATCCGTGGCCCAAGGATGATGAAGTGTTTGCGGCGACGAACTGGTTCACAGACTCAAAGATTCAAAGATACCCTTTAAATTTTCTGTTTTTTGTTTGTTTTTTTTTTTTTCTATCTTTAAGGAAGAAAAGCTTTATAAAATCTATGTGTATATTTATAATTATATGAACTTACTAGACTTTATTAAATGAATTAATTTATAAGGATAAATATTAAGCTATTTTTTTATATAGAACTTAGAATTTCTATATATTTATTTATAACGTGTATATTCAATAAGTTTGTGTATATAAACTTGTTACCATATGGTGGAAAAGATACCGTGAATTGCTTGAAAAAAAGTTCTTGGATATGAAGGTGCTACTAATTTACCTTATATCTTAAAACAAAAAGTCGGTGGTTGTCACATCACAGCCACCGCCTTTACTTTTATATATATATACATTGTTAGAGCTAATTAAAATCAAATTGAAGGTTGGCTTGGTGGTTGTTGTGTCTCAAATTGAAGGAGGGGTCACATGTTCGACTCTTGCTTCGTTTCTCCTTAAATGATTTAAGATTTCTTTTTTCTTCCTTTTCAAATGCACTTTAAATTTCCTTTTTTCTTAATTGAAGTTTAAATTTTTTTACTACCAGTTTAAATTTTCCCTTTTCAAATGCAGTTTAAATTTCCTTTTTTATATTGGAGTTAAAAAATTTTAAATACAGTTTAAATTTCCTTTTTCTTAATTGGACACCTATCATTTAAACATTTAGTTCTAATTTTGTTAATTGATAACTTTGACCCGTCAACCTTTCTTCTTAATAACTTGGCCTCTCATTTTATTTGAATTGCTGTTACGACTTTATATCGTCGCGTGTCACACGTTAATATGTTTTTTTATCTATGCTTAACCATATAAATGTCTAAATAACTTTTACGATTTTACATGGTTGTCTAAGTTACCGTCACAGCTTTACACCGCAACGATGGAGAAATTCTCTTTTTTTATCTATGTCAAATGACGTTAATCTCACAAACATGCCATGTGTAACAATGTAAAAACACGTAATTTCACGTGCGGGCATTACACGTTAATGTCATCATCATACATTGTAACAGCAATACTAATATAGGTTACACCGAGGTAGATCGGATACGCCGAAACACGTGTTTTTTCTATGATTAACACACCACACCACATAACATACCACCAACTATAAACAACTAAGGTGCCGCAGCCGTAACACGCGACGTGTAGCGTACCTGTCGGTTTAAATTCGTCTTTCAATGGAAACGACTAACGTTTGACATAAACTTTTTCCTAAAATGAGCATACTCAAATATAATATGTTTTTATCCTTATTTTGTGACCGAAAGCGAGTCGAGTCAAATATAATAGTTTTTCATTCAACAGTGACGTTATATTTTTCAAATTGGATCAAATATACAGTATAAATTCGAGTTACTTCAACTTTCGACGCCGCCGCAACGCGCGGCGGGTAAAAGTCCTAGTAGATTATATGATACATTTCTTGGGTGAAGGATGATCACTAGAGATAGTGTTAAGTATGGTCGTATAATTAAAATGTGTATGAAAAACATTTAAATTTCATGATATTGGTAAAATTATCTTTAAATATACGAGTTTAACCCTCTTTATAATAGCATTTTCCATATCTGTTGAAAGATGAATATATGTTATACACATACATTTACAACTCATATCCAATCTTAGACAGTTAGGTATGGGGTCCGTGGGAGGCCCTTGGAGAAGCCAACTAGGACCAGCAATACCCCCACGAGTCTAGGCTCGTCGGAATTAGAGGTGTACAAATCGGGTACTTTTAATAACCGGTTCTGGTTATGGAACTGGTCTTGGTTTCTCGTTTTAATGGTTGGAAAGGTTATTACTATAACCGGTTCGGTTCTAGTTCCAATTATTTGACCAAAAAACCATACTCTATGTGCCCGGTTCCGGTTATTACGAAACCGGGTATCAAAATACCCTATTTTCGGGTTTTTCTATATCCTATTTCCATGATTTTTAGTACCATATTTTCAGATTTATTAATACTCTATTGCGTTTTTATTACCATATTTTCTCGTCTTTTTGTTTATTATTATTATTAAATATGCATTGTATAACGTAAAAAAATTAAAATAAATGCACTAACATAAATTTAAAATATAGATATTAGAATCATGTATCGGGTATAGACGGGTATAATCGATTCCGGTTCCGGTTCTTGTCCGGTTTCTTGTATTAATCGGGTATGATTGGTTCTGGTTCCAGGTATTGAGATCAAAATCCATACCCTATCTATACCCAACGGGTAGAGTTGGTTTTGGTTTTGGGTATAGATATCCGGGTACTAAAAAACTCGGTTCCGGTTCCAGATACGATTCCTCCACAGTAGGGATGAGCAAATGGTACCCGGTACCGGTACCTAATTTGCCGAACCGGGTACATTTTCGATACCGATTCGGTACCGACTTTTGACATTTTCGGTACCGGTCCAGTTCGATACCGGTTTTTACTCTCAAATACCGGTACCGTACCGGTACCGAACCGTACCGTACTGGGTATATTCGGTACCGGTACATACTTTTGGGGATTTTCGGTACTGGTACTTTCGGTTCCAGTACCGAGCTCATCCCTACTCCATAGCCCTCGTCTCTTCATTTAATTGTTTTTTAATGGGGGCGATGGAGGGGAGATGTGGAAGATCATCACCACACCTCATAGGGTGATGATAAAGGGGATGATGACGTAGAGGATAGTTATGGCATTAAGGCTCATTACCACACCTAATATCCTTAAAAATAAGAGTAAATTACAAGTACTGTCCTTTATGTATTTATCAAATTGTAGACAGTGTCCTTTGACTTCAAAATTGAATGGTTTTGTACTTAATGTTTCAAAATCCTGCACGTTATGTCCTTTAGCCTTAACATAGTTAGATTTTTTTGGGTAAATCATATTACAAAGGGCATTTTCGTCTTCTTACCCATTTATTTAATATACTATTTTAAAAAAGAAAACAAAATATTTGATTACACCACGAACCCACCGCAGCCACCACCCTCCACCGTCGCCACTACCACCACCTTCATCATATACAACCACTGTCACCACCACCCTCCACCACCATCGTCATCATATACTACCTCCCACAACCACCGCCGCCCCTAACCCACCTCACACAACCACCTTCGCTGCCCCTAACCCACCTCCCACAACCACTGCCGCCCTTAAACCACCTTCCACAGCCGCAACCGCCCTTAACCCAACACCGCCCCACAACCACCGCCATCAACCCACCAACCCTGCCCTACCACCGGATTTTTGTGAGAGGAGATGGATGGAATTTCAGATTATGTTAAGAGAGAGAAGAGAGAGAGGGGAAAATCAGATTAGAGAGAGAGAGAGCGCTTATAGAAATCCTTTTATTTTTTGGTTTTGTACAAAACACTCCCTCATTAAAAATTCTTACACAATATCCCTTAATAAGGTGAAATGACAAGAATGTTTTCACGTGCAAGGCACATGACCATACTTAACCAAAAAATCTAACTGGGTTAGCGTTAAAGGACATAACATGCAGGATTTTGAAACGTTAAGGAGAAAACCAGTCAATTTTGAAGTCAAAGTACACCACTTGCAATTTGTTACATACATATAAGACAAAACTTGTAATTTACTCTAATAATAATTAACAAAACACAAAACAACCAAACCTTACATGGTCGATACAATCACTACCAGTCAGCTTTTGTCTGATATCCATAGTATTTGATAATTCTCAACAATAATCCTTATTATAAGAATAGTTTGATAAAAGCTATAAAGTAGTCCTCTTTTCTTTTGCTTTAAACAAAAACAAGGTATATTGTTAGTACTGATTTTGATTGTAAACTATAAACTGTTTGATAATAAATATTTGGTATTCAATTTTGGAATTAAGAGGCACAACCATCCAGTCTGAATGCACTTTAATCAGCATTCTATTTTATTCAATCTATTTATTTTGAAACATTAAATTAGAGATAGAGAAAGAAAGAATCACATCAAATAGCAATTAAATTCTTTTTTTTTTTAAACTACAACTTTGGATTACTGATGGATTACTAGAGATATCAATTAAATTAGACATAGAGAAAGAAAGAATCAAATCAGCATTTTATCATCGTGCCGTCAGTGGAACCACCCGATCATATCCATCTTCACTAACCAATAATGTCTATACACCAATTCAGGAGAAAACTCAATAATAAATATGAGAAAAACCACCTTGTAGAAATCGAATACACAAGACCTCATGATCCTAAGACTTATTATCCCAAGATGCTACTATACTATTATACCATAGCAAATAGTAGTTTAAATAGTCATGAGGAATCTGAACACTAATTTTATTATTTGAATTTATTAAAATATATAAAATTGTGACTCAAAATTATAAAATTACTTAAAGAAATATTTCTTAGATTAGTTAGGAACACCATAATTGACATATCATATATTGGGACCAAGTTTTTGCCTATTTCAGTTGAATTTTGGGAGTCAATTAATATATGCTTTTGAATTAAAACCAAAGTGGACCACTTTCACATTCTTTAAGACTTGGTCTCAAATCACAACTTCATGGAAACATCCATACATTATTATGCATGTACTTGTTGCACTACCTGCAATAACACTTGTACACTTGTGGAATTCAGCAACTCTCCTTTACAGGTCAAAAAAGACCTTTATCATATTTATAATATTTAAATTAAATTATGCAAAGAAAGATGAAATCAAGTTGTTGGTACTTATTAACAAACATAACCAATATTAAATCCAAAAGAAAAGTAAAAATAAGAAGACCTTTCTAAAGAAAACTACAAGCACCAACCTTTTTGGTTCTAGGTGCATCAAAATTATTCAAAATCTTGTTCTGTAACACTAACACAAGAACATGAAAAGAATTCTAAACTTGGGTGTTTACAAATATATACCTAATCACCCACAAAATATTGTAAAAAATCAAACCCATAAAATGAAAAAAAAAAAAAAATCTAGAAAATCATTCAGATATAATTGAAATATGGCCACTTGAAATGCTAATGCTACCATGACTATCATCACATAGTGTCAATGCTCTTTCCAAATTAGCAACAATATCAGTCATTGTTGGTCTATCTCTACCTTCCAAGTTCACACAATGTATCGCGGTGTAAGCCATCAGCTCGACCGCCTCGGACTCCGCCTCATTCGCCTCGGGCGGCCTTACCCGCTTATCTAGTATCTTCGCCAATTCGCCGGATACGATTGTTGGTACCGCATAGTCCACTAGACTTATGGGCGCGCCACCATTACCATTACCATTACCATCATCATTACTTTTAAATATCGCTCGTTTGCCGGTCAAGAGCTCTAGCATGACGACTCCAAGACCGTAGACATCACTTTTGGCGGTGACTACGTTTAATCCGTAGTATTCGGGATCAATGTAGCCGACGGTCCCGGCTGCCTTAGTCGGTCTTTGCTCAGAATCGGATTCTGGACCCATTAAAGATAGCCCGAAATCCGAAACTCTAGCAACCCAATTCGTGTCGAGTAAGATGTTAGATGACTTGATGTCTCGGTGAATTATAGGTGGGACCGCGTAGTTATGAAGGTATTCGATTCCTCTAGCGGCGTCCAACGCAATCTTGATCCGCATTTTCCAAGAATTTACGAAGCTACTATTCTGTTCGACATTTTTCTTGTCGTGTAAATGATCATACAACGCTCCGTTTTTCATGTACTCGTAAACCAAAAGCTTTTCTTCGCGCTCTTCACAATACCCGACGAGTCTAACCAAGTGCTTGTGATGTAGCCGCGATAAGAAAGCGAGTTCCGAATCAAACGCGCTTTCTTTCTCTTGAAACTTTTTCGCTTTTTGACACATTTCACCTCGTTTAATAGCGACTTCACGCCCATCTAACAACTTGCCTTTATACACGACGCCAAAACTCCCTGAACCGATTTTATTCTCAAGAGAGAAATTATCCGTCGCTAATGCCAAGTCAGCGAAAGTAAACTCTTCTTCGCGATCAGCGTGTTTTGAAGACGTTCCACTTCTTTGCCTTCTGAAAGCGCGTGACGCTTGTCGCCTGATCGTAGAAGATCTCGAAACTTGACTGCTGTTGTTTGAAAGTTGAGGACCATTATGAGTAGTACTAGTGATTGTGGGCTGAACAGAATTGTGTATCTTTTTATTCCCACAACATATACCAGTCCACAAACAATAGATTATAGTACAAATACCCGCGAATGTCCCGATTGATCCAACTATTGCAAAAGCCAGTAACCCCCTTCTTAACGGTCTTGAAGGCGAAGACCGAGGTACATTACCACCTCCAGTTGGCGGCGATGGTGGCGCTAAACTAGCTAAATCACAAGGCATACATATTGATCCGGACCCAGAACAAAGAGTATCCGATTGAGTATATATACCACAACCACAAGCTGTTGGTCCGGATCGAACACATGGTCCTGGAAGAATACTTCCCAACGGAAGTCCGAATCCTAACGGATTCGAACCATTTCTAACCCAACCATCCCCCCAACAGATAACCGAAAGGTTATTACTAGTCAATCCACAAGTAAAATCCGATCCAGCCACAATCGACTCGAACGAAACACCAACAACATAATCACTAGCATTTACATTCCCCCCTCCACCTCCCCAACAAACTACAGTCTTATTCAACATTCTTAAACCACATGTATGATTCAAACCAAGAGCAAGAGCCGAAAACTCGAATGCTTCATGATCGGGTACATCGATCTGCCCGTGATCATTCGCACCTCTACATATCACAAAACCGGTCGAATTCACACCGCACACATGACCACCTCCCACAAAAACATTCAACATACTAAAACTATCAAATTCAGCTTGTAATCGTATTGTATTCGTATTCTCGAGTTGCGAATTGCTTCCAAAACATATTATTCCACTAGTGTTATCCACCGGAACACCACAACTTAACCCTAGACCGGATGAAACCGATCGAATTCGAATGTTTCGAGTGGTAAATTCTTCACCATCTCTCCAACAATTAACAGTTCCTTGACTGCTATTAGTAACAGCACATATCTGACTATCACCAACGGCTAAATCAGTTAAAGTAACCGTTTCGTTATAATATAACCGTTTTGGGGTCAAATTAGGGTTCCAACAGATGAGAGTTGAACCGCCGGACCGGACGCCGCAGAAGACGTCACGGCCGCCGGCGATTGAGTCGAACGAGATGTTGGAGAATACGTCGGAGACTTGGCCGTTGCGCCAGCATTGGATGTGTTGACTTGGTTGACCGGCGGTGATGCCGCAGATGGTGATCGTGGTGCCGTAGCTTACGGCGATTGTGGTGGCGGAGCCGCTGAGAGTGTGGACGGTGTGGGTGGAGGAGAGGATGACGATGGCGTATGTGATGATGATGATGATGGTGACGCCGGTGGTTGATGACATCATTTGAAGATGTGGTGGTTACCGGTGGTGTTTTGCATCGGTTTGTTTGACCGGAAAATGAAAGAATATTTATTTTGGATGAAATGAATTTGGTTTTTTTTTTTTTTAAGAAAATGTGTTAACAGTGAAGACTGAGAATTTATATATAGAGTAGGGTGATGCTAGATTTACGTTGAGGAATGACTGAATGACACGTGTCAGGAGTTACCGGAGTGAAGCTTCGTTTACACGTACTAGTCTTAGTTTACAACTTAGACCTTGCGTAGTGGGGCGGTATAAGCCCCTATAGCGCCGAGATGGCGCCGAGAACACCGGGACGAAGGGCGCTATGCCCAAAAAAAAAAACAAAGCGCGATGGCTATAGCGGCGCTATCGAACGAGAGTTTGAATTTTTTGACCGTTTTACAAACGGTCATTTATAATAAAAAAAAAAAAATTAAATTTATTTTTCAAATTTTCCTTTAAATCATTACCTCCTCTCCTATTTTTTTTACCACAAACACTCAAAAACTCTCTCTATCTCTTCCATTTTTTTTACAATCTTTATATTTTATACAATGCATCCATACACCCGTGGCTTCATTCCTCCCCGATCAAGTGCGGACCCAAACGAAAGTGGTAATCCTACTCGCCCCGTGTTGCCGGTTCCCACTAGACCCAACCCTTTCGGCTCCGGTTTTCTCGACTACAATCAACAAAATCCCGGGTTCATGAATCTTTTGAACCAACCGCTATCATGGGACCCGAATCTCTACGGGTGGAACCCGAATCAAAACACCGACGGAATGGGGTCGTCTCAAGCGTTCGGGTCGGCTCAAGCTTTCGGCTCCCCACAACACAAACCCGACGTTGTTCCGGAAACACAACCCGAAGTAGCGGAGACCCAAAAAGGAAAAGCAAAAGCAAAACATGCGACTTCATGATTTACACGAACTCGGTAATAAACGTTTGGAGGAGAACCACGAAGTTACGGAGATTATGCGGGATAGACAATGGGAACGGGACTTTGAGTTCTACTCGAAACCGCACGACCACCTTACCGGAAAAGCTTTGAAGATGGCGTTGGCCCAAAAGGAAAGGATCGAAAAAAAATATAATCTTTGAAGTGTTGTTTTTTTATTTTTTTAGTCAAACTTTTTTTTTTTTAGTGGAACCGTTTTTTTTTTTTTTTTTTTTTTTTTTAAGTGTAATGTTTTTATTTTTTTTTTTTAATTGTAGTGTAATGTTTTTTAATTTAATGAAATGAATTTTAATTTTATAAAGTTAGAAAATAATTATAAAAAATTGGAAATTAATAATTGAGTAATGATTAGACGGGGGCTTTATGACTACGGACTTAAAATGCATAACGCCCCATAACGCCCCACGCTGACGTGGCGCGCCACGTGTCGCATAACGCCCACAAAGGGGCGTTATGACTACACATGCCCTTAGAAACCTTTGACCACTGAACTTGTCGGAAAATTAGAAAAATAGATATGGTTTGAAAAAGGGGTGACTTATTCTCACATACCCTATATCTTATTTTCATATCTCATATTGTATACGGGCCGTATACAATTATACGGCTCGTATAGAATGTTTTTTAATAGGAAAATGCGCAGGGAATGTTTTTTTTGTTTTATTATATACAGTTATACGGGTCGTATACATGTGTATACGATTTGTAAAACGTATACGGCTCAATTGATTTATTTTTGTGGGTTTTTGATGTTACCACATGTATACGGGCCGTATAACTATATACGGACCGTATATATTGGCGTTTTTTCAAGTATCACGTTTTATTCCCGTAAAAACACAATCATTCTAGGGTTTCTAAACTCTTCATCACCTTTAACAATGTCGATAAACGTTGATCGGAACATGCCGCTTAAATCGGAGCATAGGTAGAGTAACGTTACCGATCAGTCCGTTGATGAAAACCTTAGCGATCGCAGAGATCTTCGTGTTGGTTATTTATCGATTCCGAGTAACTAGCAGAAGAAACTGACACAAACAAGTTCTCCACAGTTTGTTATTCAGATCTCTGTTCGGTCATCTTTCCAAACTACAACACACGATACTTTTAATAAGCTGTCATAGTTGTCAAATTCGATTTTAACAAATCTTTTCATTTTCCTTCAATTTCTAAAACATTCTCTGTTACATGAAGACGTGTCAGGTTCTTCTACTAGTGGTATTATAATGAAGTATTGAAGATTGAATGTGCAAACCCAACCGTTTTTTACTACGGAAACGATGGCTATGCGAAATACAAACCGCAACCGTTTTTTACTACGGAAACGGTGGCTATGCGAAATACAAACCACAATCTTTTGTGAGTATGGGGAAACACAAGTTTTCTTTTTGAGCTTGATGGATGTCCGTTATCTCAGTTGAGGCGGCCATTGTTTAAATCTGAATATAACTAGATGTTACGTGTATCAGCGTTGTTTATCACCCTGTGTGAGCATTGGAAACCCGACAAACAGTCTTGACAACTGTGACATTTTATCTATCTATGTGTGTCACATCCATCCTGTTATAGCAATCGATATGATTAATTTTTACAGATTTTTTTCTAATTAGCGTTGTTAACTACCAAAAGAATGCATACACAAATAGTTCTAGTGGACGAAGCAAACACTACCAAAGATGAGTTGGTGATAAATACCGGAGCTGTTATCTCGGTTGTTCAGTACTTTCGTGATAATAAAACAAGCAGGCATTGATTTTGCCAAGATTGAAGGAAAGAATCTGGCCATAAGCGTTGTGGATTCTCAGCGTTATTCGAATGTAAGTGGATCGAGTGATACGCTTATCTATAACAAAAGACGGATGCGGTTTGCATATTCAATCTTCATTGCTTCATTAAAATTACAACACACGATAAAATGCTTGGAAAATTGCATCAACTCTCCTATATCAACTTGAACGGTTGATGGTTACAAGGATCGTTCTAATAGATTAAAGAGAATAAACCATTTTTTTACCAATTTTCACTCCAGTAGTTGAAACTTGAGCGCAGGAATCAATTCAAAACCCTCACCCTCAAAATAAACCAGAAACCAAAGGAGAAAAAGGGCTGATAATGGCCGATGGTTCTTCGTTGAGGAAACCAAACGTAGACGGAGATGATAGGCCTGGTAGGTTGAAAGATGTGGCGGGTTCTTCTGCTAGTTATTCGGAATGTTTCGAATCATCACAGAAGACGTGTCGGGTTCTTCTGCTAGTTATTCGGAATGTTTCGAATCATCACAGAAGACGTGCCGGGTTCTTCTGCTAGTAGTATGAGTCTGAGTCCATTGTGGTTCGTGAATGTTTCGAATCATCACAGAAGACGTGTCGGGTTCTTCTGCTAGTAGTATGATCCAAAAATTCCGTTGTTTAAATCAGAATCAGGTTCTCAAGACAAAGATCGTTCTAATAGATTAAAGAGAATAATCCTTTTTTTACCATTTTTTACCCATAGTATACGAGCCGTATAATAATATACGGCCCGTATACAACCATCGTATACATTGTATACGATCGGTAAATTTGTTTTTTTACCGAGAGTATACGGCCGTATAAACGGTATACGGCCCGTATACATATGGTAAAAAATGGTAAAAACCTCTTTAATCTATTAGAACGATCCAATAAACGAAGAACAAAGCCTATTTTCAAAACGCAGGTTCATACAGTGCTGTAATAGGTTGTGGTTTAGCCAAAATGACATCTAGCATTACTAACGGTTCAAGTAAGTGTCTAAAATTTTGAAAATTAAGGTTTACCTTGTTAGTTTCTCAAACACTACTAAACATCTGCTTTCTGAATCTGAATCAGAATGTTAACTTTTTAGTTGCTTATCTTGTTAAGTTTCTGACCCAACCGAAATCCACAAATTCTGTCACTTTGTGTATTGACGAAGCTGACTAACACATTGGTATTTTCTCAAAATGTGCAAACTTGAAGAATCTCACATTAAAGGAGTTTACAACAACTGGATCAGATGGTTTGAGTATCTTTCATCCTCGTTTGGCTAATCTCACACTTGAAAATGACAACTTTGTGAGGGCCGTATATTGTTATTTCTGTTGTTCAGTACTTCCGATATCTGACCCAACCGAAATCCACAATTCTTTTACTCATAAACCCTTGAATCCCAACGCTTCATTTGTAACCATAAGGATGATGCAAATTTGTACGTAAAGATCTCTACACAAACTCTTCTACATCTTTTAACCAGTTGTCCATCACTTAAGACCTTGAAAGATTTGTTGAAATCGAAGCATTCACGAACCACAATGGACTCAGAATCATGTTCAAGTAAGTGTCTAAAAATCTGAAAATTCAGGTTTACCTTGTTAACTTCTCAAAACAAACTCTCGTTTCTTCATCTTCATCTTCAAGAACAATGATGAACAGATGATGTCAGATAATACTTCATTTGTCGAGAAACCATTATCTTGTGATACATGAACGTTGTATTCTTGTCTTTCAGAAGAGTTTGTATTGAACCACGAATACTTCAAACATTCTATACCTTGCAACGTATACAGGTGCAAGAGAATGGCGAGTTATACGAGCCGTATCAGAATCAGGTTCTCAAGACAAGGATCGTTCTAATAGATTAAAGAGAATAAACCATTTTTTACCATTTTTTACCCATAGTATACGAGCCGTATCAGAATATACGGCCCGTATACAATCATCGTATACATTGTATACGATCGGTAAATTTGTTTTTTACCGAGAGTATACGGCCGTATAAACGGTATACGGCCCGTATACATATGGTAAAAAATTTCTTTCTTTCCCTTTTTTAGTTGCTTCTCTTGTTAAGTTTCTGAACCAACCGAAATCCACAAATTCCAACAGTTTCTTCGTAGATTCCGTCCGGTTTCCAAAGTCTTTCACTCAAAGTTAATATTAACTGTGCTGGATGCAAGCATAAAGTTGGAAAAATACTAAGAAGATTGAAGGGTACACAAATTCCTTGTGATACATGAACGTTGTATTCTTGTCTTTCAGAAGAGTTTGTATTGAATGGCGAGTTATTTTCAGTTATTTCTGTTGATCCACAAATTCCATTGTTTAAATCAGAATCAGGTTCTCATGACAAGGATCGTTCTAATAGATTAAAGAGAATAAACCATCAAGGGTTGTATCGGAATCAGGCGTTGGAAGGATTGTAGTAGCAGGACATTGGTACCACTGTGAAAATTGCATCAGGAGGGGAGAGAGTCTGATACAATAAGGATGTTGGGAATTAAATGCATGTACGTGACAAAATAAGGATGTTCGCATAAACATATATTCGTTTCAAGGGTTGTATCGGAATCAGGACATTGGAAGGATTGTGTATGTGCTTGTGCTGTAGAAACCGGTGATGAATTTGTATACACAACTGAACGTTAATTGATATTGTTTTAGACAACAACAGATAATGAACGGATTGTTGGTGGATAACGCAAACAAGTTCTCCACAGTTTGTTATTCAGATCTCTATTCAGTCATCTTTCCAAACTACAACACACGATAAGTTTAAACTTTATAGTGTGTGATTTGACCAGGAAATGATTGGAGGTGAAGGTTCAGTGCACGAAAAGTTTCTTACGAAATGTACGTGACAAAACAAATATGTTGGGAATTAAACGCATCTCCGTAATCCCGCGTTGATAGCTTCCGTTTTATTCAGACTCCTTACAACTCTCATCAAATGCCTCACCCTTCCTTTTATTCTATAAATATTAAATAAAGAATAACACCATGCCCGTAATCCCGCGTTGATAGCTTCCGTTTTATTACAGTCATACGACACGTTTTCTTGTTCTTCAATCTTTGTTACTTGTTGTTGTTTTATTTTTTTCTACTTTTAGAAAGGTTTGAGCACCTCACGACTGTAAAATACTTGAAAAATCAAATTTTCGTTCCATACGGGCCGTATAACAGTATACGGGCCGTATAACAGTATACGGCCCGTATACACGTTCGTATACATTGTATACGACCAGACAAACTTATTTACACATGGTGTATACGGGCCGTATAACAGTATACGGCCCGTATACAGTATACACCATGTGTAAATAAGTTTTCCCATGTGTTAATATTAGGACCCTTGAAAAAACATGGGTTACGGTGATTCTCACGTTGTTTCTTACCATTCAAAAAAAAAAAAACTTTCATTTGAAGAGTTAATAAAAAACTTTTTATAATCTTGGTTTTAAAGTAGTACTAGCCGGCTCGTAAAAGTGAGAGCTTAGCTGTGTTAGTCATCTCAAAAAAAGTGTAGCTTAGACGTCTAAATTATTCGGTCGTGTCAAGCGTCTCGCAAAACTGTAGGCTTACCATCTCGTAGCCATATAACAAAAGGTGTAGGCTAAATACTGACGGTCTGTTTAAAAGTGTATGTTAAATTCTAAGCGTACTAGCTGGTAGAGAAGATGTGAGAGCTTTTGATTGTGGGAATGATGGTAATGGGTGAATAGGTTGTTTATATTGGAAAGTTTTTTTTAAACAATATCTATTCCTGTAATTTTCCTGAGAGTTAAATGTCATTTTACTTCCTGTGGTTTGGACCATTTTACCAATTTAGTCCAAATGTTTCATTTTTTGTCTGTGAGTCCAAAAATGTTTCACCGTTGTCATTTTAGTCTACTGGGTTAACTTTATCCATTCGGTCATTTTATATGTAATTCTGTTAACTAGAAGGGCAATTAGGCCATATAAAATGACCGAATTGCCCTTCTCTTTCACATAAAAAATAGATTAAGTTAACCCAGTGGACTAAAATGGCAACGGTGAAACCTTTTTGGATCCACATGCGAAAAATGAAACATTTGGACTAAACTGGCAAAATGACTCAAACCACAGAAACTAAAATGGTATTTAACTCTTTTCCTGACTTATTTTATGTTTTTTTTTTCGGAAAAGCGATTAATAAAAATTATTTTTAAAGGGCTCTTAAAACTAACGTAAATGAAAAACTAACGTTATATATTTGCACGTTTTATTGCACAAGATGCTAAGTCATCATCATCATCATCATCATCATACTCAGTAAATCCCACCAATAGCAAAGCAAAGGTAGGGTCTGAGGAGGGTAAGATGTAGACAGCCTTACCTCTACCCCGTAGGAATAGAGAGACTGCTTCCAGTGAGACCCCCAGCTCGATAGTAGTTTTGCATCAAGCCTTGGACATAAGGCACATAACACTCGGCAATCGGGACAAAGACCGATTAGTGCATGTACCCTTTTGTCTTTCAGCTATCAACGCCACCACATGATGCATGATTAACCGTCCTCCACTTTTAACGTTATTTTCACGAAATTAGTAAAATAACGTTAAAATTAGTGCACTTTTACTTTTGCCCCCCGATGGCCCACACATATATACATTATATGCGCATACCGCAAGCGAGGCGTTTTATTACACAAAAGCTAACTGAATAATAAAACGAATGTAAATAAATAACTGTATTATAGTATTGTATTCTGTCTTGTTATCATTCATTTTTTAATGTTTTCGAGAAGAATTTGAAGTTGACTAGGAAAATTACAAATTAGCCATTGGAGCTTGTCTTCATAATCCAAAATTTCTATGTTTGGGTTATTTTTTAGGTGCTTGAATTTCGGTCAACTTAACATTACAATTTTTAAGTCCGGTCAGGTTTATCACCTTTTCTTTTCAATGATACTTCTTGGTATTCCTATCCCAGATAACCAAGGATGTGTATTTATGCTTTGTATTTTTGTTGGTTTACCAAGTTCCAAAACTTTTAAACGAATATCATTTTAAATAGGGGAATTGATCTGTAATAATCTCAACTAGACATTATTAGGCATTAATAATCTCACCTCTGAATATTCCTTATGTCAGTCCCACCTTTCACCCATTTTTCCTACAATGGTCCCCCATTAAAAAAATTTAACGGAGTTAAGTTTTTTTCCAAATTACAAATAGTTTTTTACGGCTTTTGATCAGAATAACGATACGAGTCCATTGATGTAAACTTACATCGAAACGATGCTCCAAACGATGAAAACGACGCTTCAATTCGGGTGTTTAAATTTCCAATTAACAAAAATCAAGTCATTTGGAGCACCATCTCGAGATAAGTTTTAAATCAATGGACTTGTATCGTCGTTCTGATCAAAATCCCTAAAAAATCCGTTTGTAATTTTGAAAAAGGCTTAACTCCGTTAGGGTTTTTTAACGGGGGACCAAAGTAGGAAAAATGTGTGAAAGGTGGGACTGGCATGGGGAATATTCAGATGTGAGATTATTAATGACCAATAAGGTCTAGTTGAGATTATTACATGTCAATTCCCCTTTTAAATATTATACGGTTCGGTTCGGTTATTAGCATTATCCGTAACCGTAACTGAAGTCATCGGTTAATCGGTTCGGTTAATCGGTTCGGTTAATTCGGTTAGTTTGTCGGTTTTGTTTTCGGTTCGGTTAATTTTCGGTTAATAAACAATTCAAACAAGGGCTAAGCTTAGAAATACATGTAATGGAGGTATAAATACATGAAATAGATGTATAAATACATGAAATGGATGTATAAATAAATAAAATGGAGGTATAAATGAATGAATAGATGTTTAAATACATAAAAGAGAGGTATAAAAGCTAGAAATATATAAAAAGAATAAATGATTCGGTTCGGTTAATTTCAGTTAACCGATGGTAAAAAAAATATCCGTTAACCGACTTTCGATTAATTCGGTTTCGGTTAATTTCGGTTCGGTTTTGTCGGTTTTCGATTCGGTTTCGATTAACGGTTCGATTATTACACACCCCTTATACATAATAGATTCACTTCTTGAATCAGGCTAACTAATGGTCCACAATATGCAACTACACCCTGTATTGGTTGGTTTTTGTTTTAATATATTTTAATTTATTATTATATGTGACAATTTCATTAAACTTAAGTGTAAATAATGAGATTATTGATGAAAAATTAATCTTTTTAACGCAAATATTTTTAACTTCATAAATTCTTTACAGTTTACACTCACCCAACATTACTCCAGAAACTTCAAAATCATTTTCGTTACTGGGTGACCAAATCATTAAAGCGTTTCCATTATAATTTTTGTGTATTTTGACTTTCAAAACTTTGAATTTTTTAATATATATTTTGCACTAATTTTTTTCTCATAAAAGCCCATATGTTGGGTGCCTGAAGCAAGTAACTTTATTGCAATAATGATATAGAATAATAATAAATTAAGGGTTGTATCCACATATAAAATAATAAAGGTAGGTTTATATTAGAAAACAAATTACATAAAGAAGTTTATAAAAAATTCATTTGAAAATACATCTTATAGCTGATCATTTTATGTCTAAAATATGACATGTATGAACAAACATTTTGATTGATTGAGTTTATAATAAAATGAAATGTTCATATCTTACAGTTATCTTGAGAGAAGAAAAATTAGTTTTGTTTAACTTATAAATTTTTTAGATATATCAGAGAATTTTATAGAAAAATAAATGGATAAAAAGTACTTAATGTAATAATGTTGTATGATGTTGTAAAATTTCTTTCCAATATTTTATTAGAACATCCGGCGTGTCGTCCTTCTTTCTCACGCGAGGTGATTTGGAGTCGTGGCCACGCCGGTTACGGACGTGGCTTTTCTCCTGAGGTTACCCCTAGGGTTGTAAACGAACCGAACGAACACGAACGAGGCCTTGTTCGTGTTCGTTCGTTAAGGAAATAAATGTGTTCACGAACGGTTCATGAACACTTACCGAACGAGATTTTATGTTCGTGTTCGTTCATTAAGGAAATGAGCGTGTTCACGAACGGTTCATGAACCCAAGCGAACACAAATAAATTTGGCGAACGCGATGAAGGATAAAGGTGGAGGGCCCAGAGAGTAGCACTAGAACTTGAATCCTTTATTGTGGAACGGAGATAGATCATATTCGTCGATGTAAATAATGAGAAAAAAAGGGAAATGGTGCATAAACAAGGTGAAAGAGGGTTTCCTAGTTTAACTGTTAGGGTAATGATATAAATAAAAGTTTAATAGTATAAAAAGTATAGATAAAATATATGAAGTATAAAAATCTTTAATTAAAACACGAACATAAACGAACGCAAATGAATGAATGTTCATGAACACCTTACCGAACGTTCACGAACACAATTGAACGAACGAGACCTTTGTTCATGTTCGTTCATTTAACTAATCGAACGGAATTTCTTGTTCATGTTCGTTCGTTTATTAAACGAACGAACATAAACGAATTTCCCGCCAAACGGTTCACGAACTGTTCACTGAACGTTTGGTTTGTTTACAGCTCTAGTTACCCCCTTTCCAAAGGCTGCGTGAAACAATGGTGGTGGATTAGGAAGAAAATAGAGTGTGAAACCATATCCTCGATTGTGTGATGTGGTGTAAAAACTGATGTGATGTTGAGGCGACAATTTTTCATATGTGAAAAATGATGTCTAACCTGATGGCCTTGTGGAGATAAAAAAACGTCTTTCAAATTGAACAATCAACTCGTTATTCTTTTTATACATTAACATCAAATGCATTATTATTATTATTATTATTATTATTATTATTATTATTATTATTATTATTATTATTATTATTATTATTATTATTATTATTCTTGTTGTTGTTATTCTTGTTGTTGTTGTTGTTGTTGTTGTTGTTGTTGTTGTTGTTGTTGTTGTTGTTGTTGTTGTTGTTGTTGTTGTTGTTGTTGTTGTTGTTGTTGTTGTTGTTGTTGTTGTTGTTGTTGTTGTTGTTGTTGTTGTTGTTGTTGTTGTTGTTGTTGTTGTTGTTGTTGTTGTTGTTGTTGTTGTTGTTGTTGTTGTTGTTGTTGTTGTTGTTGTTGTTTTGTTATTGATAAACAAGCACAGCAAATAATTAAGATATATAAAATGCTACAATGTCTTCCAAGACAGGTGCTAGACAAAGCATGTTACATACATACATATGTATACGGCTTGGTCTATTCGCACACGGCCTTAGTCTTTTTGCACACTCGAAGCGCTCCGCTTTGGCCATAGCGGGGCGCTTTGGCCAAGGAAAGTCAGTCCTTGTCTGTTGACCTTGGCCAAAGCGCCCCGCTATGGCCAAAGCGGGGCGCTTCGAGTGTGCAAAAAGACTAAAAGCATTGGCTGGAATTTGTGTTGATTATTTTTTGAAATAGGTGAGATGTGGGTTAGTTTGGTAGTGTTTTTTGGAGGAAAAAATTGTATTTGAGTTTTATAATCGGTGGCCTTTATAATACGTTGTTTTATAATTACGTTTTTTACGTCATTATTTTTATAGAACGTATATAATATAAGTGCGTCTTTATAAACTGTTAACCTAGTTTATTTTGTTAAATTAAACGAACACGTTAAATAAATTGTACAGAAAACCATAAGAATTAAACGTAAACAATCCAAAACCAACGTGATGTAAATAGAAGATTAACTGCAATATATATATATATATATATATATATCAGTTTGTACATACAAAACAAAAAGGTACAACTGACTGCATAATACATAACAAAACACTATACAAACAAACTAAGATACTAATCCTCGTGCGGTGGGGACGGTGGGAGGGGAAGTGGAGGCAACCCAGCGACCTCTCGTAGAGAAACGAGCGTCTCGATGATCCAGTCCTGGCGTGCGGCCTGGCGTCTGAGGCGCCGGTCGAAGTCCCGAGCCACCTCACGCGCTACCGGAGGCAGGTCAGCGTAAACGTGCTGCGGGTACTGTGGCGGCTCAGGAGCTGGCTGAACTGGTGGTACCGGGATCTCCTCGATATGCTCCTCCTGAGCCGGATCCTCTAATACAGGCTGAGCCTGAGGCTGAGCCGAGCCTGAGCCTGAGCCTCAGCCTGAGGCTGGCCCGGGAACTCATCGAGTCCCAGAGCCTGTAGCTGAGCCTGCCGAGCGGCCGCCTGCTCAGCAGGAGGGGCCAACACTCCAGGCCTCAACTCAATAACAACCGGGATGACCTCCGGCACCGGCTCCGGCTGCCAAATCAGCCCGTCCATGCCCCTAAACCTCAGACCAACATCAAAGCGACGGGTGATCTGCATGCTAGAAACGGACGCGCGGCCCAACCTGGTAGACGGGACCGGATCGGACATCAGCGGATCTCCCTCGAGCACGATCCCGAGCGAGCGTGCGATGGCGGTGATGAATGAGCCAGTGTGCACCCACCCGCGGAGCTGCCGGTGGTATGCTGTGGCAAAGTAATCTGCCAGGCAGGCTGCTAGATTGCAGGGTTGGCCCCGCAGTAGGCAGTATAGAAAGAAAAGGTCACTGAGGTTGACCTTCTCTCTGCTGGCACCCCGCGGCACGATAGTTGCCGCGATAACATGCTGCAAGTATCGGAACAAGGGGTCTCTAATGGAGGTGTCCTTTTGCCAGGATCTCCCAAAGGGTCTAATGGAAATGGACCTCCAGAAACTGATAAGCGTCTGCCTGTCCATCATCGTAACCGCCTGCGTATATAAATCAGTATCAAGCTCGGCCTCTGTGTACAAACCTGTATAAACAAATAATATTAAATAAACAAATAACATTAAATAAACAAATAACATTAAATCAACAAATGATATTAAGTATAAAATAATAAATAATATTATTTAAACAAACCTGTATGGACAACAAACTGCCGCACACTCATCCGAAACTCCTGACCGGCAAGACGGAATGTAACCTCGTAGACTGGAAAATCCGGGTCCTCCACGTAATCCGCCGGATGCGGCGCGTATGTAAACGTGGAAAGAAACTCCCACGTAATCTCAGGGTACGAGTCCTCCATCGCTAACTCAAATAGGCGCGACCAAGGAGTATCTAGTCCAACTATCTCACGCGCCCGCGCGGCCTCTCCCACGGTATCCAACAGGGCCCAGTCTATCCCTACATGCTCCCCAATGGGGATGGCGCGCAACCTCGCGCATCTCCTCCTCGCCCGTGACCCCGGCGGAAACTGCAGGTACGGACATGCCGGCTCTACCTGCTCTCCCTCATCTCCCTCAGCCTCTATATGCTCAATCTCGTCATCGGAAGAATCCATCCCTGCACGTTGATAAGATAATATTAAATATAAAATAATAAACAAATAATATTAAATATAATTTAAATAATAAACAAATAATATTATTTATAAAATTTTAAATAATAAACAAATAAAATATTATTTATAAAATTTTAATATTATTAAACAAATATTATTAAACAAATAATATTAAACAAATATTATTAAACAAATAATATTTAAAAAATAAATAAAAATGAACCAAAGCGCCGCGCTATGGCCTCGGCGCGGCGCTTTGGTTCTTCGCGATGAAGAACAGCCCCCCCCAATCGATCCAAACGCCCAAATCAAACAAATATCAAACATTTACAGTTAACCAAAACGATTAAGGGTGTTCGATTTACCTTTTTAGCGGTCGAAAGATTGAAAACGAAGATATCCGGATCGAAGTGTGTGTAATCGCACCTTGTGTGTGTGTTTTGTGTGTTGTGTTGAAGTGGGGGAGAAGATGCCCCGCTTCAGGTATAACGATGGACCGAAGCGCCCCGCTATGGCCAAAGCGGGGCGCTTCTGTTCTTATTTAAGGGCAAAGCGCTCCGCTTTGGACATAGCGGGGCGCTTTGGGCCTTTTTTAAATTTTTTAAAATTGTTTTTAATTCACAAACGCGTCGATAATAGTCTAAATTTTACATTTTTTCCATTATACATCATTTTTTATTATATATGGACTATACTGCAAGTTCCGGATCAAATCGGTTACGTGTGATGTCTTATTCCGTTATATCGTATCATTTTGGTTTGAAAGCACAAGTACTCCGGTGAGAGGTGTTATGTGTATCAGCCGCCTACCGCACATGAACATGACGTATTTTTTCATTAATTGTTGTATTATGATGTCTATGGTCATTTTGGGTCGTACAAGTGCGTATTGAATCTGATTGGGTCGTGTCGGTGACATTTGGTTTTTAACGTGATGTAACGCATATAATGAACAAACACAAACGTGATTATTATTAAACACATTTAACCTACATCGTAGACATGTGGGGTTACATTAAGGTCAGGGGCACGATACGTAAGCATTTCGTACGTGTTGATTTGATCCCTGTATAATGTATGCCAGGCTGCTGCGCGCTCTGTTCTGTGTGCTGTCCAGAGTGGGTTTGGGGGAGGCATTGGATAACAACCTCCAAGCTCTACATGTATGAAATGCCCATGGTCGACGAACACAACCGCAACCACCAGGTGAGGTTCCTCAGCTTCGTTTGGCCCGCCCAGCAGAGGGAAAATTGTACAGCTCCCACGCATGTCGAAGCTGTGAACAATCACACCGTATCGTTGGGCAATAAGAAACCCCGTCTCAGGCATCGTCATGTAATTTTCGATATCTGCTCGTCCCACCCCCTTGAAATTGATCCGTCTAAGCAGCGCATCATAATGTCCTATGTTTTCCGGATCGAAAAACTGCCTCCAAAGCGATTCGTTCCTACGTAACTCCTTTATAAGTTGTTTCCGGATCATCAAATATGAATTCTGTTTCACTCCTAACCCAACAGCCACCGATCGAAACCCACAATGACCATCTGGTTTCACGTCCTTTATTCTAACGATGTATGGATGGATCACTTCGGGAATCTGAGATGCGTAGTTGCGGATCGCTATATCCGTCTTAGGACCGAGCTTGATCATCGGGAAATCAGGGTGCAGGTTGATCGGTTTGGTATTCTTTTGTCTTCTAGAATCTTCGAGTGATATGTACGAGCTGTGACGGGGAAGATCATCTGAGGCCTCGACCCAAGTTTCTTCCGACGGAATGTACGAGCTTTTTCTAGCGGCTTCAACCTTTCTTTCTTCCTGCGTTTTCAATGTTGGGCGACCACGAGTTTTCTTCAGAACAGCAGGAGGTTTTTTGTTATTGTTCCCTGGATTAAGGATTTGCTGAAACTTTTCAAAGAAGCTCCTTTTCACTTGAGGGGGTGTTGGATCGATCTTTTGTTTCAATTTTTCAAATTCTGCGTCTACATCGATATCCTCTATGTTTTTCTTTGCAGGCTTGAAGTTAAGCTTCTTCCAGAACACGTCTATGTGTGTGATCCGGAGTTGCTGACCTGTGGATGAAAACAAATTAGGTGGCAGAATCATAACGACAAAGGTCAAAGATATTAATTACCTTTACTTTCCAACTTTTCCAAACGACAGGCACATGGCAAACCACAGCTGGTAAAAAGTTGGCAACCACAGCTTGCACCGTAGTCTCTCAACCAGTCTTCCTTACGTTTTAGTTCCCTACTCAAAAGCTCAATCGCATATATTGAAACCTTTCTGAGAATATATGCAAGCATGGGCTGCTTCTTGTGGTGCGTCATCACTTTTCGGAGGCTTGTTTCAAAGCTTGTACTAATCTCGGTGTATTGTCTATCAACAACATGATCAACATACAGTACAAGTTTATCCAGTGTGTTGCGATGACTTGGAAAGTGACTTTTTAGTGTTGCATGCATGCCCTCAACCCTGTTGGTCGTAGTTTGGTGAAAGTTGATAGTTTTGTTAATCCAGCATGATACAAACTTTTCACGGTACGGATCCAACCAGGATTTCTTCAAATAATCAAAAACCTCTAAAATTAAAAAAACGTAAATAGTCAGTTTTTGTTATTATATAAAATTTGAACATAATTATGTAAGAAATACCTACGTTCACGGTCATCTTCTTTCAGCTGTGCTTCAAGGTTTTCCAAGTTATACCTGTATATTTCCTCGGTCGTAGACTCGCACAATAACGAAAATGTACGTACGAATTCTTTCCATTCCTTGTCAGAGAATTTCTTCTTGCTGTTCTTATTAATATTTTGTTGAATATGGAACCGACAAAGATACTTATGCGCTTTTGGAAAAACTTGTTCACACGCGTTCATTAGCGCAAAATCCCTGTCTGTTAAAATCACGCGCGGTTCCATACATCCTACCAGCATAGACTTGATCCTCTGCAACACCCATAGGTAGTTCTCTGACTTCTCAGCGGAAATTACCGCACAAGCAGCCGTAAACGATTTGTTTGTCGACGTCATGCCTACGACCTGAACAAATGGCAGGTTGTACATGTTCGTTTTGTAGGTGGCGTCAATCATTAGCACATGCGGGAAGGCACACCACATATTGAATGATCTTTCGTGAACAAAGAAGACATCTTCAACTTCGTTTGATATCTCATTCGTGCGCATGTAATAAGTGTAATTTTTTTCGAGAAGAATGCTTTCAAGTTTTTGCATCGGAGACTTACCGACATTTTTTTCGGCGTTGATCTTCTGAACAGCGTTGTGTATATCTTTCGGAATAAGCTTTCTAGCCGGATTTTTTTTTGTCAGCGTTCGCCAGATACTTTGGTTGGGAATGTCTTGCTCTGCCAGCTCCTTAACCAGTTTTGTATCCTCCGAAGAAAGCCTTCTCGCATACGCGTGACCCTCTAAGTTTTCAATAGGAGTGTGGTTATGCTTCGCCTTCGTCACCTCGATCCTCCAAACACTTCCGGATGATTCCGAAAACCCGATCATCTCGAACGGGCAGCCTATTTTCTTGTTACCCGTTTTCCTCTGTGTAGCTATACTCTTATGCTCCCCACCAAAAGTACATTGAAACCAAATCTTGTAATTCTCTCCTCTTTTATTCGACCTCTTAGTCACAATGAGGTAACCGTTGTCTTTTGCCGTGTCTTGTACCCAACGCACCAACTCTTTACGTGACGAAAAGGTCTGCGTCGTATCAAACGAAAACGTAACCGGGTAACAGCCTTCCTCGTCAACAGACACATCCCCCGGCTCACCATCGTCACCGAGGTCCGAATATACTTGATGTTCAAAGTTGTGCTCGCCACCGTAACCGAAATTCGAATAACCTTGTAAGCTCTGTTGACAACCGTAACTGTCGTTTGGACCACACTCCTGCTGTACAAAGCTGTACTCGCCACCGTAACCGAAATTCGAATAACCTTGTTGTGCGTAAGGGTCCTCCACAGGGGTATTCAAATCCAGCGTCACCGTGTTATCACGATAATGAATGCCAGATACAACCTCTGCCTCCCTCAAGTTGGACGAGACCGGTTTCTCATACGAGTCAGAAATAGCGGTCCCCTCGTAAGAATCAGGAACAACTGTCTCGTCAGAATATTGACCGAAAATATAGTTGTTTAACCACGACATCGTTTTTTCAAGAGATGTAACTAATACAGCAAAACCGCGCGTTATTTTGAAGAAACACAACGGATGGGGAATAAAGGCAATACAGACCTTTGATCTGAAATGAATGAAAATGTATGAGCCAGTGTCTGTGAATGAAGATGTATATCGAAAGTTTTCTATCAGAGGTTGCTTTTAAAAGGTAAAATGGGTGAAAGTTGGGGTCGAAGCGCCGCGCTATGGCCAAAGCGCGGCGCTTAGGGTTAACGACAAAACATCATAATCAGCTTTATGTCTGTCAAACAGTATCGAATGTTTCAAACGTCAATCGAAGCACGTTTTGTCGATCGAAGCGCCGCGCTTTGGCCATAGCGCGGCGCTTTGGGGTGTGAAAATAATTTTGGGCGTGTGCAGCTAGCATGACCCATGTATACATATACTTTTCCTTCATACCATCATTGTTATAGCACATGAAATGCATAGAATGTTGGGCACAAAAGCTATTATATTGATTATAAAAAAAACTAAGGCTACTCTTTGAACTTTACAAGTTTATATTATAACTAGTAGATGCTCCGTCCGCGTTGCGGGGCGATGACCGAATAATTCTCAACCAATTAAAAAAAGACTACTATAATTTTGCTAGAAAAAAAAAACAAAAACGATGATAAGACCGTAATTTTGGGCTCAGGGAAAAACAGTAATTTTTCAGGACTAATGAGCCAGTGTTAGGCAGCTCCTTGACACGAAAAAAAATTAAATAGAGTCAACCAATTAAAACATAAAAAACCTTTATAATTTTGCTAAAAAAACTAAAACGATGGGAAAAACGTAATTGTTAACTGAGGGCGAAATCATAATTTTAATTCGGGGATAAAATCGTAAATTAAATGGACCAATGGGGGAG